>JACDQD010000001.1:625063-1225063 GCA_019843655.1 Lethocerus indicus
TTTGCGCTTCGATTATGAATTTATATATATAAATATATAGAAATGTACAGAGAGAACATACGGGGAATATTTCTACCGATAATAAATATATTGGTTCCGGCCTGAACAATTTTCTAACAAAAATAGATTTATTTAAATTAAAACCAATCGAAAACCCTCCTAAAATCTGCCATTGCGCTTCGATTATGAATTTGTATATATAAATATATAGAAATATACAGAGAGAACATACGGGGAATATTTCTACCGATAATAAATATATTGGTTCCGGCCTGAACAATTTTCTAACAAAAATAGATTTATTTAAATTAAAACCAATCGAAAACCCTCCGCTAATATCTGCCATTACGCTTCGATTATGAATTTGTATATATAAATATATAGAAATGTACAGAGAGAACATACGGGGAATATTTCTACCGATAATAAATATATTGGTTCCGGCCTGAACAATTTTCTAAAAAAATAGATTTATTTAAATTAAAACCAATCGAAAACCCTCCGCTAATATCTGCTATTACGCTTATGTATTTATATATATAAATATATAGAAATGTACAGAGAGAACATACGGGGAATATGTCTACCGATAATAAATATATTGGTTCCGGCCTGAACAATTTTCTAACAAAAATAGATTTATTCAAATTAAAACCAATCGAAAACCCTCCGCTAATATCTCCCATTACGCTTCGATTATGTATTTTTATATATAAATATATAGAAATGTACAGAGAGAACATACGGGGAATATGTCTACCGATAATAAATATATTGGTTCCGGCCTGAACAATTTTCTAACAAAAATAGATTTATTCAAATTAAAACCAATCGAAAACCCTCCGCTAATATCTCCCATTACGCTTCGATTATGTATTTATATATATAAATATATAGAAATGTACAGAGAGAACATACGAGGAATATTTCTACCGATAATAAATATATTGGTTCCGCCTGAACAATTTTCTAACAAAAATAGATTTATTCAAATTAAAACTAATCGAAAACCCTCCGCTAATATCTCCTATTACGCTTCGATTATGTATTTTTATATAGAAATATATAGAAATGTACAGAGAGAAATATATGAGGAATATTTCTACCGATAATAAATATATTGGTTCCGGCCTGAACAATTTTCTAACAAAAATAGATTTATTTAAATTAAAACCAATCGAAAACCCTCCGCTAATATCTGCTATTGCGCTTCGATTATGTATTTTTATATATAAATATTTAGAAATATACAGAGAGAACATACGGGGAATATGTCTACGATAATAAATATATTGGTTCCGGCCTGAATCAATTTTCTAACAAAAATAGATTTATTTAAATTAAAACAATCGAAACCCTCCGCTAATATCTGCCATTACGCTTCGATTATGTATTTTATATATAAATATATAGAAATGTACAGAGAGAACATACGGGGAATATTTCTACCGATAATAAATATATTGGTTCCGGCCTGAACAATTTTCTAAAAAAAATAGATTTATTTAAATTAAAACCAATCGAAAACCCTCCGCTAATATCTGCCATTACGCTTCGATTATGTATTTTATATATAAATATATAGAAATGTACAGAGAGAACATACGGGGAATATTTCTACTGATAATAAATATATTGGTTCCGGCCTGAACAATTTTCTAAAAAAATTAGATTTATTTAAATTAAAACCAATCGAAAACCCTCCGCTAATATCTGCCATTACGCTTCGATTATGAATTTATATATATAAATATATAGAAATGTACAGAGAGAACATACGGGGAATATTTCTACTGATAATAAATATATTGGTTCCGGCCTGAACAATTTTCTAAAAAAAATAGATTTATTTAAATTAAAACCAATCGAAAACCCTCCGCTAATATCTGCCATTACGCTTCGATTATGAATTTGTATATATAAATATATAGAAATATACAGAGAGCAACATACGGGGAATATTTCTACAGATAATATATATATATTGGTTCCGGCCTGAACAATTTTCTAAAAAAAATAGATTTATTTAAATTAAAACCAATCGAAAACCCTCCGCTAATATCTGCCATTACGCTTCGATTATGTATTTTTATATATAAATATATAGAAATGTACAGAGAGAACATACGGGGAATATTTCTACCGATAATAAATATATTGGTTCCGGCCTGAACAACTTAACAAAAAATAGATTTATTCAAATTAAAACCAATCGAAAACCCTCCGCTAATATCTCCCATTACGCTTCGATTATGTATTTTATATAGAAATATATAGAAATGTAAGAGAGAAATATACGGGGAATATTTCTACCGATAATAAATATATTGGTTCCGGCCTGAACAATTTTCTAACAAAAATAGATTTATTTAAATTAAAACCAATCGAAAACCCTCCGCTAATATCTGCCATTACGCTTCGATTATGAATTTGTATATATAAATATATAGAAATATACAGAGAGAACATACGGGGAATATTTCTACCGATAATAAATATATTGGTTGCGGCCTGAACAATTTTCTAAAAAAAATAGATTTATTTAAATTAAAACCAATCGAAAACCCTCCGCTAATATCTCCCATTACGCTTCGATTATGAATTTTTATATATAAATATATAGAAATATACAGAGAGAAATATACGGGGAATATTTCTACCGATAATAAATATATTGGTTCCGGCCTGAACAATTTTCTAACAAAAATAGATTTATTTAAATTAAAACCAATCGAAAACCCTCCGCTAATATCTGCCATTACGCTTCGATTATGAATTTGTATATAAATATATAGAAATATACAGAGAGAACATACGGGGAATATTTCTACCGATAATAAATATATTGGTTCCGGCCTGAACAATTTCTAACAAAATAGATTTATTCAAATTAAAACCAATCGAAAACCCTCCGCTAATATCTCCCATTACGCTTCGATTATGTATTTTTTATATAGAAATATATAGAAATGTACAGAGAGAACATACGGGGAATATTTCTACCGATAATAAATATATTGGTTCCGGCCTGAACAATTTTCTAACAAAAATAGATTTATTTAAATTAAAACCAATCGAAAACCCTCCGCTAATATCTGCCATTACGCTTCGATTATGTATTTTTATATATAAATATATAGAAATGTACAGAGAGAACATACGAGAATATTTCTACCGATAATAAATATAGTGGTTCCGGCCTGAACAATTTTCTAACAAAAATAGATTTATTCAAATTAAAACCAATCGAAAACCCTCCGCTAATATCTCCCATTACGCTTCGATTTATGTATTTTATATAGAATATATAGAAATACAGAGAGAACATACGAGGAATATTTCTACCGATAATAAATATAGTGGTTCCGGCCTGAACAATTTTCTAACAAAAATAGATTTATTCAAATTAAAACCAATCGAAAACCCTCCGCTAATATCTCCCATTACGCTTCGATTATGTATTTTTATATAGAAATATATAGAAATGTACAGAGAGAACATACGAGGAATATTTCTACCGATAATAAATATATTGTTCCGGCCTGAACAATTTTCTAATAAAAATAGATTTATTCAAATTAAAACCAATCGAAAACCTCCGCTAATATCTCCCATTACGCTTCGATTATGTATTTTTATATAGAAATATATAGAAATGTACAGAGAGAACATACGAGGAATATTTCTACCGATAATAAATATAGTGGTTCCGGCCTGAACAACTTTCTAACAAAAATAGATTTATTCAAATTAAAACCAATCGAAAACCCTCCGCTAATATCTCCCATTACGCTTCGATTATGTATTTTTATATAGAAATATATAGAAATGTACAGAGAGAACATACGGGGAATATTTCTACCGATAATAAATATATTGGTTCCGGCCTGAACAATTTTCTAAAAAAATAGATTTATTTAAATTAAAACCAATCGAAAACCCTCCGCTAATATCTGCCATTACGCTTCGATTATGTATTTATATATATAAATATATAGAAATGTACAGAGAGAACATACGGGGAATATTTCTACCGATAATAAATATATTGGTTCCGGCCTGAACAATTTTCTAAAAAAATAGATTTATTTAAATTAAAACCAATCGAAAACCCTCCGCTAATATCTCCCATTACGCTTCGATTATGTATTTTTATATAGAAATATATAGAAATGTACAGAGAGAACATACGAGGAATATTTCTACCGATAATAAATATATTGGTTCCGGCCTGAACAACTTTCTAACAAAAATAGATTTATTCAAATTAAAACCAATCGAAAACCCTCCGCTAATATCTCCCATTACGCTTCGATTATGTATTTTTATATAGAAATATATAGAAATGTACAGAGAGAACATACGAGGAATATTTCTACCGATAATAAATATATTGGTTCCGGCCTGAACAATTTTCTAAAAAAATAGATTTATTTAAATTAAAACCAATCGAAAACCCTCCGCTAATATCTCCCATTACGCTTCGATTATGTATTTTTATATAGAAATATATAGAAATGTACAGAGAGAACATACGAGGAATATTTCTACCGATAATAAATATATTGGTTCCGGCCTGAACAATTTTCTAACAAAAATAGATTTATTCAAATTAAAACCAATCGAAAACCCTCCGCTAATATCTCCCATTACGCTTCGATTATGTATTTTTATATAGAAATATATAGAAATGTACAGAGAACATACGAGGAATATTTCTACCGATAATAAATATATTGGTTCCCTTCAATTTTCTAACAAAATAGATTTATTCAAATTAAAACCAATCGAAAACCTCCGCTAATATCTCCCATTACGCTTCGATTATGTATT
Organism: Lethocerus indicus; assembly: GCA_019843655.1. NCBI lineage: Eukaryota > Metazoa > Arthropoda > Insecta > Hemiptera > Belostomatidae > Lethocerus > Lethocerus indicus. Next base: position 629,897 of record JACDQD010000001.1, read on the forward strand.
TTATATAGAAATATATAGAAATGTACAGAGAACATATGAGGAATATTTCTACCGATAATAAATATATTGGTTCCGGCCTGAACAATTTTCTAACAAAAATAGATTTATTCAAATTAAAACCAATCGAAAACCCTCCGCTAATATCTCCCATTACGCTTCGATTATGTATTTTTATATAGAAATATATAGAAATGTACAGAGAGAACATACGAGGAATATTTCTACCGATAATAAATATATTGGTTCCGGCCTGAACAATTTTCTAACAAAAATAGATTTATTCAAATTAAAACCAATCGAAAACCCTCCGCTAATATCTCCCATTACGCTTCGATTATGTATTTTTATATAGAAATATATAGAAATGTACAGAGAGAACATACGAGGAATATTTCTACCGATAATAAATATATTGGTTCCGGCCTGAACAATTTTCTAACAAAATTAGATTTATTTAAATTAAAACCAATCGAAAACCCTCCGCTAATATCTCCCATTACGCTTCGATTATGTATTTATATATATAAATATATAGAAATGTACAGAGAGAACATACGGGGAATATTTCTACCGATAATAAATATATTGGTTCCGGCCTGAACAATTTAACAAAAATAGATTTATTTAAATTAAAACCAATCGAAAACCTCCGCTAATATCTGCCATTACGCTTCGATTATGTATTTTTATATATAAATATATAGAAATATACAGAGAGAACATACGGGGAATATTTCTACCGATAATAAATATATTAGTTCCGGCCTGAACAATTTTCTAACAAAAATAGATTTATTTAAATTAAAACCAATCGAAAACCCTCCGCTAATATCTGCCATTACGCTTCGATTATGTATTTTTATATATAAATATATAGAAATATACAGAGAGAACATACGGGGAATATTTCTACCGATAATAAATATATTGGTTCCGGCCTGAACAATTTTCTAACAAAATTAGATTTATTTAAATTAAAACCAATCGAAAACCCTCCGCTAATATCTGCCATTATGCTTCGATTATGTATTTTTATATATAAATATTTAGAAATATACAGAGAGAACATACGGGGAATATTTCTACCGATAATAAATATATTGGTTCCGGCCTGAACAATTTTCTAACAAAAATAGATTTATTTAAATTAAAACCAATCGAAAACCTCCGCTAATATCTGCCATTACGCTTCTTATATTTTTTATATATAAATATATAGAAATATACAGAGAGAACATACGGGGAATATTTCTACCGATAATAAATATATTGGTTCCGGCCTGAACAATTTTCTAAAAAAAATAGATTTATTTAAATTAAAACCAATCGAAAACCCTCCGCTAATATCTGCCATTACGCTTCGATTATGAATTTGTATATATAAATATATAGAAATATACAGAGAGAACACATGGGGAATATTTCTACCGATAATAAATATATTAGGTCCGGCCTGAACAATTTTCTAACAAAAATAGATTTATTTAAATTAAAACCAATCGAAAACCCTCCGCTAATATCTGCCATTACGCTTCGATTATGAATTTGTATATATAAATATATAGAAATATACAGAGAGAACATACGGGGAATATTTCTACCGATAATAAATATATTGGTTCCGGCCTGAACAATTTTCTAAAAAAAATAGATTTATTTAAATTAAAACCAATCGAAAACCCTCCGCTAATATCTCCCATTACGCTTCGCTTATGTATTTTTATATATAAATATATAGAAATGTACAGAGAGAACATACGAGGAATATTTCTACCGATAATAAATATATTGGTTCCGGCCTGAACAATTTTCTAAAAAAAATAGATTTATTTAAATTAAAACCAATCGAAAACCCTCCGCTAATATCTGCCATTACGCTTCGATTATGAATTTGTATATATAAATATATAGAAATATACAGAGAGAACATACGGGGAATATTTCTACCGATAATAAATATATTGGTTCCGGCCTGAACAATTTTCTAACAAAAATAGATTTATTCAAATTAAAACCAATCGAAAACCCTCCGCTAATATCTCCCATTACGCTTCGATTATGTATTTTTATATAGAAATATATAGAAATATACAGAGAGAACATACGGGGAATATTTCTACCGATAATAAATATATTGGTTCCGGCCTGAACAATTTTCTAACAAAAATAGATTTATTTAAATTAAAACCAATCGAAAACCCTCCGCTAATATCTGCCATTACGCTTCGATTATGTATTTTTATATATAAATATATAGAAATGTACAGAGAGAACATACGGGGAATATTTCTACCGATAATAAATATATTGGTTCCGGCCTGAACAATTTTCTAACAAAAATAGATTTATTCAAATTAAAACCAATCGAAAACCCTCCGCTAATATCTCCCATTACGCTTCGATTATGTATTTTTATATAGAAATATATAGAAATGTACAGAGAGAACATACGAGGAATATTTCTACCGATAATAAATATATTGGTTCCGGCCTGAACAATTTTCTAACAAAAATAGATTTATTCAAATTAAAACCAATCGAAAACCCTCCGCTAATATCTCCCATTACGCTTCGATTATGTATTTTTATATATAAATATATAGAAATGTACAGAGAGAACATACGGGGAATATTTCTACCGATAATAAATATATTGGTTCCGGCCTGAACAATTTTCTAACAAAAATAGATTTATTTAAATTAAAACCAATCGAAAACCCTCCGCTAATATCTCCCATTACGCTTCGATTATGTATTTTTATATAGAAATATATAGAAATGTACAGAGAGAACATACGAGGAATATTTCTACCGATAATAAATATATTGGTTCCGGCCTGAACAATTTTCTAACAAAAATAGATTTATTCAAATTAAAACCAATCGAAAACCTCCGCTAATATCTCCCATTACGCTTGATTTTATATATATAAATATATAGAAATATACAGAGAGAACATACGGGGAATATTTCTACCGATAATAAATATATTGGTTCCGGCCTGAACAATTTTCTAACAAAAATAGATTTATTTAAATTAAAACCAATCGAAAACCCTCCGCTAATATCTCCCATTACGCTTCGATTATGAATTTGTATATATAGAAATATACAGAGAGAACATACGGGGAATATTTCTACCGATAATAAATATATTGGTTCCGGCCTGAACAATTTTCTAAAAAAAATAGATTTATTTAAATTAAAACCAATCGAAAACCCTCCGCTAATATCTGCCATTACGCTTCGCTTATGTATTTTATATAGAAATATATAGAAATGTACAGAGAGAACATACGGGGAATATTTCTACCGATAATAAATATAGTGGTTCCGGCCTGAACAATTTTCTAACAAAAATAGATTTATTTAAATTAAAACCAATCGAAAACCCTCCGCTAATATCTCCCATTACGCTTCGATTATGTATTTTTATATATAAATATATAGAAATGTACAGAGAGAACATACGGGAATATTTCTACCGATAATAAATATATTGTTCCGGCCTGAACAATTTTCTAACAAAATAGATTTATTCAAATTAAAACCAATCGAAAACCCTCCGCTAATATCTCCCATTACGCTTCGATTATGTATTTTATATAGAAATATATAGAAATGTACAGAGAGAACATACGAGGAATATTTCTACCGATAATAAATATATTGGTTCCGGCCTGAACAATTTTCTAACAAAAATAGATTTATTCAAATTAAAACCAATCGAAAACCCTCCGCTAATATCTCCCATTACGCTTCGATTATGTATTTTTATATAGAAATATATAGAAATGTACAGAGAGAACATACGAGGAATATTTCTACCGATAATAAATATAGTGGTTCCGGCCTGAACAATTTTCTAACAAAATAGATTTATTCAAATTAAAACCAATCGAAAACCCTCCGCTAATATCTCCCATTACGCTTCGATTATGTATTTTTATATAGAAATATATAGAAATGTACAGAGAGAACATACGAGGAATATTTCTACCGATAATAAATATAGTGGTTCCGGCCTGAACAATTTTCTAACAAAAATAGATTTATTCAAATTAAAACCAATCGAAAACCCTCCGCTAATATCTCCCATTACGCTTCGATTATGTATTTTTATATAGAAATATATAGAAATGTACAGAGAGAACATACGAGGAATATTTCTACCGATAATAAATATAGTGGTTCCGGCCTGAACAATTTTCTAACAAAAATAGATTTATTCAAATTAAAACCAATCGAAAACCCTCCGCTAATATCTCCATTACTCGCTTATGTATTTTTATATAGAAATATATAGAAATGTACAGAGAGAACATACGAGGAATATTTCTACCGATAATAAATATAGTGGTTCCGGCCTGAACAACTTTCTAACAAAAATAGATTTATTTAAATTAAAACCAATCGAAAACCCTCCGCTAATATCTCCCATTACGCTTCGATTATGTATTTTTATATAGAAATATATAGAAATGTACAGAGAGAACATACGAGGAATATTTCTACCGATAATAAATATATTGTTCCGGCCTGAACAATTTTCTAAAAAAATAGATTTATTCAAATTAAAACCAATCGAAAACCTCCGCTAATATCTCCATTACGCTTCGATTATGTATTTTATATAGAAATATATAGAAATGTACCACGAGGAATATTTCTACCGATAATAAATATATAGTGGTTCCAGCCTGAACAATTTTCTAACAAAATAGATTTATTCAAATTAAAACCAATCGAAAACCCTCCGCTAATATCTCCCATTACGCTTCGATTATGTATTTTATATAGAAATATCTAGAAATATACAGAGAACATACGGGGAATATTTCTACCGATAATAAATATATTGGTTGCGGCCTGAACAATTTTCTAAAAAAAATAGATTTATTTAAATTAAAACCAATCGAAAACCCTCCGCTAATATCTGCCATTGCGCTTCGATTATGAATTTGTATATATAAATATATAGAAATATACAGAGAGAACATACGGGGAATATTTCTACCGATAATAAATATATTGGTTGCGGCCTGAACAATTTTCTAAAAAAAATAGATTTATTTAAATTAAAACCAATCGAAAACCCTCCGCTAATATCTGCTATTGCGCTTCGATTATGAATTTGTATATATAAATATCTAAAAATATACAGAGAACATACGGGGAATATTTCTACCGATAATAAATATATTGGTTGCGGCCTGAACAATTTTCTCAAAAAAATAGATTTATTTAAATTAAAACCAATCGAAAACCCTCCGCTAATATCTGCCATTGCGCTTCGATTATGAATTTGTATATATAAATATATAGAAATATACAGAGAGAACATACGGGGAATATTTCTACCGATAATAAATATATTGGTTCCGGCCTGAACAATTTTCTAACAAAAATAGATTTATTTAAATTAAAACCAATCGAAAACCCTCCGCTAATATCTGCCATTACGCTTCGATTATGAATTTGTATATATAAATATATAGAAATATACAGAGAGAACATACGGGGAATATTTCTACCGATAATAAATATATTGGTTCCGGCCTGAACAATTTTCTAACAAAAATACTTATTTAAAAAAAAACCAATCGAAAACCCTCCGCTAATATCTCCCATTACGCTTCGATTATGAATTTGTATATATAAATATATAGAAATATACAGAGAGAACATACGGGGAATATTTCTACCGATAATAAATATATTGGTTCCGGCCTGAACAATTTTCTAACAAAAATAGATTTATTTAAATTAAAACCAATCGAAACCCTCCGCTAATATCTGCCATTACGCTTCGATTATGTATTTTTATATATAAATATATAGAAATATACAGAGAGAACATACGGGGAATATTTCTACCGATAATAAATATATTAGTTCCGGCCTGAACAATTTTCTAACAAAAATAGATTTATTCAAATTAAAACCAATCGAAAACCCTCCGCTAATATCTCCCATTACGCTTCGATTATGTATTTTTATATAGAAATATATAGAAATGTACAGAGAGAACATACGGGGAATATTTCTACCGATAATAAATATATTGGTTCCAGCCTGAACAATTTTCTAGCAAAAATAGATTTATTCAAATTAAAACCAATCGAAAACCCTCCGCTAATATCTCCCATTACGCTTCGATTATGTATTTTTATATAGAAATATATAGAAATGTACAGAGAGAACATACGGGGAATATTTCTACCGATAATAAATATATTGGTTCCAGCCTGAACAATTTTCTAGCAAAAATAGATTTATTCAAATTAAAACCAATCGAAAACCCTCCGCTAATATCTCCCATTACGCTTCGATTATGTATTTTTATATATAAATATATAGAAATGTACAGAGAGAAGATACGGGGAATATTTCTACCGATAATAAATATAGTGGTTCCGGCCTGAACAACTTTCTAACAAAAATAGATTTATTTAAATTAAAACCAATCGAAAACCCTCCGCTAATATCTGCCATTACGCTTCGATTATGAATTTATATATATAAATATATAGAAATATACAGAGAGAACATACGGGGAATATTTCTACCGATAATAAATACATTGGTTCCGGCCTGAACAACTTTCTAACAAAAATAGATTTATTTAAATTAAAACCAATCGAAAACCCTTCGCTAGTATCTCCCATTACGCTTCGATTATGTATTTTTATATATAAATATATAGAAATGTACAGAGAGAAGATACGGGGAATATTTCTACCGATAATAAATATAGTGGTTCCGGCCTGAACAATTTTCTAACAAAAATAGATTTATTTAAATTAAAACCAATCGAAAACCCTCCGCTAATATCTCCCATTACGCTTCAATTATGAATTTATATATATAAATATATAGAAATATACAGAGAGAACATACGGGGAATATTTCTACCGATAATAAATATAGTGGTTCACATAGGCCAGGTGGCTTTCCCCGGCCTCGCGTTCCATTTTGACAATGCGCGCCGAGCGCCTCCAGATTGAGGCTCGGGTTCCCGCATAGTACTCCTTGAGGCGATTCCTCACCTCCAAGGCTGCTGGACGCGCAGCCCTATCTCTCGTAGGACGGATCGGTCGATCCGGCTGTGGGGGGTTTGTTCCGCCCGGCGGGGATCTCGGTCGTTCCTTTCTTTCTCCCCTGCGTTCACATTACGCGAGAGACAATCTGCCACCACATTCTCCTATCCTTTGGTGTTACGGAATTCGAAGTCGTACCCGACCAGACGCTCTTTCCATTTTGTGATCCGTGCAGATGTCTCTTTGAGCTTATCCACCCAGAGCAAGGGTTTGTGATCCGTCCGGACTAGGAACGACCTTCCGAACACGTACGGTCTGAACTGATCGATTCCCCAAACTACTCCGAGTAGTCAATGCTCTATGGTACTATATCTGCGCTCAGCCGGGGTGAGCTTCCGACTGGCGAACGCCACCGGTCGATCGGCCACCCCATCCGGCTGCGATAGCACCGCGCCTACAGCCTCTTGGCTGGCGTCCGTTGTAACGACGAGTCGGGGAATTTCAGTATCGGGGCTGTGCACAGAGCTTCCTTACATCGTTCGACTGCCCTACGAGCTTCTTCTGTAACTTCGAACGCTCTCCCTTTTTTCAAGAGGGCTGTTAGGGGTTCGGTCGTGTGAGCGAACGACCGGATAAATCGCCGGTAATATCCGACCATCCCTAGGAACGTCCGGACCTCTTTAACGTTCCCGGGTACCGGCATTTCTTTTATCGCTCTTATTTTGTCGACATTCGGTCGTACCCCCTTAGCCGTAACTTCGTGTCCCATGAATTTAATCTCGCGTTAAATTAATTCCGTCTTATCGCGGGCGACCTTCAACCCAAACTTCCGGTTTCGCTCGAACAGCTGTCCGAGGTGGCGCTCGTGGTCCTCCAGCGTCTCGCTGAACACCACTATGTCGTCCATATAAATTTGGACAAACTTCCCGTCCAGACCATCGAGCGTTGAAAGGTCGCCGGTGCGTTTTTAAGACCGAACGGCATCCGTCGGAATTCGTAATGCCCGCGCTCAAAACTAAAAGCGGTCTTCTCAACATCATCCGGATGCATCCAGATTTGGTGATATCCCGACTTTAAGTCGAGCGTGCTGAACACTCTCGATCCCGCCATTCTATCGATCATCTCTTCTAATCGGGGCAGAGGGTACCTTTCCAGCCTAGTCCTACGGTTTAATTCGCGGTAATCGACGACAACTCGGTATTTTTGTACTCCGTCTGCCCCTACCTTTTTAGGAACTACCCACAGTGGGCTCCAAATTGACGAGGTCGATTTCTGGATAATGCCTTGTTCCAGCATTTCTTGCAATCCCTCGAACCACAAAACGTAATAAAAAAAGTAATTAGATTTTCCAGGATTAAGTGGATGCACTTGAAATTTAGAATCGGCCATCGGTTTTGTGGTGGGGAGGGAGGCGGTGGATACAGTCGGTCCTGAAATAAAATTGGCCCCGCGGAAAATTATCGGAACGTAAAAATTTCTAAAAAAAAAATTCAAATATCGGTATATATTATCGAAAAATATTTTATATAATTGTGTACTGTTTTAATATATTTCATTGGGGGGGGGGGGTATAATATATACATATATTAGATGTACATATTGTGCGTGCGAAAAAAATTCGCCCTTATTAGTCCGGCCTTTTAAAAATTGCGCAATTTATAAATATATTTTTTTTTTAAATAAACTTCACCCTCAAAATTTAACGTTTAATGTTAACGCATCGATGATAAAAGGTACAAGGTAAAAGACACTTATAAAAGGTATATTTTTTCCTTTTATTCTAAGTTATATTGTTACAGTCGAGTCCTGTAATATGAAACGGATTGTACACTGATAAATATGCGTATACGAATATTCGGCAGGCGCTGACTCAAACGTAATTCCTCGCTAAAATCTAAACGTTTTCCGTTTCAAGGACTCGCTCATAAACGTTTCCTGTTTATGCCCAGACACACGAAGTGAGTATTCGCTGTGTTATCGCGCGGATATTTATTCTCTCTGTGTCGTTCCTTTCTGTTAATTTCACCCGAATTCGGCAATAAAATTTCCAGCCGTTCCCACCGGACGCTTTTCTGTCGAAGACGAAATTCCGGTCAAAAGAACGCTGCCGCGAATTATTACGGTAAGCGTACACGGAATGGACAACCGTCCGGTTCGAACACATCATTATTCCACCGATATGTACGGTTTAGCGAGCCACGAACCGACTTTCGACAGCAATTAACCGTTATATTCGAATAAGTTATAAATCGAGTAAGAGACATAATTCGTCGAAGCAATTTTCGCGTCCTCGACAGTCCTCGAGCGACAAATGTGGAACATTTTCTTTAAGAGCGATAAAATTTTGATGTACGAAACCGATGCGGTTTTACGAAGAAAAAATTATCGATAGTGTCCGTTATCAAATCGGAACTTAAATGTCCATACTGATATTCGAATTTTTAATAACATTTTAAATAGTTTTTCGAATACCTCAATTCAGACAACCTTTGTAACATTTTCAATGTTTCCTTTTGTTCCTCGTCTTGATTAATATTAAAGTATCAATTTCACAAAATGAGTTGATAAAGTCTGACGAGATTTACTTCGATTTCGTGGGCTCTTTTTTTATTTTTATTTTTTTTTTCGCCCTCAGATATTGGGGAACAGCCGATCCGTGAAAAGCGTCTGTGACTGAGGAGGATGAGCGGCGGCGGCCAGTGGTACGGCCGCCAGAACCAGACGGGATGGACTCCCGCAGACCCCAGGATCCAGTCCGGATGGATGCACCGGCCCCAACAGTACCAAGTAATCCGATTTTTAGTTTTCCTATTTTCAGATTAAAATTTTTCATTCACTCAGTCGTCGTCGGGACAAATCGATATCGTTGTTTCAGGGCCGACTGAACGAATACAACGCCGGGTACAACGATATGGAACTGGCCTACAACCAAACTTTCCCGACGTACGTGCCGGCCTACAAGCCCAACTGGAATCCGCCGCCGTACATCGAAAACGACTACAGGAGGAGACCGAACTACAGGTGAAAACGAAATATTATATTTATTTTTTCGTTCGAGAAGTTTTCGCGAAAACGACGAACCCCGCAGCGCCCGTTTGCAAACGAGATTCAGGCTCTTTGAAAGTTTTCGAGATCCGTGAAGCGTTAATTGAGCCCTCCTAATTTCTAAGGTCTACCCGAACCCCCGACCGGGTTATATTTAATTAAAATATAACAATTTTCTTTTCCAGAGATCCCCAGCAGCGATTCAACAGGAGGTGTAGAATGCCCAATCCTTTCTACAAACAGTAAGAAATCATAAAATTACAAACTACCGTTACGATTCATTAGATCTATAGTATTCGGCGTGTATTTTGTATTGATATTTTATTTCAGAGATATTGACATAACCAACAGGCGATGTTCAGGACCTGCGCCATTCCAGAGGTGATTCGATGTTTGTGTTTAAAGTCTAAGCTCGGCTAAATTACATTCGATATTAACGCTATTCCGTCCGGCAACACCACAGTTGTGTACATTTCAATACAGGACACAAAAGTCTCCGATTTCACGATTTTTTGTCGAAAGTGTCTGATTCGTGGATTAAGGAAGACCATATGCCTGCTTTGGCCAATCCTTCGGCTGCCATCTGTTGATGATGATCCGGTCGGCTGAGACTTTCCGGCCGCATAAAGCGACACCGACCAATACTTATTTCCTAAACGAAGAAACCGCCGCGTATGTTCCGAGAACAAGAAAGTCTCGTGTGGAGTTGCGTTACATCTTGTAGACTGTTTCGCTGCATACGCGCATGAAAGAGGAATACCGAGTACCGATCGAAATACGAATAAATGAATATATAAAACAAACTAATTTTTTGTATTTATTTACGCGTGTATATCTTCAAAATTTCATGAGAGTAGGGCAACAGGGTTGAGAACTTACGCTGAGCGAATAAATCTGTACGAGACGTACAGACGGCGAAGTGTTAAAATTTCGAATATTCGGTTTATTAAAATCGATTGTATATATTTCAGAGAGGGCAGTGCTCCGAACAACAGGAGGCGCAGGACTTCAACACCGTTCAGTCAAGGGTAAGCGTAAAACTTTTAAAACATTACTCTAATTATTATCTATTAGGAAACCGGCCCGATAACTAAAATTGTCACTGGATGACGTAAAATTGTGTAGTGCGGGATGAACCTAGCCAGTAGTTAGTAGGGTTCGAGCAGAATTGTTCTGGGATTTTTGCCCCCCGCATTTAGACACCGCCTCCATCCGGAGCATTCTTGCCGTTCCGTCCTGGACTCCAGTTGCGGGTGTCGTCTTGTCTAATTCCCGACGTTTCGCTCAGAGCTCCGACTGAAGGCCTCTCGACGTTTCGCTCAGAGCTCTGACCGAAGGCCTCTCGACATTTTTCCCATGACACGGCGCAATCTTACCAGCGAAGCCAGTCCGCGACAATTCAAGTCGTGAACGCCAAAGCCTAAGCTGCATACGCGCATGAAAGAGGAATACCGAGTACCGATCGAAATACGAATAAATGAATATATAAAACAAACTAATTTTTTTGTATTTATTTACGTGTGTATATCTTCAAAATTTCATGAGAGTAGGGCAACAGGGTTGAGAACTTACGCTGAGCGAATAAATCTGTACGAGACGTACAGACGGCGAAGTGTTAAAATTTCGAATATTCGGTTTATTAAAATCGATTGTATATATTTCAGAGAGGGCAGTGCTCCGAACAACAGGAGGCGCAGGACTTCAACACCGTTCAGTCAAGGGTAAGCGTAAAACTTTTAAAACATTACTCTAATTATTATCTATTAGGAAACCGGCCCGATAACTAAAATTGTCACTGGATGACGTAAAATTGTGTAGTGCGGGATGAACCTAGCCAGTAGTTAGTAGGGTTCGAGCAGAATTGTTCTGGGATTTTTGCCCCCCGCATTTGGACACCGCCTCCATCCGGAGCATTCTTGCCGTTCCGTCCTGGACTCCAGTTGTGGGTGTCGTCTTGTCTAATTCCCGACGTTTCGCTCAGAGCTCCGACTGAAGGCCTCTCGACGTTTCGCTCAGAGCTCCGACTGAAGGCCTCTCGACGTTTCGCTCAGAGCTCCGACTGAAGGCCTCTCGACGTTTCGCTCAGAGCTCCGACTGAAGGCCTTCGACGTTTCGCTCAGAGCTCCGACTGAAGGCCCTCGACGTTTCGCTCAGAGCTCCGACTGAAGGCCTCTCGACGTTTCGCTCAGAGCTCCGACTGAAGGCCTCTCGACGTTTCGCTCAGAGCTCCGACTGAAGGCCTCTCGACGTTTCGCTCAGAGCTCCGACTGAAGGCCTCTCGACGTTTCGCTCAGAGCTCCTGACTGAAGGCCTCTCGACGTTTCGCTCAGAGCTCCGACTGAAAGGCCTCTCGACGTTTCGCTCAGAGCTCCGTTTCGCTCACTGACTGAAAGGCCTCTCGACGTTTCGCTCAGAGCTCCGACTGAAGGCTTTCGACGTTTCGCTCAGAGCTCCGACTGAAGGCCTCTCGACGTTTCGCTCAGAGCTCCGACTGAAGGCCTCTCGACGTTTCGCTCAGAGCTCCGACTGAAGGCCTCTCGACGTTTCGCTCAGAGCTCCGACTGAAGGCCTCTCGACGTTTCGCTCAGAGCTCCGACTGAAGGCCTCTCGACGTTTCGCTCAGAGCTCCGACTGAAGGCCTCTCGACGTTTCGCTCAGAGCTGACTGCCTCTCGACGCTCAGGCCTGACTGACTGAAAGGCCTCTCGACGTTTCGCCAGAGCTCCGACTGAAGGCCTCTCGACGTTTCGCTCAGAGCTCCGACTGAAGGCCTCTCGACGTTTCGCTCAGAGCTCCGACTGAAGGCCTCTCGACGTTTCGCTCAGAGCTCCGACTGAAGGCCTCTCGACATTTTTCCCATGACACGGCGCGATCTTACCAGCGAAGCCAGTCCGCGACAATTCAAGTCGTGAACGCCAAAACCTACGCTAGTCCTAATCCAACTTGTTGGAATGAATATCTTGCCAAGAATTATGCACGATGATAGTAGTCCATACCGTCGTAAATGTCGGCGTATTCGTTCAGTCTGCCCTGAAACAACGTTATCAATTTGTAAAAAATCGAATTACGTGTCACTGTCCCACCGCTTGTCCTTTTCATTCCCGAACGCTTTTCCCGGATCGGTCGTTCCGCAATATCTTAGCGCAAAAACGAAATAAATAAAAAAAAATGCGTAATTTTTAATATTTTCATTAGAAATTTCAGAGACACCATCGTTGCCGACAGGCACGATGCCGCTCTTTCAGAGGTATGATGTTACATTTTTATGAAATTTATCTTATATCGACGTAATAAAATATTGGGTGAAACATTCACGATATAAGATAATTCGGATTTAAAAAAGCCTTCGAGGGTTCAGGAGTAATAGTGCTGACGCGGCTAAACTCGCTTAGTTAACTACCGAAGACGGCGAGTGGCCGAAACCACACACACGATTGACATTATATTCGCAGTTGTGATTATGTTTGTTTTTTTTTTGTAGAGAAATGCACATCGAGAGGAGATGTAAAACTCCGGTACCATATATGCAAGTCATGTGAGTTTCCTACTTCAATAATTTTGTTTTTCATACAATCAGGAATAGAGATAAAAAAATGTCTGCTCTTATTTCACAAAACTTGAACACTGTCGTCGTCTTTGTCCCTACAGAAAAACCTTTTTATTTCTCCCGTTTTTCTTTTTTTTTCATTTTAAGAGACCTCAAATTGAACGCCCACAATGACAGGCAGTGTAAGACCCCCGTCCCGCATAAATCGGAAGGGTGAGTGTCAACAATTTGACTTCAATTTAAAGAAAAAAAAGTTCATTCGAGTTTCTTTAGAATTATCTTTTCGGATCGATTCTTCGGAGTGGAATTCCGTTCGGTAATTTCGAATACCGTTGAAAAGTCGAACGGACAAATATTACAGATAAACGAACATTAATTCTTTGATTCTCAGATTCGGACAGTTATAGACACGAAAATAATTACAAGCAGTTAAGACTTCAGTCTTTCGATCGAAATGTCACTGTCAATTTTATAACCATCGAGATAGTTTTATAATTCACCATTTTCACTGATTCGAAACATTTAAAATTTTAGGGCCATGCAGAGTTGGAAAAGGAAGAGATCTGCGAACACCGATTCTTTGTAAGTACACAAAGCACAAACTGTTCGTTATGGTTGGATTCAGGTGTTGGAATTAAAAAAATATAACCGACTCAACGTGCCAGAAGCTCGTTCAGCCGGAATAAAAACATTCCTAACGGTAGAATATCTATAACATCCGACACTGCTTACATCCAAAGATTCCAATCAAAAGTCTTCAATGCTCCCCGTCGGTATTTCATTCTCGTCTTCATTTTCTCTGTTATCCGTTCATTATCCTCACCATAAATGCCCGGAGATCTTCTTCCCCTTTAAGAATAACACGAGTCGGGAAAGTGTAAAATGTGTCAGCGGCAGTCGGTTCTTCATCGCGTTAACAGTGTTCGGATAATATTTGAATCCATTTCACCAATAATAACATGTATCGACTGTTGATTTTTCAATAAAAAAAACAAAAAAAAACACAGTTGAATATATTATCGTTGAAGACGATTGATGCGGTTCAAGTGTAAATCATTGATTATAAGCGTCAGTGGCCGAGTCTCTAAGTAAGGTCTCTAAGTGGGGACAGTGAACAATTTGATAGGCGTTATCAAATATCGCACATATTGGCGATCAGCACGATCGCGCGTAAAACAAATACCGGGGAGAAAAAGAATCGTCAACAGTAATACTGGTCTTTAATAATAATTACTGCAAACCAGTCTTCTTTCGGCAATATTTTGTACGAAATTCTTTTATCGTAAGTTTACTTTTAATTGAAGGATATTTTTAGAAAATGAACTTTTAAAAATTTTAATTCGTTTCCATTTCTTTTTCCAGCAATGACGATGAACTGAGCAAACCGTCAACATCGGGCATAAATAAACTGCAGAATGAGAAGTAAGTTTTACTCGATATTGTACCGAAAACAAACAGGTAACAATTCTCAATTTTTACATATTTATAAAATGATTATCGGCCGTCCGATATCCAATTGAATATCAGACAACGAGCACAGTACAAGCGACAGTGACAGTGCAGTGCAGGATACCTAAAAAACATCCAAAGCGACTAACACACCGCTACTGAAGATGGCGAGCGGCCGAAACCCCCCGGTCTGGCGAAAGACCGAACCGGCGAGAGGAGACAGAAACCGACAAAATCTACGGTATTCCAACCCCTCTCAGTCCACAAAACAGGTATTCTAAACTATATTGTTTAACTTGTGTCTGTTTTATTTGTTACCAGGGCGGAGCACAAAACCGAAACGGCAATGGAAGGCAGACTCGAGGCGAACAACAAGAAGAGAAAGTTGATCTGGGTAATCGTTTTATATATTTATTCGACCATAAGTTTTATCTTTGTTTGCGACCGGTTCTGAGTGACCGGTGAGCTCGAATCGTCGGTTGGCCGTTTAGACGGTTTAGATGGCGTCGTGTTAAGGGATGAATATCGGTTGAAGCGAGGGTTGAAATCTGGCCGTTTCGGCATTTGACAACCAGTCGTGTGTCGGCTCTGAAACATCGCCAGCGGACAACATCCCCTGTTGGCGCCGCAGAGGAGGAAAACGGCAAAAACCCACCCCTGTCCGCTTTCCAAATACGGCCACGGTTCAACCCCAGCCAACCGAGCTTCTTCCCACGACACCGCAGTTCAGTGAACAAATTGTGTACTGTCGGTTTATTCATTATTCATTTATCCGAAAAATTGTTTGTTTTAGGATTACTCAGATGACGAAAACGGAAGGAAAACTTCAGATTCAACGGATGACAAAAAAAAACAGGAAATTAAAAAAGACGGTACGGTAGTATAATAGCGGCGAAACATTATAGATTTGTCTGTGTGTTGTATCTCCATTCTCCCGTGTCCCTGTCTACCCCTGCTCAGATACCCTTTTTCCCCCATGAACGAATGTAGAAAAATTCAAAATGTTCATTTTTCCTAAAATTTTTCTGTATTAATACCATATTCAGTCAATTGATTGTCCCCCGGTGAGATACACTTGCCCCTCTATGAAGGAAAGTCGAAAAATCAAAAATTTTGTTTTTTCAAAAATCTTCCCCGATTTGACCCGTATTTGGTTCAAAAGTGATCCCGAAGTGAGTACACTTGCCCTATGAAGGAAAGTTGAAAAATCTAAAATTTTGTTTTTTCAAAAATCTTCCCCGATTTGTCCCATATTCGGTCAAAAATGGTCCCAAAATTAGATACACTTGCACTATGAAGGAAAGTCGAAAAAACAAACATTTTTTTTCAAAAACTTCCCCAATTTGACCCATATTTGGTTCAAAAGTGGTCCTGAAGTGAGTACACTTGCCCTATGAAGGAAAGTTGAAAAATCAAAAATTTTGGTTTTTCAAAAGTCTTCTCCAATTTGTCCCATATTCGGTCGAAAGTGGTCCCAAAGTGAGATACACTTGCCCTATGAAGAAAAGTCAAAAAATCAAAAATGTTTGGTTTTTTCAAAAATCTTCCCCGACTTATCCCATACTCCATCGACAGTAGGTCCTCAGAGTAGGAGTGGATAATTTTTTTAAAATTGTGTTTTACGACGTTATTGTTCTCTCTTACTGCGATGCGCAATAAGACACATTACGTTGTATTGTTCCGCTAGCAAATCGTAACAAGATTGTCGTCATTGTGTTCTTTTTTTCGTTTCAGAATTGTCGTCGTGCGGCGGCTACAAATTGGAAACTCGCATCGTGTTCTTCTGCCGTTACTGCAACACGATAAGCCTTGACAAGGAAACTTCGTTGAAACACGTCACGACGAATTACCACCAAGCCAAATACAAAGCCCATTTGGTAAGCGAGAAACAGTTCTTTAAATATACGACCGAATGACCTTATTATTAGAAATCGTAGTGAAATATTATCGGGTCGACAATTAAGTAATTGCGGAATTCGCCGACAAGTGGCGTCGTACATATTTTTAAGTACGTCAACATCTTCGGCATAGATAAGATTACTATTCGGTCCTTTCCGAAACATTCGGTATCGAAATAACATCGACCGGTCGAATTGTGTGTGTATAAAAAGCTAAAAGACGTTGAACCGAAGTAAGCGTTTCCGTCACATTTCTCATTTTTTTATTGTCGCAAAGGTGTTAACGCCTCGCAGGGCTCATAAAAAGTTGTACGGCGATGAAGCGTTAAAAGAACGGCAGGGCAATTCCGGTCGGGGGATTTTTCGTTAGAAGACGAGGAGCGGTTGAAATAATTTCCAAAATATAATATTAAATATTAATATTCGACTGACCCAATTGTCCAAAAACTGAGGTCAACTTGTAAATACCAACTTGTTAATTGAAATTAACCTCCGTCACTACGAGTGGGGCGTTGTACATATTTTCAACTACGTCACAACATCTTCGGCTAAAACGGATAAAATTCTTCGATACGCTATTAGTTTTGGTCCTTCGAATGAAGCCTTAAAAGGACGGAGATTCGCGAAATTCCGGTCGGGGGGGGGGGATTTTTCGTTAAAAGACGAGGAGCGCTCCAGACATCCAGTGGAGGTCGACGATGACCGAATAAAGGCCATTATTGATTCGGATCGCCAGAGTTCGACACCGGGACATTGCAGACAAGCCGAATGTATCTTCTGCATGCATTCGAAACCGTCTACGGCTTATCTGATGTTTTTGACGTACTTAGAAATATGTACGACGCGACTTGTCGGTGAAATCCGCAATTACTTAGTTGCCAGACCAATAATCGAGAACAGTTCGATCTGTGTGGAAATCGATCCAATATACAAGAGCTGTTACGTGCGAATTTGGGGGTCGACATATGTAATATATTGTGTTAGAAAATTGTCGACGAATTGAGGCTTTTATGCTCTACCGGTCACGGAAGAAATGCTATATATGCAGTGCGAAAGCAAAATCGATAAACGCTTCGAGGCGTATATATATATATATACTCTAGCGCCGGTCCGTAAAGCGTTAACGGTATTATTTTTTTTTTTTCCAGATGGAGGCCGCTCTCGGTAAAGGAAAATGATTGTATCATCGGGCGAAGGAGAAAGGAGATATCAAGAATATTGTATCCGAGAAAATCTGTTTGTAAGAAGTTTTGTATTCAATTGTGTTATTTTATAATGACTTTTAAACGTTTATATCGAATATCGCCAAGTGTTTTTTTTTTTTCCCCTTTAGAATTACAATTATAAAATTTACAAAAGTGCACTTAGCGCGACACACACTGTGACTCTATATATTAGGGTGTCCCATAAGCTTTTTCCATTTTCCGGAGCGATATGAATACACACGCACAATTATTATCGTTGAAAGAAAAAAAAGGAAAAAAAAAGAAGAATTTCGGGACGAAAAGTTACAGTCCAAGAAACTGGCCGCACTATGAATAAAAGAAAAAAAAGAAGAAAAATTTGGGGACGAAAAGTACAAAACAGTCGAAGAAACTGGCTGCACTATGAATAAAAGAAAAAAAAAGAAAGAAAAAAGGAAAAATTTGGGGATGAAAAGTACAAAACAGTCCAAGAAACTGGCTGCACTATGAAGAAAAAAGGAAAAAAAAAAGAAAAATTTGGGGACGAAAAGTGCAAAATAGTCCAAGAAACTGGCTGCGCTATGAATAAAAGAAAAAAAAAAGAAAAATTTGGGGACGAAAAGTGCAAAACAGTCCAAGAAACTGGCTGCGCTATGAGAAAAGAAAAAATATACATATTTTCAACTACGTCACATCTTCAATCAGGGATAAAATTCTTGGATACGCTATTATTTTTGGTCCTTTGATTGAAGCCTTAAAAAGACGGAGTTTCGCGAAATTCCAGTCGGGGGGGGAGGGGCGCGCTCCGGAGGACTTCCGGTCTGGAGGTGGACGACGATGACGGCCCTCCTGCTCGGCGGAGAAAGAATTCAGTTTAAATTCTGCGCCAAATACGTTATCGTTCGTTATTGTTCTCTAATCAAATTGCGATGTCGAGATTGGCGGGCCGAGCAGGAGATAGAGATTTTTACGCTTTTTCTGTAAAAAGGGATTCGTCCAATTGTTGGCCGGGGCCCGGACAGAGAATTAGAACTGGTTTACAATCGTTCAGATTGTAAAAAGTCCCTTTATCGAGCTTGTATATTGTCAGACATTTTGCCATTATCGTTTTGCGTTAGTACCTTCTGTTGTATATCCCCTTTCCCTCTTGTGAGAAAAATCATGTCAACCGTACGTTCGGTATTGTATTTGTAATTTCGGTAGAAATCAGTTTTTTTTTAAATAACTTACATTTCGAAAACGTATAACACAACTTTTATATATATACGTATATAGCCTGGATCTAACCCGGTTTCTTAAGTTGGCAACATTGCGAGCCGACCATGCGTGGGAAGGTAATTCGCTGTTATCGACTTTGGGTGGGAAACTCGTCAGGGTTATCGATATGGCCTGAACGGGTTTATTTATTTTAAATGTTCGCCCATTATATTTAAGTCGAAAGAGAGGCGATGAGAGCCGGGGCCGTCCTCAGGCTGTGCCCCACTCTCCGGCCCAACACCTGGAAACGTCGTCTCCCTGTCAAGACTTTGACCGGCTCCGCTTCCTCCTGTTCGGGGATACATTCTATATCGGCCGATTCGGTCCCTTTCGTCTCGGTCACACGTCTGAAGAGCCGCCTCACCGGTCTCAACCTGACCTACGACGAGGGCTTCACCTGTCTGGCCGTCGAGTGCCCGATATGCAACAGTCAACGCGCTCATCAACGCCCGATGTACATCAACAAGATTTCGGGTAATATTTCAATCCGATTCACCCATACTATAACCGATATAGACTCGACAATAGCGGGCCGCACTGTGGAATACGAGAAGACAAATTCAGGTCGAAATGCTGGACAATTCGCCGAATTTATGTATCGATATCCAGTTCATTAGCAACCAATATCGACGGGGCGACACCTCAGTTTAGGGTGGAAAGTGACGGGGGGTCGTCACTTGTTCGACTAAGGGCGGGGTGACGTAGGGATGATGACGGTCGAAACAACAGCGCGTTGTGGATATATAAGGGGGTCGAGAAACCCGTTATTGTATCGAACTGTACAAAATATACCGGCGGACCAGTATACATCGACCTTATTGTTTTCCGCGAAAATCGCTTAAATTTTTTTTGGGGGATGGAAATTTCCCTCGCCAATTAACCCTTTGCCCAACTCGTACTGTGACCGTTACATCGTACCACGATCGCCATATAGAACGGGATGATAAGGACTTTCCTTGCAGCGTTATTGTTAGTTTCCCGCACTATCTCGATAACTGATTCCTCGGTGATAAATAATTTGAAAAAATCTATCGGTGCGGAATTACGTGCGGTCCTACTTGTCTTTCACCGGATATAAACGGTATTCTTCCGGGGATATCTTCGGATTCCGCGCACACTGTCCATTCCGAAGGTTCATTCTCTTCTGTACAGTCAGCCAAAAATCGAACTCGTCTTCGCTAGAAGTAATTTCTTCGTCGTATTCCATACTTATCGGGCCCGCCTGGTAACTTTGAAAGAAATGATGCGATCGACAAGAAGGTCGAGTTCGAACCGATGTCGAAAAGCCGGAGTTCCGACTGTCGCTAGTATTTTCGAGATAAGACATTTTATCGCATAAGCGCGGCGCTGAGACGTCCTTTATTTCGGATAATGCACCCTTATAGCTGTTTAGACATAATATGATCTACAAAAGGCCGAGTGGACCTTTCGAGCGATATTCCTTAGGTCGAACGCAGATAAATGCATCGATTCGAATGGTGCCTCTGTCGGGCGCCGCTCCAGTTATCGCATCACATCCAGTGGCGCCTGAGAGAGAGAGGCACCGCTCGAGCGCAAACGGTTAATACCTTTTGTATAAACCGCTTGTCGAACAATTGAGGGGGCTATCGAGAGCGAGCGTCGACATCGCATTCCGATGGAATCCGAATAAATACCGAAAGCGCCGAAAAAGGGACTGCGAAGTTTGCTCTGACCGTACGTGTCCCGATAAACCTAACATCTCTCGGGCCATTGTTTCGCTAAATATCGCACAAAAAACTAATCGCAGAGTGTAATATTTATCAAAGTTTGTACCACAAACTGGTGAAATTTTATTATTTCTATACGCTTGACTGTTAAATAAATGTGTTTACCTAATTCGGCCAAAATCGCAAGCAAAAAAGGCCTCGAGTGCAAAGGGTTAAAATGCGGGGAATATATATACTAGAAGATATATACCGATATCTGTTTCATTCGATATCGTGTTATTTTTTATTATTATTACGCTTATAGAAGCGCGACGTCTTTTGCGGGTACAGAAAGGTCAAGTCTGTATTTTTTCTACGAGTTCAAGTCCGGAAAGAGTTATTGAGATATGTACGAATTTTGGATTTTTCTGTGTCCTGAATGCGGAAAAAATGTGTCGGAAATATTGGCGTCGACAACTAAGTAATTGCGAGGCGTTAACACCTTTGGGAAAATAAAAAAAGTTCACCGTCTTTTAGCTTTTTATACACACAGACACACAATTCGACCGGTCGGTGTAATTTCGATACCGAATATTTCAGAAAGTACCGAATAATAACGTTTCGAAGAATCTTATCCGTGCCGAAGATGTTGTGACATAGTTAAAAATATGTACGACGCTACTTGTTGGGCGAATTCCGCAATTACTTAGTTGTCAGCCCCGATAAGTTCTTTCGGTTTTTCCATCGGATTTTTCTCTGTTTTCCAAAGAAAAAAAATACTCACTGAGCAGATTCGTACACATCTCGATCACTCTTTCCGAGCTCTCGTGCCTCAAACAGACTCAACGTTTCCATACCCATAATGCTTCCATAAGCAAATTATTCCGCATTTTAATACCGGATATTGTAATACCGTCTAGTTTAACATACCTGTTTTCTGGTCTACGAGGGGTTGAAATACCGTACATTTAGTATTTTTGCGTCTCCTCTCGCCAGTTCTGTCTTTCGCCAGACCGGCGGTTTCGGCCGCTCGTCCTCTTCAGTCTAGCAGAAGACCAAACTACGGTATTATAAGTACCTATTTTATTTCGGTTTTGTCTTTTTTCGCAGGATTCTTTGTATGCAGCGAGTGCAGAAAGTCCGGAGAGTGGAAAGCGATGGAGTACGCTTTCGCGAAATCAGACGAGTCGTTTTCGAACGTGACGGTGGACGAAAGCGTTTTGACGGGGACGGCCGGATGGGCCAAAATATCGAGCTCGGCGGTTCGCGACGTTCCGATCGAAAAATTGAATTCCCTCCTCAAAAGTTGTAAACTCGAGGTGTGTAAATAGCGGATGATAAGTCTCCTATTATAATAAGCGTGCAAAATAAAAGTTTATGCTTACACTGTATATCGTACTATACGAAACAACAGTCTTTGCGGTGATATCTATAACCTAAATCCGATGCCGTAATTTTATCGATATTCCGTTTCCTCTCGCCAGTTTGGTATTTCGCCAGACAGTCTTCACTACGCAGCTTCAGTATATAACGTCGTCTAATTGACAGACACTGCTATTGAAGATGGCGAAAGGGCAAACCGACTAGAGGAATATATCCGAGATAACCGAATATTGATTACCGAGCTGTATCCCGCTATTCCAGACCGTATCCACTGATTGCGTACTACTGCGGTATTTTATGTGCGACAGGTCCCCCTCCGGAGCGGAGTACCGGCGGTAAATGAGTCATACATTCTGTTGTATACTCGAAAGTTTAAATTGCTTCGTGTGAACGTACAGCGCCTAATTCACAACTCCGTCGGCTCTGCGCGTCTCTGGTAAGCATAAACTTTTATTTTTTTCCCCCCCTCCCCGACCGAACGTCTATATTTAGCGAATATGTAATATTAACCCGTCACCGCACACTTTTTATTCGACGATGTCGCTCGGAAACACTTTTTTTTTTCAATGTTTTATGGCTGCCAGATGTAATCGATTGTAACTTGTATATTTCGAAGTGAAAATTATCACATTTGACCACAGTTTTTGCAAAAAAAAACTGTCGACGGCTATAACCGTCATTTGCTCATGTCATTTCGCCCTAACGCTGTTCTTTATTTATCAATTAAAATGTGCACAATGTGCCTACATATTGGCAAATATCGGACGGCTATAGCCGTCGTTTATGGCAACGGGTTGAAAAAATTCCCCCGTACAACCCTTTTAAATTACCGGCGTGGTCTACGGGGGTTCGGAATACCGTAGATTTTGTGTGTTTTACCGTCTCCTCTCGCCGGTTCGGTCTTTTGCCAGACTGGTTTCGGCCGCTCGCCATCTTCAGTATCGGTGTTGGTCATTTTAGGCGCTTCGGATGTACCTGCGGTACAAGTACAAAAGTGACTTGACACAGCGCTACTGAAGATGGTGATCTGCCGAAACCGATCTAGCAAAAGACCGAACCGGCGAGAGAGGAGATGGAAACGCACAAAATCTACGTTACCCTTCCTTAACTTATGTATTATAAGAAATAATAATAAAGCCCCATCGTAGTGGGTTTAAAATAGAAATTGTCATTTTATTATTATTCTCGCAGACTGTTACGCCCGATTTGCTGGACAAGCTGGAGGCCAGAATCGACGTCGCGAACTCCGAAATTTACATACCGTTGAAGAACGACTCTCAAATCGTCGGCTATAAGAAGATATCGAGCGGTAGCGATGTCGAAGATGCGACAGTGCCTTCGAAAAGAGCTTTCGGCGTAATTCGTATTGGCGCTGTCGCAGATTCCGCAGTGGTCGTCTACAACATCAGAGATTTATTCGCCCTCGCCACCGTCGATATCGACCACGCGATTATATGCCTTCCGCACGGTAAATATAAAGGATAAATTTCAATTTCGCCGCCCGTTGTGTTACCGCCATCAAATTTCCGGGCTCGGAATATTCCCGATTCAACGAGGTGCTCTCAACATATGGCAAGAATAAGTTTAGATTACCCGTTTTGTTGTCTTCGAGGGGTTGGAATACCGTAGATTTCATGTGTGTTTCCGTTTTCTCCCGCCGGTTCGGTCTTTTGCTAGGCCGGTTTCGGCCACTCGCCATCTTCAGTAGCGGGGTCATTGTACTGACAGTGCCCAAAAAACATCTAAAGTGACTAACGCCGCTACTGAAGATTCGATGAATTGATCGAAGTGCAGCGAGGTAATGCGCGATATATCGTTAATCGGACTGTTTTCGGCGCTTTAGCCCGATCCGGTGGGTTTCCGAGCTTTCGAAAGGAGTGTTAGCAGTCGGCCGGCTTCCGTTTTTACCTTTCTCACCGATATCGCATTTTCCCCCCGTTCTGTTTTCAGGCCAGCACAGTTTACCGCAGGAGATCCTGCCGCTGTTCGAAAAGTACAAGAAACTTATACTCTGGTTCGGCAACGATCTAACGTCGTGGGACAACGTCAGGATATTCGCGAAGAAACTGTACGAACAGCGATGTTTTCTGGTCAGGTAATAACGGTATTATGGACCATTTTTCGTGCATCAATCCGAATTTCGGTGGCCCTCGACGTTCGGAAATTAAATATATTCTTTTGTAAGGTTTCGATTATGTGGATATTTATCGGTTTCGCCGAACCCCCATAGTTCGAGTTCATACGTCCAGATTGGTTTTAGCTTAATTTCAATCTATTGTCTAATAATCTACACAAATTACCAGCCGCTATACCGCACCAATCTGAATATATATTTTCTTAAAATTGCATTCCTTACTTGAAATAAAAAGAAATTTACCCGGGCCCCGGCCATTCAAATAAGGGTGGCCATATTTTATTAAAATATCCGATCCTTGTAGGATCCAGCGGTGTGTATATATATATATATATATATATAAACCCTTAAAAGAAAGGGAATGATAGATATATAAACGAAGCCACTTTTCGGTAGGAGATCCTTCTTCAGCTGTACAGTAACTTCCGTTACCTTCCAGTCTTTTCAGCTTCTAATTTTCTAAATTGTGAAAACACAGCATTCGACAGTATTTTCAAAATTGTCTTTCCGCAGGCCAGTTGAAAATCAGCCGTCGCCCAGTCTGGCTCTGGAGGGCGGATACGATTTGGCGAAAATTATCGGCAAAGCGGAGCCAATTTCGCACGCTTCGATAACGACCTTCGCCCAACTCAGGGAGGAAGTTCTGTCGGAAATTTTCAACATTGACAAGGTATCGTTACGTTCGAGGGTTTCGTACAATAGTTGTTGTATACGACATGAAGGACGTTAATTTGTCGTGCCGTTTCCTCCTCTCGACCAGTTAATCTGCCGTTCGATAATTGTAATAGAACAATCCGATGATCTGATCTTTTCGATTCGAGATTTTATAATAATATACTCGTGCGTGTACTCAGGTCGCCGGTGTAAAATGGCAGAGGTTTCCGACGTTGAACAGCCTCCTGAAGGGCCACAGGAGGGGAGAACTGACCGTCCTGACGGGACCTACGGGAAGCGGCAAAACAACATTCATGAGCGAATACTCATTGGACTTGGCGATGCAAGGAGTCAGTCTTATATTATATCATTATATATATATATATACCTGGGGGTCTTTATACTGATTTTTACATAATTATTAGTTTATAATTACCAGTTTTGTGGCGTGCGAGGGGTTGGAATACCGTAGATTTCGTGTCTTTTTGTCTCCTCTCGCTGGTTTTAGACCTGCTTCGGCCGCCCACCATCTTCAGTAGCGCTGCGTCAGTCACGTTCGGCGCTTTGGACGTTTTTTGGGCATCCGCAACAGCGCTACTGAAGATGGTGAGCGGCCGAAACAGGTCTAGCAAAAGACCGAACCGGCGAGAGAGGAGACAGAAACACACGAAATCTATTGTACATAATTATTGTTTCTGTTGGGAGCGACAGAGGTTAATTACTGCACCAACTCGTAACTACAATTTTTATAGACATTCGTTAACAATGCGCTGTAATGACCGAATTTTAATTTCTTTTCTCTTTTTTTCTTATCTCTCGAATGTTGTGCCACACGAAAATAATTCGTAATTTTTCATAATGAACAGCGACGGTACGGTTTTCGAGTGAAATAATTGCCGTATTTTTTCCCCGTCGCGCAGGTGACAACTCTTTGGGGCAGTTTCGAAATAAGGAACCAGCGTCTGGCTCGCACGATGCTCCAACAGTTCGTTTCGACGCCGTTGGACGACGACCTGAGCATGTTCAATGTTTGGGCCGACAGTTTCGAGAGGCTGCCGCTCTACTTCATGACGTTTCACGGACAGCAGTCGATCGATCTCGTCATGGAGGTAGTCGATTATCGATATTTCCGGCTGAAACTGTTTATTAAAAAAAACATTAAAATCTAGTTTGCAATACCTGTTTTGCGGTCAGCGAGCAGCTGGAATACGGTAGATTTCGTGTGTTTCTGTCGACGGTTCGGTCTTTTGCCAGACCGGAGTTACGGCGGA
Source organism: Lethocerus indicus (assembly GCA_019843655.1). NCBI lineage: Eukaryota > Metazoa > Arthropoda > Insecta > Hemiptera > Belostomatidae > Lethocerus > Lethocerus indicus. The sequence goes on from JACDQD010000001.1 coordinate 656,426, forward strand.
GTTCGCCGTCTTCAGTAGTATTGGTTTTTTGGGCACGCAATTGCACGTGACTAGCAGCAACGCTACTGAAGACGGCGGGCTGCCGAAACCTGGCAAACAGGCGAGAGAGGAGACAGATCTACGCTACTAGCACTACTACTATCAGGGTCATTTATATAATAAGCCGATATTTGTGCATCGTTTGATCTCTTTTTTATCTGTATTGCGACAACTAAACAACAATGAGAATTGTACCTCGACAATGTTCATGTTTGTTTTTACTAATCGTCTGTTCTCAGGCCGTTGAACACGCGTCGTACGTGCACGACATTGCGCACGTCGTCATCGATAACGTCCAGTTCATGTTGGGGCTGTCCGCCACCGAAACCGGTTTCCTCGACAGGTAATCTGATCGTCGATTTAGAAATACGTTAAACTAATAAAAGAGTTGTTGTAGACCGGTGGATATTTTGTCGGGCAGGTTCTACAGGCAGGACGCGCTTATTGCCGCTTTCCGCAACTTCGCGACAGTCTTCAACGTTCACGTGACGCTGGTCATCCATCCGCGCAAGGAGAGGGACGGCGAGCAGTTGACGGCGAATTCGATATTCGGCGGCGCCAAAGCGTCGCAGGAGGCCGACAACGTTCTCATTATACAGCAGAGGACACTGCAGTCGCTCAAGATTAAGAAATTCCTTCAGGTACGCTATAAATCTACACAGTTTTCTTTTTTTATTCGATTCTCCGTATTCCGGTCGGCGCCAGTATCAGAGTCAATACTGCCCTCGTACTGGTTCAACATCTCACCCAGAACCGAATATTGAATTGAATCGGAATATTAAGATAAGAAATGAGAAATTCGTCCTACGAAGAGACGGAAAGTACGCTTTTATTTTGGACTAAAGACGGGCATCTAAAATAGGATAGATATTCGTAGTTAAAAGGAATTTAAAAATATTACCGTCGTTTTTCGTCTCCTCTAGCTGGTTTGGTCTTTTGCTAGACCAGTTTTTCGGCTGCTCGCCATCTTCAGTAGTGCTGTGTTCAGTCACTTTGGTTTTAGGACATCCTCAGACTGCACTGTGTCACTGTCACTTGTACTCTCTCTCTCTCTCTCTCTCTCTCTCTCTCTCTGTGTGTGTGTGTGTGTGTGTGTATATATATATAGACGTGTCTTGTTATTGTGTTTGTTTTATTTTCGAGTTGATTACTGAAATGGGGGAAACCCTAGAAACAACAAAATACCGAAGAAATTCGCTCTACGAAGAGAGTGCTTTAATTCAGTATTAAAGATGGGTAAAGCTACGAGTGGAGACGGAAGAAACTGAAATTGTTTTACATTGTCACAAATCCTGCCTCGGGTTAGAATGAAAATCGGGAGGACGGATTTAAAATTCTATTATTGGGTTTTTTTGTTTTTTTTAACAGATCGCCAAAAACAGGTACAGCGGCGACCTCGGTATCATGCCGCTTGACTTTGACAAAACGTCGTTGAGTTTCGCCAAGAAGGAGTCCAAGAACTAGTCTTTTGCCGGTCCGGTTTCGGCCTCTCGCCTTTCTTCAGTAGGTGAACCATTCGGCACATTCGAAACGGGAATTTCGGACCTGAACATGCGAATTCGGACAACGTAACTCTCTTTCAACGTTCGGACAACGTAGCTCTTTCGAAACGTACCTCGAGACTTCTCGCTGTAGCCGACAAATCGACACTACACAAAGCTATATTGAAAACGGCCGAGAGACATCCGCAGAGATTTTAATCCGAAGTCCTTCCTCGATGCTCCCCTAACGGTACGTTTCCAATTGTATTCGTTCTCGACACGCCTTCAGTTTCACAAATTTCGTTCCCGTCTCTCTCTCTCTCTCTCTCTCTCTCTCTCTCTCTCTCTCTCTCTCTCTCTCTCTCTCTCTCTCTCTCTCTCTCTCTCTCTCTCTCTCCCGTTGTCTCAATATCTCCTTTTCATCATTTCGTCATTTTATCATCCTTCTCACGATACGTCAACGGGCGCCCCACGCGCCAATAGTGATTCGCCTACTGAAGACCGGTCTGAACCGGTACTGAAGCGGCCGAAACCGGTAACGTTTGACAAATCCGAACATTTTCTTTTCGTGATACATTTATTCTTCGTAGTAAGTGTCGGACAAGATCCCGAGGGATTTTTTTTAGTTTAAAAATAATTGTACTAATGAAAAAGATTTTTGATAAATAAAATTTGATCCGTTCCTTTGTATATCGTTGTGTCACTCACCCTCATTTCCTTGATAAAGTCCCCTCCATTGTGTTAAAAAACAACTTTATACTTTAAGTAATCGACATTTTGACTTTGGAATTCATTTTTATTTCACTAAAAAAGAAACTTTTAATTATCAATCTACTATATATATTCGGAAAAAGCGGTTTTTAGACCCAAAAATAGGGTTTTTAGACACACAATCAGCCAAAAAATGCGGTTTTTAGGCCTAGAATTGGCCCAAAAATGCGGTTTTCAGGCCAAAAATTGGCCCGAAAATGCTTTTTTCCGGGTCAAACACTGGCCCAAAAATGCGGTTTTTAGGCGCAAAATCGCCCGAAAAAGGGGGTTTTTAGGCGCAAAATTGGGCCTAAAATGGGGTTTTTAGGCGCTAAATCAGCCAAAAAAAGCGTTTTAAGGCCAAAATTGGCCCACAACTGGGGTTTTTAAGACCAAAAATAGGGTTTTTGAGCCCGAAATTGACACAAAGATGTACTGACGCACTTAAAAACACTTGTTGTCGATATAGGGCCCAAGTTATTTTTCATGGCGATTTATCCGTTACCGAAATATCCCCAATTGCGTTTAAAACCCAAGTTTAGAGCAATTTTACGTGTATAAGAGCCATTTCTCTCGGCCAATATCGTATTTTAATGACATTTTTTGCCTCATTTCAGAACCGTTTTACTGGTCAAGAACCACCACAGCGCGCCCGAAGCCATTTTTCCGGGTCTAAAACTGCATTTTACAGGCGGTTCTTGCGTCTGTAACACGTCATTCTAGAGACGTTTTCAAGGGTTAAAAAAACATTTTTTCGAGAACCGTCCATTGGGTAGGTTAGGCGCCTAAATCGGCCCAAAAATGCTGTTTTTTTGGCACAAAATCGTCCCAAAAATGCTGTTTTTAGGTGCAAAATTGGCCCAACAAAGTGGTTTTCAGGCCCAAAAATGCTGTTTTTAGGCCCAAAACGGGCCTAATAGGAGCTGAATGGGCCCAAGAATTCGATTTGTAGGTACAAAATTGGACCAAAAAGGGGATTTTGAGAAGCTAAATAGGCCCTAAAATACGGTTTTTAGGCACAAAATCGGCTATAAAAGGGACTTCTTAGGCCCAAAATTGGCCAAAAAAAGCCTTTTATAGGCCCATAATCGGCTCTAAAATACGGTTTTAAGACCCAAAAAAGGCGATTTTTAGGGGCAAAATCGGTCAAAAAATGCGGTTCTTAGAAGCAAAACCGACGCTTTTTAGCCCTGATTTTGAGCTAAAAAACTGTATTTTAGCCCTGGTTTTTAGGTAAAAAAGTAATTTTTAGCACAATTTTCTTTTTTGTCCCTTTCTATAATACCAACAAAATAATGCTGTGTCTTATAATCGAGGAAATACAGTGTATAATTTCGAATCGTAATAATTAAAAATATTCCGTAAATATTCGATTAAAGGTAACTATAGAAAACAATATTTTTAGTTTACAGTAATTTATTTTTATATACCTGCTCCATATAAAATATTATTATAAAAACGAAGATCTATCTATCTATATACATATAAATTGTATTGTATTATTTTTGCTTTCTTGTAAGTTGTATCTCATTTTATTTCTTGTAATAAAGAATTTGATTCCTTTTTAAAAAAACTTTGTTCTCGCAGAGAGAACTATAAATATACACATAAAGTTTATAGAAGGGAAACAAATGATAATGAGTTCCCCTAATGGGAGGAGCTTGGCTGATTATTTACAATAGATTTTTCTTGCCTGCGTCATGAAATTGAGAATGTTATTTGTCCTGTCTAGTTCTTCACTGAGTTTAGCGGCTTCGTTCGGACTGCCCGCCATTTTCAATACTGCAAAACAAAAAGTAATAATTAAATAATAAAAATAATAAAATTTGGGACATAAGTGGGGTAACATCAATCTTCTGTCAGACGAATCTAACCTCGCTTTCTTTGTCGCATCTGTAGCACTGCTTATTTCTCCGATTACTTATCCCTACAGTCTCCCGACATATATAAAAAATTGCTCACTATCATGATCAATATAACCGCTTCCTTTACCTTGTGCTATTGAAGCTAAATGAAAGAAGTTTTAACATACTTGTTTTGTGGTCTGCGAGGGATTGGAACACCATAAATTGCGTGTGTTTCTGTCTCCTCTTGCTGGTTTGATTTTTTGCTAGACTGGTTTCGAGTGCCCACACATCAGTAGTGGTGTTAGTCACTTTTTCTACTATGTATGTTTTCTGGGCATGCTCACTGCAGTCACTTGTACTGTGTCTTGTTATTGTGTTTTCGGAGGGTGTTGTTTGTCTTATTTACAAACAGACAACCGCCACAGTACAACTGACAGTGCAGTGAGCATGCCCAGAAAACGTCCATAGTGCCAAAAGTGACTAACACCACTACTGAAGACGGCGAGCTGCTGAAACCGGTCTAGCAAAAGACCAAATCAGCACGAGGAGACAGAAACACACAAAATCTATGGTATTACAACCCCCTGCAGACAACAAAGTAGGTATGTTAAACTAATATTGTTTAATGTTTTGCGATGTTGGTGAGCATTATAATAATTCGGTCTAAGGTTACAACAATAACAACAACAACAGTTGTATTGTATTACCCCTCCACTCCGTCATGTCATCATCTTTTGCCTCGAGCCTAACCCAATTGTCCACCGACATGTCGCAAATTTTCTTGTTGAAACTGAACACGAAAACGTTAGGGGGTTCGTAATACAGGTGGCAGTCCAACATCGTTTTGTAGTAGTTCATCATACTTAAAATCTTGTTTCTCCTCTTCAACACCTTTTCTTTCATCTCTTGTTTCTCTGTAAATTATTGTAATCGGCTGTAATATTTAAGGTACAGTGAAAAAACAAGAAACTGTAGGGGAGCATTCAGCAACAGTAACAGTTACAGTAACAAAATGAGATATGGTCTCGCTCATTCAAGCTTGAATGATAAAGAACATTTTTATGTTTAGGTTCCCAAACTTATACAGGTTGTCCCAAAATTAACGATTTGAATCGAACTGTGGCTGCCAAACTTTCATTATTTTTTAAATATTGTTCAACAATGAAAACACGTTCTTGCGTTAATTTTGGGACACCCTGTGTGTGTGTGTGTGTGTGTGTGTGTGTGTGTGTGTGTGTATATATATATATATATATATATATATATATATATATATATATATATATATACGAATAAGGTACTTTCCCTTTATGGGGGTGCCACTTGTTCTTTCACATATTAGGAGGTGTTATGTGTAATCCTAGTTATATTTTAGTTGGCAAAGATCATCACAGTGTGAATCATTATAACGATAAGACACTCTTCCTAGAATACGGGCCTCAAAACCAGTCAAATGTAGTTACCATTTTCAGCGACAATGACCACCTTCGTCAGTTCCTCGATCTCCGCTTGCGTCGGCCTGTCTAAGTTCAATTTGTTGAGCGTCATCCGCAGTGAATCGCACCTCTCCTCAAGGTCAGTCACATTGGAATTGAGCTTGTCGAGAGTCAGCTCCTTTTTCCGATTGTAAGCCTTCGTCGTGTCAATATCCTGGCGCAGTTTCTCTATTCGTCCTGCGAAAGGAGAATTGAACGCGATTAAACAGATCTATCGATGGAAAACGGGAAAAATTATTTTGTACTTTGTCATAAATAGATGGGGCATCCAAAAGAAGCTGTTTACTACCATCCTACGAGATGTATATATTGCTGTGTAAAATAACACAGGCGATATATCGATCAGTCCGTGGTTGAGGGGTTATTATTATTAAAGATTGGGGGATGTGTTAGGAATACAGGGGGAAAACTTGACGCAGATGTGGTGAGAACGCCATGGCGTGCGTGAACTATGCTAGGTGTGTATATACACATAAATACTACGGAAGAACAATCAACGCGCAGACCGAAGTTAACATTATAAATGTTAGGTTGCAGCAGATGACTTACGCTTGTACGTCGTTTCAGATTCGATTATCGCTTCTTCGATCTCGGCCCAAATCTGTTCTATCTCGGAGAGCTCTTTTTTTAACTCTTCATCGAAATTGGCCACCGCGTCTTCCCTGTTCACTATTTCCGGAATGTCATCAAAATAAATGAACACCCTGGCGGGGTCCGACTGGAAAAAAAGGAATCGACAATTACCACACAGCTACCAAATTATCACACTTATCTTATCCCGGAGATACTGGAAACAGTTTCCATTTAAAAATTACAAATACACATAAGGTATATTAAATACGTTATAAGGTAGGAAAGTGTAAAATAAACAACCGATGCCGGGATGAGCGTTAACGATCAGAATAAAAAAAAACTATCGGGCAATAGGTGAGGATATGAGTTATAGAAATTATTGCGTTAATCTGTTTAGTGAAACTTACTCTTAAATCGGATAATTCCGCACTGTCCTCCTCCATAACTAGCCGAAATTCTAACGAAGGGACGTAACGGACAATTCCGACCGCCCGAATCTCAGAAATGCCAACAGAACATCGGCCATTACTATTTCTTATTATTATCCCTCGAATATTTCTGATTATTTGGTCCGAAAACCAACCGCTAGACGTATAACGGGAATTTCGGCTTAATTTCCTATATTGTTACGTTCGTATAATTCCGTTATTTCAAGTTATTACAAAACTGGACTCGACGGGAAAGTTCATAGACCGATCAGTAGTGAGAGATCTAAATATAAAGAGGTATAAATATAAACAAAATATTAATTCTTTTCATTAATTTTACTATTTTACAATAAATTGTTTTACATGATTTCGACAAATTTATGCAAATAATTTAGTGCAAGTTGTTTTCGTAATGTTGCAGTACTTGTAACGATCGCAATGCTCCTCTGAGCGGTGCGGCCGATACCAAAACCGAAATTTTACAATATGCTACGATTGTATTAATGTCGGTTATTTAAAGAATTTTGACGTTATTAATTATTTATTTACGGTCAGTTAGTAATTTTTTCGGTCAAAAATTGAAATACTCCGGTGGAAATCGGAGGTGGACTCGCGAATCGTGAGCGCGCCGCCTCCTGAATTTCAGCGCCGCCGGTCTCCGATTTCTTTTTCGTTTCGGTCCAGTCCTCCGACCGCACGTGAGACTCGTCTGGTCTCGGTTTTTCCGCCTAATATCGTAGAGTGGTCCCGCGAAGAGTTTTCCGTGTGATTCCCCGACGGGTTTTCCTGGCGACGACTGGGATTGTTTTCCATATTCGGTCGGTCGGGTATCGAATTTCGGCGTACGGGTTGGCGCGAATGGACCACAGTCCTTAGCACCCTCTCGAAGAGGACTGGAATCGAATTCGGATAGGCGGCTCCCACTCGCTTTCAACCCAATTACCTTTTACCCGTTCTGTAACGACTGTGATATATTAAATTAATCGTTCGGAGTGTACAGTATTTTTTTAGGCCCACCGTCGTCTTTCGGTTAGATCTTTTTCCTTCTTGTTTTTCTCTTTTAAGGTCCACTACTCCTCCCTTTTCCCCCCTCCCTCGTCTTTCCAGGTAACCCTCCTGCCGAGGTGAGAAGAAAGATGCCGTCCGACGCCAAGAAAAAGCAGGCCCAGATGAAGAAACAGGCCGCCAAAGCTAGGCAGGGCAAGAAACAGCCTTCGAACAAGCCTGACAACGGTGAGGACAAAGAGAAGAGCCCATCCCCCGCTCAGAATGGCTCCGCCGAAATAAGCGTCGAAGGTAATTTATATAGCTAGCTTAACCCAGTTCTAATACGCGTCTGTTCAGGTTTCAACCTGAACCGCATAACAACAGGTCAATTAATCCACGATGTCATATATTGATATACCTTCCACTTTATTTTATACATATGGCAATATGGAATGGAGAAAATATGCTGACGCATGTATATATGAAAGCGGTCAAGTCGTTTGGGAGGTTACAGTGGCACCGTACACTAATAATTTAACCAAACTGCAGTTTTACAGAATTATTTAACATGGGATGTATACATATTAATTGGATTTATAAATGTCATATTTTGTGTCTCACAACAAGTATCACTTTCCGTGTTCGGTACAAGGTAATTTGTATACCTGTGTTAACATCGATTAGTTCTAATAGGCATATGCTCAAACAATGCAGGTATCAGCCTGTCAATTTTGAAATGCGATGTATTCAAATTAATAGTATATTGTTACCCAAGTTTTATTACAACCGAGTGCATGTACAGTGCCTTTGTAATCACTTATATCGAAGAATTTCTTTTGGCTCATATAATTCAAAAAGTAAAAGTTTTGATGACAAAAAAATGGTAATTTTTCCATGACCGTATTTGTGTGTGACCTAATCTGCCATTTTTTAATTGGAGCCCGATTTGATTTGCAGAAATGTTGTACGACCAACATTTTTCAAAAAGTTTTTGAAGAAACGGAGGGCTTACACTTTGCGTTTACGTATATTTTTTTTCCCCCTCCGATTTCGTGATGTTAGCGGATGGTAATTTTGTTTTGATTAAATGAGGCATGGGCAATCGACTGTCTGACTTCCTTAGCATTTTCAAACCTGACACTGCTACCAGAAAGTGTTGCAATCCGGTTAACGTCTATTTTAATATGAGCGCGGAATATATAACCTGTGGCGATAAAAATATCCCCACTTGTACTTTGAGACCGCCGGTACAGAATGCGCAATATACTTGTATGAACAGTTGACCAAACAGAGAATAATAAATATAACCAATGACCCAAAGGGAATATTGTAGTGATAGTAAACAATTCGCAATTTATTAATTGTTAATTAATGATTTTTTTTTGTTTTTTGTACAATGAGATAATTCGCAATCTAGAATAGAAGTGATGTGACCAACCGGCAAAGATTTTTGTGACAGAGAAATTGAATAGCGGGTCATACCCGCTTGTAAAACATGTTGCTGACATCGAGGTCTAGTGCATGACCAGAAAAGGCCTGATAGGGTAACAGACCCAACAATTGCCAACCTGAGCAAAACAAAAATAACTAAAAACCAAAAAATCATTAAAATGATTGTACAATATAAATGGCCATATTATGTTAGCGTGTGATTGAGTTCTATAAATAATGTGTACCAAAAAAAACACTAGTCACTTCCACACTTCTCTCTGTATTGCACTTCTCTTTACAGTTGTTTATTCATCAAATATGCTTTCAATCGTAATCCTGTTTTCACAAATCTCCTAATGATCTACGATTCTACCATTTTATTATAGAGTTACAATAAAAAATGTTTAATGTGCAATATAAGACTGCTCTGGCAGATTTCATTTCATTAGTTTCGATAATGCTCTTTTTAAACCCACCCCCCTTTAAAAAATAAAAACAGAATATGGGAATAAATCTTCTGGGAACAAACAGTGAAACCTGTGGTGCATATTTGAAACGGAGCTATTGAAGAGAAATTTCCCACTGAACAGTGAAGAAAGTTGTGGTTTAGCAATGGCACACTTTTTGCCCACTTTGGAAATCCTGATAAATCGTTTTTTATCAGGTTTTTTATTTTTGTTTTCAAAAGAAACTGATTATTATATTTTTGCAGCGCTTAACTGAATGCTGAATCCGATTGGCGTTATACAAATAATATGGTTATATTTTATTATCATTTTATGACTGTCCAGTACAGATGGGCGGGTGTTTTGTAACATTTATTTTTTTTTGTTTAAACTGTCTACTTTGTAGGATAAAAAGAATAGGAAAAAAAAGTGAATACTATTTTGAATAAATAACTTGGATAACATAGAAAGACTCTTAAAATACCTCACGGAATTAAACTTACTACATAAAATATGACGGGGTCTTCTGCACAACCCTGCAAGGCGCATAATTGCACCAAAAAATAAGTACGGAGAATATTTTTTTTTTAATCTCTCAATGTTTGCGTGCAAATTTCAATCAAAAGGGCACTTGGGTTTGGGGGAGGGGGGGTTTCCTCTTCTTTCACTCACTATTCCTTACTACTTGAATGTTGGTGTCACTACTTAGACATTTTTTCACCTGTAAAAAGTGTTTAAAATTCAATTTATTTTTTTTTGTTCCGATCGTGAACGCAGAGGCGCTGTGCAAGAAATTGGAGGCGGACGCGAAACTGAATGCCGAGGCGAGGGCCTGCACGGGCGCCCTCGCTGTACACCCGAGATCGAGGGACATCAAGATGGACAACTTCTCTATAACGTTCCACGGTTGCGAACTGCTCCAGGACACGAGGCTCGAGTTGAACTGCGGCCGGCGCTACGGTCTCATCGGACTCAACGGCAGCGGTCCGTATACCACCATATACCTATTGACCGTATACTACTACTACTATACCGCAAACAATGTATATATTGCGTTAGGTAAAATCGCGAGATATTGTTGGTGGGGGTCCTGTGTATGAACTCCATTGGAAGGATTTTCTAGAGGTGCCTGTTCAGCTAACACGGATTTAGTTGGCCAAACAGGACATAAAATATATTTTGATGGGATACAAATCCGAAAATAGTATCCAGGTTATACCAGTTGTTACTGATATTGAAAACATTAAAATAAATAGTATTCGCTGTCGTGCGAGCTACGATGCCAATTATATTCGATATTGTTTATTTTATTTTCGCTATTTCGTAGGTAAATCGACACTGTTGGCTGTACTGGGTAACAGGGAAGTTCCTATACCGGAACACATAGACATATTCCACTTGACGCGAGAGATGCCGGCCAGCGACAAGACGGCTCTCGAGTGCGTCATGGAAGTCGACGAGGAGAGGATCCGCCTCGAGAAGTTGGCCGACCAGCTAGTCACTTGTGAAGATGATGGTATGTTCAAAATTGATTAAGAAATCAGTTCGAGGAATCGGGATTATTCGCAGGATGCCTGGACACTTCTAGAAGATTCGAGAGAGAGAGGAAGCTGACGCGGCGTGAAATTCAATTTTGAGTGAGAGCTTGAAATTTGCCACTAGAATTTTAAGAGCAAACCTCTCGCAAATCCTGACCAGAATGGAGAATAAAATAAAATAAAAATATTAGTTTAACATACCTTAATTGTCATTTTACTGTCGAATTGTTCAGAATCTCAAGAACAGCTGATGGATGTGTACGAGAGGTTGGATGATTTGAGTGCAGATACAGCTCAGGCGAGGGCAGGTTATATTCTCCACGGTTTGGGTTTCACTAAAGAAATGCAAGGGAAGATGACCAAAGATTTTTCCGGTAGGTGTTTTATTTTTTTTGGTTTTTCCACTTTGGTAAAAAATAATCTTTTGTTGAAGAAATGTCTTCACAGCAATTAAATCGCTTTTTCTGATTAAGCGGCTCAGGGAGCGCCCGCACTGGGAGCCAGAGTTTGACTACGCCCATATACAATGGCTGTTAGTATAAGTTAAATAAATAAGGAAAAAACGAAACAAACAAAAAAGCTAGTTTATCTTTAGATTCCCCGGTAGCTGTCCATTAACCCCTTAAGCCGTTTGAATTAGTGGCTCTCCTAGTGGCCATATACTCTATAATCACACACAATTTCAATAACAGAGCAATAATAATAACACTATTTCAATGATACCCAGTTAACACATTGAATAGCAAAAGGAGAATGAACCCTTGTAAACAACGAGGTGCCTAAACAGGTTCAAAACTTGCATGGCTTTCAGAAACCATGCCATGATGAATATAGGAGAGAACCATATAGAGAGAGTTTGGATATAGGATATAACCATTTTAGGGATTTTAATCTTTAACTTTTAGGTTAAGGATTAGCTTTAAAGCTATGATTAAGGCTAAAAAGCTTAAAGCAGAATTGGGCTATATAAATATTGAGAAGAAAAAAAGAAATTGCAATTCAGATCTTGAGAATTGAAGAATAAGAAAATGTATAGTTAGTTCACCAACTTGGATCCTCAAATTCTGTTTACACAAAGAACAAAAATGTCCTGGAATAGATCCCTGTGTGTAGTCTCATAAAAAGATACCCGACAATGATGAAAAACATTTTTTATTAGTTTTATGATTTTTCTTTCATGGTTTTTATTAGGTGGTTGGCGGATGAGGATAGCACTCGCCAGAGCGCTGTACGTAAAACCTCATCTTCTTCTACTCGACGAACCTACAAACCATCTCGATTTGGATGCTTGCGTATGGCTTGAAGAAGAACTGAAAACGTAAGTAATACGGCAATAACCTGGGTATCGTTTTATATTATGTCAATATAATTTATTTTATAATACCTCTTTGTGGTCTGAGAGGGGTTGGAATAGCGTAGATTTTGTGTATTTCTCTTGCTGTGGTTTGGTCTTTCACTAGACCCTGGTTTCGCGGCCGCTCACCATCTTCAGTAGCAGTGTTGGTCACTTTTGGCACTTTGGTTGTTTGTTTGTCGTGTATATGTATACGTGTCTTGTTATTGGGTTTTTGGGTGACGTTGTTTGTCTTATTTGAGATTTTGTTAACAAAATTAATTTTAAAAAATCCCCCCTGTCCCCCTTCTCAAGTAAGACAAACAAAATTCCCTAAACACAATAACAAGACAATTTATGTTCATATTTAATTTTGATGAGTGCGTTTTTATGAAAAATGTTTAAAAATTGGGGGGGGGGGGAATCAGGCGATAAAATTTTAATTGGGTGGGGACTTATTTTCTCCACAATACAATAGCAACAGTAAATAAATGGTACACTAATACAATAATAATAATAAGTACATTTATTAATTAAATAGCGAGCATTAAAAAACCTTTTGCCAGTTCATTATATAATGAATTTAATAAATAAATATCAGGGCTAGTAATAAAAATGATTGAAATTAATATCACCGCCTTATAAATATTTGGAGAAAAACTTTTTTTCCTGTATCTCCTAATTCATTTAAAGCCGTCAAATATTTTACAAGTTGTAGGTGGTAAAATTTTGGTAATTTTACCGGTGATGCATATTGTGTTTTTATAACTTATTGTTACTTCTTATTTGCGCAGGTACAAAAGGATTCTCGTGATCATATCACATTCTCAAGATTTTCTCAACGGTGTCTGCACAAACATCATTCATCTTAAAAAGGAACGATTGAAATATTATACTGTGCGTTATTTTTGTTTTTTAATTTAAAATATAGACAAGTTTTAATCAAATAGTTGTTATAGATAGCAAAGTAATGCACTTTTTTTTCGATGCACAAACAACAACACAGATTAATTATTTGAAATTGCAGTAATATGATTACACATTATTTGGAAGGTCTTTTCCATCTGTTATATTTCTTTTGTTAAAAAATAGATATATACAATCATAAAATTTTCCGGTTCTTCAAATTTTTATAGTTTTCATTTTGTTTACATACAATGTTTGTTAATAAGCTTTATTGGAAGTGTTAATTTAATGTTTACTTTTCAGGGTAATTACGACGCCTTTGTGAGGACCAGATTGGAGTTGCTCGAAAACCAGATGAAACAATACAACTGGGAACAGGATCAGATAGCTCATATGAAAGTGAGTATTTGAAATATACAATTATTATTTTTTTAAACTAATAAACAAAAGTTTGTTCGATATTGGACTTCTAGAATAAGTGGTGACGTGAACGCATCATTCATTAATGATTTAATTTTGTTCCGATTCAATCAGCACGTTATATTAATTCGTTGTTACAATTTTATATTTATGCATTAATACGACATTACTTGAATTTTGTTTAATAGCACAGTTACTTAACTTTTTTAAACAGTACAATGTGTGACACAAATACAGTGTCAATGCACAGGATGAATAAATTACATTTGATATTCCTTATACCTCTCGAATCCAATTTTTTTTATTATTATTATTATCCGGGATATTTCTGCACTAAAATGACATATCCTAGTAGTTGCATTCAGATTTAAATATCGATATATAATTTGTGGTTTTTAATTTTGTATCTTCTATAAATTCAATTATTGAATATTATCTTTCATTCTGTTTTTGTATACCTTGTACAATAACAATGCTTCATTATATGCAGAGAGGAAACAGAAACACAAAATCTACATTTTAGTTTTCTTATATATATATAAAATAAATGTGATATTATGTTATGTACATATTATGTTCTCAAAGAATAAGAGTTTTAAAAAACAATACAATTTACTTACAGAGAACATGATACAATAATTACAAGCGAGTACAAAACTCCAGCTAAGACTGCCAGGTTCTATATATAGGGGGCAAAGGGACCCCACCCCACTCTCTCTCTCTCTCTCTCTCTCTCTCTCTCTCTCTCTCTCTCTCTCTCTCTCTCTCTCTCTCTCTCTCTCTCTCTCTCTCTCTCTCTCTCTCTCTCTCTCTCTCTCTCTCTCTCTCTCTCTCTCTCTCTCTCTCTCTCTCTCTCTCTCTCTCTCTCTCTCTCTCTCTCTCTCTCTCTCTCTCTCTCTCTCTCTCTCTCTCTCTCACCATCTCTCCTCTCTCTCTCTCTCTCTCTCTCCTCTCCTCTCTCTCTCTCTCTCTCTCTCTCTCTCTCTCTCTCTCTCTCTCTCTCTCTCTCTCTCTCTCTCTCTCTCTCTCTCTATATATATATATATATATATATATATATATATATATCTTATTTACATTTTCTGCTTTTCTGGTATGTTTAAATAATATGGCCACTTTATTTTTGGGCGTCTGTAACAAAACATTACGGTTGTCGTGAATTTATCATTTGCATTCATTTTGTTTTATCCATTTCTATTTTTTTTCGCTTTTTGCGATCTCTCTGCATACTGTTTGGAAAATATAAATGTCTTTTTTTTATTTCTGTTCTAGAATTACATAGCGAGATTCGGCCACGGAAGCGCCAAACTCGCCCGCCAGGCCCAGAGTAAGGAGAAGACGTTGGCCAAAATGGTCGCGTCAGGTCTCACCGAAAAAGTCACCAACGACAAAATTGTCACCTTCTATTTCCCATCATGCGGCACTATACCTCCGCCCGTCATTATGGTCCAAGTGAGTATACTGCGCTCTGTTCTATTATGCTTATTATATGCATAATATGTAATCATGAAATAACAATTCTATCTATACTGTAGATTTCACGTGTTTCTGTCTCCTCTCGCCAGTTTGATCTTTTCCCAGATAGGTTTCGGCCGCTCGCCATCTTCAATAGCGGTGTCAGTCACTTTGGATGTTTAGCAAAAGACCAAACCATAGCGAGAGGAGACAGAAACACACGAAATATACGGTATTCCAACCCATTGCAGATCCGCAAAACAGATATTGTAAACTAATTCTATATTTTTTCTGTCAATGTTCTTGTTTTTTGTTTTTCAGAACGTTAGTTTCAGATACAATGACAAGAGCCCTTGGATATACCAAAATTTGGAATTCGGTATTGATCTTGACACGAGGTTGGCTCTGGTTGGACCCAACGGAGCTGGAAAGAGTACGCTTCTGAAACTGCTTTACGGAGAGGTGAACGAGTGATTATAATTATTTTTCAATATATGATATTATTATTATTATTGCAGAAGGGCTCTACAGGAGTAAAAAAAGAAGCCACAGATACAAAAAAGAAATGGCAAAAAATATAATACATGCTGCAGAAATGAAATGGAAAAACACCATCGATCAGTAACAATAACAAACGACAACAGACGATATGAAGTGAATGTAAATGCACTTTGAATTTAAGCCACAGCTACCATGATATTTTTGGAGACCCGCGACATAACAAGACATGAAATGTGCATTAACAAAATGTACAGAATATCACTCGACAACTACATTGAAAATAATGAATAATGAAAACCGAAAAGTAAACCGATAATTTGTTTTTCAGTTGATTCCAACTGACAGTGAAACATTTATTAACGGAATGTACAAAATATAAAAATAAAATGAAAGAAACTGACTTGAATGTATTATTTGACAATGACATGAAAGTAAAACACGAATTATAAAGTCTGTAAGCGATGACAAAAACAGTGTATAATATAAGAGACAAGTTAGCAGCCTAATTACGCTATTTGAGAAAATTGTCAATTAAAAGTTTATTTATTTATTTTTTATTCCCAGTTGATTCCGACTGAAGGTATGATCAGGAAAAATTCGCATTTGCGAATCGCCCGATACCATCAACACCTGCACGAACTTCTCGACCTGGACATATCGCCGCTGGATTACATGCTTAAGTCTTTCCCTGAGGTCAAGGAGAGGGAGGAGATGAGGAAGATCATCGGAAGATATGGGCTGACGGGAAGACAACAGGTCGCTAAACCCTAAATTCGTCAATGTTTACATTATATCGCGTTACAATGTATTGTTTTACCAAGATGAATAATTTAATGGCAGTAGTTTTCCTCTCCTCCTGTTAGTTTCGTCTTTTTCTAGACTGGTTTTCCCGTCATCAGTCGCATCTTCAGTAGCCGTGTCATTTTTTTGACATAAAATTTAAAAAAAATCGTTAACGAGTTTTTATTTGTAATCAATGTAACAACGATATCGACCTCGTTTTCAACAACATTTCACCGTTTAATGTTCAAATTGAATCGGTTTTTATAGCCCCTAATTCATTCAGAAACGTGAAATATTTGGCAGGCTTCACTTGAATTTTGGGTAATTTTACCGATGTTACATGATTGCGTTTTGTGATTTATTCCTGTACAGCTTTTTGTGCGTGTAGATTATTTAATAGCACCGACTTGCCCCAAAAATGTTATGGGCCGAAATGTTAGGACAATGGGTGATTCGTGTGTAAAATTTGCTATAATTTTTATTTCTAAAAAATTTTTCTATTTTAGAATGCCTGTTTTGTGGTCTGCGAGGGGCTGGAATACCGTAGATTTTGTGCGTTTCTCTGTCTCCTCTTGCCGCCGGTTTTGGCCACTCGCCATCTTCAGTAGCGGTGTTAGTCACTTTTGGCACTTTGGATGTTTTCCGGACATCGTTACTGCACTGTCACTGTCACTTGTACTGTTTGTAAATAAGACACAAACAACATCCCCCCAAAGACACAAGACATACGACAAACAGACAACCACCACAGTACAAGTGACAGTGAGGATGCGCAGAAAAACATCCAAAGTGACCAACACCGCTACTGACGATGGTGAGCAGCCGAGGAAACCGGCCTAGGAAAAGACGAAACCAGAGTGAGAGGAGACAGAAACACACGAAATCTAAGGTATCCAACATGTCACAGGCCACAAAACAGATATTCTAAACTGTAGGTTCGTGATGTTTCTGTCTCCTCTCGCCGGTTTCGTCTTTTGCTAGACCGGTTTCCGCTGCTCGCCATCTTCAGTAGCGGTGTTAGTCACTTTGGATGTTATTTTTTTTTACTGTCCAGTACAAGTGACATTGCAATGAGAATGCCCCTAAAACATCCAAAGTGACTAACACAGCACTACTGAAGATGGCGAGCAGCCGCGAAACCGGTCTAGCAAAAGACCAAACCGGCGAGAGGAGACAGAAACAGACGAAATTAAGGTATTCCAACAGGTCGCAGACCACAAAACAGGTATATCAAATTAGATATTCTAAACTTATAGACCTCTCTATTTCTTTATTATTAATGCGGGATATTTGCGTTTGTCAGGTTTGTCCTATCAGGCAGTTGTCCGACGGGCAGAGGTGCAGGGTGGTGTTCGCCTATTTGGCGTGGCAGGCTCCGCACCTGCTGCTGCTCGATGAGCCGACCAACCACCTCGACATGGAGACCATCGACGCACTCGCCGAAGCGGTCAACGACTTCGAGGGCGGCATGGTCCTCGTCAGCCACGACTTCAGACTCATCAACCAGGCAAGTCGCGCCACTATAACACCTCGCCACCTCCCGTTAACCCCTTCGCCTGCACGTTGGTCGCACGCCGCCTCCGTACACACTTTGCGACCTCTTGTCGCAGCCTCAGTTTTCGCTTGTCACACTCGCGGTTATAGGCCAGAGGGTTGATGAAGCCGGAGATTGCCTTACTTTTTGTTTGAGCTCTTGACAAAAAAAAAATCAGACAGATGCTGGTCAACCATGAACCAAGAAAAATTTTGTAGGTCTTGTGTATCTAGATCCGGCCATTTGCCTACAATAAGAAAATACTTTATTATTGCGATAAATAAAATTTATTATTTGTTTATTGCACAACGCCTGAATACTCACATCGGCGGTACAAGTACCAACATTTCAAACAGTTATTAAATATTTTGGTACGCTATTTGATGCTATATACATGGCATAATTGTCTAATTGGAAACTTAGGGATATAGATGAGTGATAAATTAGAACAATATTAAAGTCGTTGATTTTGTGTGTTTCTGTCTCCTCTCGCCGGTTCGGTCTTTTACTAGACCGGTTTCGGGCCGCTTGCTATCTTCAGTAGCGCTGTGTCAGTCACTTTGGGTGTTTTTTTTGGGCATCATCACTGCACTGTCACTGTCGCTTGTACTGTGGTGGTTGTCTGTCTGTCGTGTCTATATACACATGTCTTGTTATTGTGTTCTTGGGGGGTGAATTTGTTTGTCTTGTTTGAGTTGACAAAAAAATCCCACCCCCCTCAACTCAAACAAGAGGAACAAAATTTACCCCAAGAACGCAATAACAAGACACATATATATGTGTGTGTGTGTGTGTATATATATATATATATATATATATATATATATATATATGTTTGTCGGGGGCTACAGAAGATCTCTAAGCGACAAGGCATAAACACTGCAAACCAAGTGCATAGTTATCGCCATAGATGGTGGCTGCACTTTGAATACAGAAACAAAAAAAATTTTTTTTTTAATTCCGAAATAATAGATTGTTGTTTTGTCAATTTTTCAGGTCGCCGAAGAGATATGGGTGTGCGAAAAAGGAACGGTTACCAAATGGCAGGGCAGTATTCTGAACTACAAGGAACATCTCAAGTCCAAAATTATGAAGGACGTTCTCAAAAAGAAATAGACAGACAGTCAGTCGGTTTTTTTCCTCCGGTCTCCTGGGTTTTTTTTCCCTTGAAATGTCTAAAACACTAAAAAAAGTGTTATCAGGTAATCTCTCTCTCTCTCTCTTTCTCAGTCTAATCTAATCTAAAATCTAATCTATCTTGTCTACGGATCCTTGTCTTTCATATTAAGTTCCTTTTTTTTTTAAGCGTTTTCTTCTTTTTCTTTCTCGTTGTACGCAATAAACCGAAACAGTTAACGTTTTCTCTATAACCCCTCATCGGTCTGTATAACCGAAAAACCGGTTGTCCAAAGTTAAAAGTCGATAAAAGATCGATTCATTTCGGGTTGATTGATTGTTGATCAAATCCAAGATGATTCGATACCGCAAAGTCGGTTTTAACGCCAGATCGGATTCGGCTTCTTGTCAATGAATTTTCTCAACTTTTACCTACAACCGTTTGTTTGTTAGTAGTCTCAGAAACCGGTGCAAGATGAAAATCGAAGTTTGAATTCCACCATCAGTTGTGCAACAGATTTCAACTTTTAGTTTTTCCTTTTAAAAAAACAGGATAGTTCTTGAAAAAGTTCAAATTCTTCGGAAAAGAAAAAAAAGAGAACCAGAAAAAGGAATTTAATCGTTTATAGATTTTTGAATTGATAATATTAATAATGATAACGCCTTTTAACAACTGTTAAAAGCCAGCGGAGCAACTCTATAGTTTTTTGTTTTTTTAATTTTTCAATTTCGCAAAATATATATATATATATGTCAACTGGTCTAGAAAGAAGTTCTACAGGAGGAATTGTTCTAAAATGGCTGCTGTTAAATGTCAGTAGGAGCGGGACAAACTCCCCGAATTAAGTATTTTTATTTTCGACAATATTTATTTTTCATATATATAAATAACTAGAAAATAATTTCATCAAAGAGCTTTAGAATTTAAATTCTGCAGGCTGACAACAAATAGAAGTTTGTCTAAAAAACTTCAGTTTTTATCATTTCTGTATAACTGTTTTTTTTTTATTTTCACTGTAGCTTAATCCCTTCTTGCACCAGCTGTCTGTGACACTGCTTCCTTGATTGTTCAAATTATTGCATGTTGTTGTTATTATTATTATGAAGTATTTGATTGTATCTTGTATAAGAATATATTAAAGGCCACTTTTATTGAACTCTCTTCGGCTGCACTTTATATTAATCGTGATTTCAGTTTTTCTTTCCGTGTTAATTTTTTTATTGTTACACTGCCAATTTGATGAATAATAAGTTAGTCACAAGAACAGGGGAGTTGTTGGCCCACAGTTGTGATTGAGAAAGTTCCTCCTGCACTCTTATTATTATTATTATATACAGACTTTAAAAAAAAATGGACTTCATAAAGAAAAAAAACATATTGTTATTTCTATGCAGAGATGAGCTGTTTTTTCGACTTTTTAGTGAGTCTATTATAAAAATAATATAAAATAAATATTAAAATACAAAAAAAATGAATTATTTTTTAATAATCAGTCTTCCCCTCAAACCTCTTCCGTCTCCTTTAACACGTTAAAGCTCATCTGGTTACTACTTAGTTATGGGTATCACGAATGGTTTTATCCACAAGGAAATCAACCTAATATAGGAGCTTTTACGGGCGATTGTGGGCTCGACATATGTAACATCGCATTACAAAATTGTCACAGTGCGGGAGACTTTAACACTCTATACTGCTGGTCACGGAAGAAATGCTTCAGGAGATAAGCAATCGAACAAATATATATGCTGTGCAATCGCTTTTGCGATAAGTGCTTCGACGCGTATAATGCCACGAGGCCTGAACGCAAAGTGGAACTTAACGTTTTGAAAAGTTTAAAAATAAAATTGTCATCGAGACCATTTTGATTGGGTCTTGCAGTAGACTTAAAAAAAATTCATAACTAAAGAATTAAACCTAATTTAGGTTAAATATGTTAAAGGCTAGGTTTGGATGGAGCCAAAATGTAGATTTTGACCCTCTAATAAAAATCAAGGGGAAGAAAACACCTTTTGGTAGTTTGGAATATTTCAGCGTTTAGCTTTGTGATGTCCCTTACACTTTTTTTATTATTTTGCTATTTCTTCCAGTTTTTACTGCTTCAAATCTGTTTTTACACAGTTCCAACTATTTCACGAGGTTCGCTGGAGAATTTTAAACAAGCCCTGACGGCCACATCTAGTATTTTTTTGTGCTTCTAAATTATCGATGGCCCTATATTTTGCCCCATTTTTATTTCGTAGAATTTTCTGTTTTTTTTAAATCAGTTTTTGCAATATTCAGCGATCAATTAATTGACTCATAACATAAATGCAGTATGAATGGTTTCAGTTTTTCTGTAATTAAATGCTGCGATATTTAAGTGTATATTAAAACCCAATAACTCATAAATAACAGATAGATACCGCAGCCGATTAAACTATAAATAAAATTATATAAAATGCCGCTTTCAGGAGATTTGATAGAACTGTTAGCCTATTGGAGATATTTTCATTGTGTTTTTAACAGGTGTAATTTCATTTTATAATTATCAGAGACTTGTATTTCCTGCGGGAATCGAAATAAAGTGTTTTTAAAAATACAAATTCTAACTGGGTTTACCTAACTTACATAAAAAGAAGTTATGCAAGTATCTTCCTATTAAGAAAGTAAGGGGCGGGGGGGAAATAAATAATACAATTTCTAAACAAATTGTAATACAGTACACATATGTAATAAGAATACATTATTGAGAAGTCCTTTTTTATTATATATATATATATTATTTAATATATATATTAAAGGGTACAGCAAATTACAATATTATCCTGGAATACTGGGCACAAAAAATCACATTGACAGCCTCACAATTAAAAATCAATTTTAACCCTTTGCTGCCACTTTTTATATAAAATGCTGAACGAAATAAAAATTCACTCTCGTTTTAGTCCTTGAATAATTTTTATTATCGAATCAATTTCTCTCCCACTGGTTTTTCTCGCTCATCTTACGGATGAGACAAATGCCCACACCCTACACCAACACAAGAAAATACAATTGGACAATATATATATATATATATCATTCCGAATTTTAAAGTAGGTATAATGGACCTGAAGAACACATTTCCACTGACCATAGCCGATTTAAGTACATAAAATATCTCCTACATTAATGGCTAAGTTTACCACAAAACTTCTGGAGTATACTATCTAACCAGATCTAGTATAGTCCATCCATCCGTCCATCCGTCCATCCGTCCATCCCTCCCTCCCTCCCTCCCTCCCTCTCTCTCTCTCTCTCTCTCTCTCTCTCTAATTTGAACAGAAATTCCGGGAAATACGGATTAGTATATTGGTCTACAACACTTGGACATAGGGTCCTATTTGGCCCACAACTGGAGTGCGCTGAGCGCACGCATCCACACTTTAACCTCGGAAAACATTTCGTGCATTTATCCATCTCCCTCTGTCTCTCTCTCTATTGTATTACAACATATAAAAGTACAAGTAAATAAAGGAGGAGACAATCGAGGCTTTGACACAACACTGGTTTCGTATAGTTGCATGATATTTCCATGACTGTTATTCACCGATTAAATCATCCTTCGAGACCACCTATAAATATATCATTATTGGAAGTTCGGTTTATATTTTCCGACTACGTGTGTATTAAAAGAGGGAAATACATTAACTATCGGTCAAACTAATATATCGACTATATTAAATATATATATATATATATATATATATATATATATATATATATATAAATATTGAACTATCCTAGTTGGTCCTCTATTGGGATCGGCTGGGTCCCGGCCTATCTATACGACTTAAATGATAATTTCTTTTTTTTTATTTTGTGAAAGGAAAATATGTTTTTCCACGATACCCGATATTATGGAACCGTTAAAAAGTTCAGAAACCTTCCAAATACGGGAAAAATCCCGGAGCAAGTGCCCCCCCTTCCTGCAACATTAGACGGTCTTACCGTAAGCCGGATTCTGGTTTCGGTCGCATTTTATTTTTATTTCCCTTCGCTGGGTCAAATTTCTACGTTGTGTTTCGGATAAAAATCAGATTATAGGCCCGGCGAGAAGAGTCTCCGAGTATCGGAGTTATTTGAGATGGGGGCAAAGGGTTAAAACGGACAGTTTGACCGAAACATCGGACAAAATATCGGAAAATCGCGTGTGACGAGTCCGTTTGACCAGTCGATTGTTTCACGTCTGTATCGTGTGTTTGGGCGGGGTGGGGTTGGGCGCGTGCCTCTGGGCGTCGAACCTCCGCCGGCCTGAGTACAGCCTGTCGTTTCTCGACGCTAGCTTCGTTTCGAGCCTGTCGTCGTCGGTCGTTTTCGACCTGCGGCACATTCGGCAGTCCCTCGCCGGCCGGCTCTCCAGCGCCGACACGTCACCACTGTGCACCGCCGATCTATACCGAAATAAAAAAAAATCTCATTCGCCTCTCCTTAAAGCAGTTTCGGACTCCGCGACTACAGCCGACCTCGCGTCAAGATCAATGCCGAATTCCAAATTTTGGTATATCCGAGGACTGCTATCATTGTATCTTACATTCGGAAAAACAAGAACATATACAGAAAAAATATAGAATTAGTTTACAATACCTGTTTTGTGGTCTGCAATGGGTTGGAATACCGTATATTTTGTGCATTTCTGTCTCCTCTCGCCAGTTTGATCTTTTGCTAGACCGGTTTCGACTGCTCGCCATCTTCAGTAGCGGTGTCAGTCACTTTGGATTTTTTTCTGGTGCACGGCCACTGTCACTTGTACCGTCGTGGTTGTCCGTTCGTCGTGTGTCTTGCTGTTGTGTTTTTGGGGGATGTTGTTCGTGTCTTATTTACAAACAGACAACCGCCACAGTACAACTGACGGTGGCAGTGCAGTGAGGATGCCCCAGAAAACATCCAAAGTGACTGACACCGCCACTGAAGATGGTGAGCAGCCAAACCGGTCTGGCAAAAGACCGAACCGGCGAAATGAGACAGAAACACACGAAATATACGGTATTCCAACCCCTCGCAGACCACAAAACAGGTATGTTAAACGAAGCAATGATTGTTGTAGGAAGCATATTGGTCGGGGCACAGATTGTAACCGCCGGCAGTTCTGGGATTTATCCCGTACTTAGTGGGCTCCATCACAATACACAAGTTAGCAACGGTGCTATTTTGTATTTGATATCTAGAAATTGACAATTTTAGTTTAGAAATAATCAATTTTAAAATCTCAACGTTCAACAGGGATACCCGAAAAAGTATCCAAAGTGAGTGACACCGCTACTGAAAACAGTCTGGCAAAAGACCGAAAGCAGAGCGAGAGGAGACAGAAGAAGAGATAACAGGTGTTCTAAACTCCTTCGAGACCTCCTTCCTTTGACTTTCAGTTGTTGTTGTGGCTTACCTATGCGAGATGAGGGATAACAGGTGGAGTGTCCTGAAGTCGCAGATGTCGCAGGTGTAAGCGGTGGTGGTGGCAGAGGGAGGATGCCTTTTCGGATGAGAACTGGCCATGTGACTGAGAACCCGTATCAGATTGTGGTCGCCGAAATTGCACGTCCAACACTCGTACTGAACCCGCCTACCCGTCGCTATACCCATTTTCAAACCAACACTCTTGTTGTTGTTGTTGTTGTTGGTGTTGAAAGCGGCCAACGGTGGCGATTTCTTCGAATTAGGCGGCGGTGTCTTCTTCGGGCTGGCCGCCTTGTGTCGTTCAGCCCTGTGCGACAACACCTGAATCAGATTTCTGGAGGCGAACTTCGAACAGATATCGCAGACGTATTCGATCTTGAGCTGGGTCTGTCTGGGCACCCTCGGCTGGTCAATCGGGGGGGCCACCGGTGTTGAACTCTGAGGTTGTTGGTGCGATGTCTTCAGCAACTTTTTGCCCTTGAGGTCGAGCAGGCTGTTCTTCCGCTTAGTCTCGTGTTCGTCCCTCATGTGGGCCACAAGATTCGTCCGAACGTCGGTTTCAAATCCGCAATGGTCGCAAGAATAATCATCCTTATTAACGGCGTTACCTGGACACAATGAATAATAAATACCGTAGATTTTGTGAGTTTCTGTCTCCTCTCGCCGGTTTGGTCTTTTGCTAGGCCGGTTTTGGCTACCGCGGTGTTAGTCACTTTTGGCACTTCGGATGTTTTTTGGGCATGTACCTGCCTCAGCAAAAGGCCCAATTGGCGAGAGGAGACAGAAACACAGGAAATCTACAGTATATCAGTATCTACCCCTCGCAGATCACAAACCATGTGTCCATGCATTGAGGTGACTATGACTATGTTAAGGTCAGTGGGTTTAGGTTCAGGCTATCACTATCACAGCTAACCTAACCTTACCTAATTAAACATAACCTAAACTAATTTAACCTAACCTAATCTAACTTCCTGTTTGAAAATTTAATTATTTCGGCATAATTATTACAACAAAGTATAATTGGAAAAAAAAAGTCAAAATGGTCACAGTACCTTCATTTTCTTTGTTTTTGACGCCGTTTTTGGTAACATCAGTATTACTGATACCTTCATCAATTTCCTCTTGCTGTGCGGCATCTGTAATAATATCATAGAAAAATAATAAATCAATAATTTAAGGTAGACTTTTGTTTTTTTTTATGTCGCAATTTAATTTGAATACAGATAAAGAAAGGATCATTTAGACATGGTTTGGGTTATAATAAGTTCACTTAGTGATTTTGCTTGGTAGCAGTGCGAACAGTTCATATAATTATTATAAATTGTTGCCGTAGATTTTGTGTGTTTCTGCCTCCTCTCACTGGTTTGGTCTTCTGCTAGACCAGTTTCGGCTACTCGCCATCTTCAGTAGCGGTGTTGGTCTCTTTTGGCACTTTGGATGTTTTAGGGGCATCCTCATTACAGTCTCACTGTCACTTGTACTGGACAGTAAAAAAAAACAAAAAAACATCCAAAGTGACTAACACCGCTACTGAAGATGGCAGGCAGCCGAAACCGGTCTAGCAAAAGACCAAACCAGTGAGAGGAGACAGAAACACACTAAATCTACAGTATCCAACCCCTCACAGACCACAAAACAGATATGTTAAAATAAATTGTTGCATTATTGTTTAGTTATTAAAATTTGTTCTTTTGATGAATTATATATTTGATTGTTAAAATAGAGATTGTCACTTTTTAAAAACTTGTTAAAGAACCGGGCAATGTTACCTTATAGACCATTACTAATACTTGTGAAAAAAAAACTAATCATATTATAGACAGGTGATATTCCACCTCACTCTTACCGCCTGTAAAAATAATTTATAATAAATTTTCAATTTTGGTTTATAAATAAATCGCATACTGTGCCAAATCAAAAGATGACTCGATAATGTCTACAGTCGGTAAAATGTATTAACACTATGTATTAATAACTAACAAACCTTCATCTCCATGCGATTCTCCACAATCATTGTTATATTCATGATTGGCCTTCTCATCTCTCAAATTCTCTGAAAAAAATACAAAACCATTTCAATTCTTCACCGGAAATCAAGCCCCGGACTAACCAATGTACATATATTCTTTACATATTTAAAATTTTTACCGATATTCATGAATAAAATTAAATGAACATAGATTTTCAGGCCTTTCAATGTTTATATACATAATTACTGGGCCATCGTATTGATTAGCTAAATGAATATAAAGTGATAGGTCAAATAATTGATTTTGTTTTGTTGTAATCAGTTACAATAAAACATTGTCGACAGAAGAACAGGCTAAATACTTTTTTATAAATGCAACAATGCATTTTGGATTTTTTTTAAATGAAAATTTATGTAAAATGTCGATGTGAACTTAGAATACTAATTTGTACGCTATTATCATTATTTTCATTTCAATATAAATTGCTGTGAAATATTAAATGTTTTTATTTAGACCGAATCTTAAAATTTGCACTTCAACTTAATGATATTCATTGATTATTAAGCAATAATGCAATGATGAAATAGACTCCAGAAATAGAAAAATTAATCAATACAGTTACATACATTAACAGCTGTAACTGATACTGGAATTCATTTAATCTTTGTATTCAAAGCCATCATTATTTTATTTTATAATAAACATTATAAAATTAATAGAAAAAAAAAACATTATACCGACAATAGGATACCTTCATTCTCCTTGCTTGCATTCAAATTGTTTTTAATAATGTTGGCAACTATACTGTCTATTTCTTCTTTGTTTATTACAGAACCTGCAATATAATACAAAGGGGACCATCACAGCCACTTTGATATAAAAATATAGATATAATAAAGATATAGATACATTTAAATGTAACTGTGAAATTTGGTTTTCCAATTAGTAGTAGAAGGTTCCTCTGATTTTTCTCTAGTTTTTAAAAAAATAATTACTTTTATTGACAGCTGGTATATAATACAACAACCGATAACAATATTATAACCTTTAACCTGACCTGTGACCACACAGACACAAACGTCATTTGACAAATATTATATATAGAGAGAAGATTATTACAATTTGATAATATTATAATTTGATTTTTCGTTTTAACGAAACATAGATATGACTAAATGTTATAATAGAATTGAATATTTCAAGTACCTTTGGTGTTGTGATTAGAACCATTCTGAACAACATCCGAGTTGTCTCCTTTTGAGATTTCTGAAACAGATAAAAATGTTCATTAACTTAACATATCTGAAGGTGTAATTTGCTATGCCCATTACACTGTTACTACAGTGAAATAACTACAACTGGAATTAGATCACTGATGGCAGAAAGCCAAAAGCCACACTACACTTAATAATAAACATAAAATATATTAATTTTCAAAATATTACAATATATATCAACGCACCTTCATTTTCCTGTCCAGTTGGCTCTTCATGAGCGCCGTTTTGTTGGTGACTCTCAGTCTTTTCTTCGCTCGAAATCTCTGTAAAAAAAACTATATTTTCATTGAATAAATACGATTCGGTTTTATACAATATTAATATTGAAGATGATAAAATTTACGGAGGAAGAAATGAGTCTAACATCGCAAAAATAGGTGATGTGAAAAAGGTTGCAGATCAATCGATGGAATTATAAAAATTAGTAGAATAAAATAAAATAGTAAATATAAAGCTATAATATAAAATTGAGAATGCTAAATCAAAAAAGAAAATCAACAACACTCAATCAACCTTGTAATTGAAGCTGAATCAATATTTGATCGTTTATCATGAATTCATACCATTCTGGTTATGACTAATATGATCAGATGTTGCGTGCAATTTTAATACTGATATCGGTTCATTATTTGTCTGTACCTTGCCAATCTTCTATACTCGGAATAAAATAATTGTGATTTTAAGGATTATTACCTCGTAAAATTGCAACTTATTAAATTTAACATTGTGATGTATCACAAGGTTTTTTCGTTTATTAGTACACTTCGATCCCATCGTTTTTTGTCCCTGTATCGCATAAACTGAAAATAAATTTTCAAACTTTTTTTTTATACCGAGTTGAGCTTTTTAAAAAACCTTCAAATCTCTTGTTTAAACCTCAGAATATTTTGACACCGGGGTCGCTGACGCTTTGGCTTATCCATCTCTCTGATCTGGCATTGGTGTCTAAAAATATATAAAAGAAGTCTTTAAACTGAAAATTGCACTTAGCCTATTACATTACAATTGTCAGTTAATTACTGCTATTTGATATTTTCCTTTCGTTATTTTTGTAGCGCAATTGTGCCTATGCCACTATACACTTCTCTATGTTAATTTAAATAAAAACAATAATCAGCGATAGAACATTTTTTACAAATTATTTTAATGTTTGTTATTTTGAATTTCCCAACGTTAAGTTAAATTGAATCCAGTAAAAAATATTTTTTCACACTAAATAACTCTCTAGCGAACAAAAAAAAATAGATTTCATTTATATTAATGTTATAATTAAAATAATTATCGTTTCACCTATTATTTTTCAGTCCTATAAGTTTTTGCAGAAATTTTATTGCAAACAACGAAATGTGAATGTGAACTTGCATATACGTATATTTATATCCACAATTATAATGCAGATATGTGCTTAAATATGTCCACTACATTTTTTTTGTCTTATTCACTTATTGGGGTAAATAAGTTTGGAAACATACTATCTAATTTATTGTAAACTGTAATTTTTTTTTAATTCTGGGCTCAGAACATGTCAGTTGAACCTGACAAATGTGAACCTCCCTTTGTTTTTTTTTTATCGTGGGCTATCCAAGAGAAATTATTATTTGTTGTTTGGATGGAACTTTTCTTTCCCTATGTCTTACCCCCGTCGGAAGCCGGCGCCGGGTCCCAACCGCAGGTTCCACTCATCTCGAGCCACCCGGAGCTTCACTCAGTTGGAACGCGAATTGATAAAGAAAAATTTCGAAAACTGTACATTTTCCGAGAGAAAAACAAGTAGTACAGCCCAGCAGCCGAACTCCAAATCAATGCCGGGAGGAGACTGGAGCCCGAACATGCCAGTACTAATATGCCAATGCCTTCTCGATTCAACAATCACGCCGACGATTATCAAGTCACCACTGGCGGCCGCCATTTTATTTTTAGATTTTAAATCAATCGCAATACTATAATTATTACGTCAATCGCTACTCAAAATATTTATAATTTTTGAGAACAAACACCGCATAACATCCTGCATAACCCTCTAGGGTGTTTAGCGATGATATTTTTTCCAACCAATCAACTTCTTGGACTGTTTGGAATTCAAATCCGAGAAACATTCTATGATTAGTTGAGTTCCATTCCTTTAATTGGTTGAAATTGTGAAAAATTGGAACTAGCCGTACAAAAAATGCACATATACACGGTCGGAAGGTGGCACGTTTCAGGTGTGCGGCTAATTTTCATATAAAATATATTAATTGGTTTGCGAATTTTGCTAACTCTGCGTGTCGCAAATGACGCGGGAGAACATTAATGAAATAAAAGTTGTCGGTGATTAAGCGTGAGCCAACAGAAGTTAAGTGGCTTGGAAATTGTATCAATAGAAAACAATATGCAGACAATTAATATCAATAACCAGCGTGAAAAGTTCGCAAAATATAAAGCTCGGCATATCCCTTTTGTTTAATATATCTTTTTTATTTAATATATATATTTTTATTTCCCATGTATAGTTTTGCATATATGATGATAAATTGCCACATAGCCTGTGATCTTCCCTATATGTACAAATATACAGTGTTCTCGAGTTATTTGAGATCCATGCATAATTAATTTACAGTATAAAGGTTTTGGAAATAAATTTGGTAAATAAATTTTGCGACTGATTGAAAAGTTACAAATTCCACAACTGCGAACCACAGCTGTACAGTATTATGGGAATTATATGAAAGTCACACATAATCAGTTGTGAGTGTGAATTAATAAAAAAATCAAGGACCGTGTTAGATTTAAAGGCAATAAAAAACTAACAGTGAAACATATCGGGATAAAATTTAAGAAGTAGCATTTATAAAGATGCACACCCAAAATCTGAACAAAAATAACAAACTAATGCAAAATATTAGAAAAATAAAACTAGTAGACCGACAGGTCATATGCAACCAATAAACATGTAATATGTATTTAATATAATGTAATGTATTTACTGTTATATAAATACATAACAGTGTTAAATGCTTGCTACCTCCCACCCAACTTACTCACCAAAATGTCTAATATGCATCCCCAATGATTACAGCACTTGTAGACAATTATATATGAAAAAAAATTAACTGAAGGGTACACAAACATTTTTGAATTAACCATAATTGTGATAATGGCGACAGCAACCTACATTAAGGGCGTAAAATTTAAGTGGTAATTTCTGTTCATTTAAATTAGTCTAAAATTCTTAATAAGACTTATTTAATTTTAAAAATGAATATTGATTACGATACCTTCAACAGTTACATGACTGCATAAACCTTCTTTTTCAGCATCGGTCAGATCAACATTTGTCACCCTTTCTGAACCTTCTGAAAACAATACCTTGGAGTTAATTTGGCATTTGTTATGTTCACTCTAAATGTCCTCATAAGAGAGCTGAATTATATAAAAATATATAGGAACTACTTTTAGGATTAGTTGTTGGGAACAACAAACAAGACTACAAGACTTAATACTGACAAATGTTCTATAGTAAACTATAAGTGAGAGGAACATATTTCACTTGACTGTGACAAATTATAAAACGATTTCATATCGATTTACTCCAGAGGACTTCAAATTGTTGATGCTCAAGTTTACTGTCCAGAAAATTTCCAATATATATTTTATTCTTGTTACAAATTCAGTTTCAAAAAATGTCAATACATACCTTCATTATCCTGTCCAGGATGTTCTTTATTGGTGCCATTTGGTCTGTCGCTAGCCACCTCTGTAAAGAAAATATTTTCATTGCATTAAACTTACCTGTAGCTATGGTATGTTCGAGTATTGGTGGTAACTTTTAATAGTCATAAACTCTCAAATTGTACACTTAATTTGGAAAAAATCACCGTAATTCCCCATGGGCACTTTCCTATTTCAGTTTTATTTAAAAGCTCATATTCATAACTGGAGAAATTCCATTTTTGAACCCAGGTCGCTATTACTTTGGATGACTTCATTGGGGATGTTAATGTTACATTACTTAAAAGTAAATTTAGTTTCTTACGTATTAAAATTAAAAAATAAGTATTATGGCGACCAATATTGATTACAAAAAATAAAACACCACATTTGTGGTTTAATTTTGAATTTAATTGGTTGTATCTTTGCTTATTCTGTGAGGAAATGAAATAAAATCACGTAGGAAATATATTTTCTCATAATTTCTTATCTAGTTAAAAGCATATTTTAACTGTATATTTTTTAAATTTTATTTTCATATTTTATAAGAAGAATGTTGCAACAATATAAAAATAAATAATTTTCCTATATTTGTTAGCATATATAAGGTTACTTATACCTAAAATGCAAAATAGGATAAATACAAGAGCGAGAAAACTGTGCCTCTTCCTCTAGTTTTAAAATTCCTTCTCAGATCTCTCTCTCCAGGAATGAAAATTCCACCACCACTATCAAACTAAGAAAATCATAAAATGGTTCAATTCATATTTTGAGTTCATAATCTTATTGAGAAAATAAATCGCATAAGTTTACATAACTAATAGTTCAATTTCAATATTTTTATATTTTGTGCAGAATTAAAGTTAAAAATACTGTTTATATTAATAAACTATATGGACCTTTCTTTGCAATGCATTTAAATTCAGGAAATTTGTCGCCAAGGAAGTTGTTGGGCTAAGGAAAGGCTTTTCAGCCTCTGGTTTCATGAAGGATTTTCTGTTTTTTTTAATTTTATTTGAATTTGTTTTGGTCCTCAACAGGGTCTTACCTGTTCCCGCGTTGTCGGAAGTCGTTCCACCGGTTTCGCTCATCTTGGGCAGTCGACGAATGTACAATTGAATTATATATTTGGAAATTGTAAAGATATTTCGGGTTTGAGGGATGTCGAGTTCAAATGAGGAACATGCTCGGATCAATGCCCGGAGAAGACTGTTGCCCCCAGATAGCACTTCAGTGCCACTGCCATCTCGATATCATCTAATACCTAAATATCATCTGACTGGTCGCTTCAAAATAATACCAAAACCACGGATTTCAAACTGAAGGATAATTCCCTAAGCCCGGAAAAAATAATTATTTTATATACCTAAATAGTCATTATAATGGCCCTTGTTTACATCCTGTAAATTACATTCTAGTTTACACAATTCCTAAATCTATTTTCATTTGATACAGTTTACTGTGGGTGTAGTTGAGGGCAGCCAAAAAAATTCTGTTGGCTATAGAAAGAATCATTTGGATATGAATTGCGAGGTACTCAAGCATGACTTATAGAGAGATGTTTCTCTCAAAATATTCAAAGTGTTAATTCAATACAGAAACAGTAATGGTAGATTCATCAGGATTCACTTTGCTCATCTAACTAACATAATGATACTCAAGTGATAATTTTAAGGAGGCCTAAACAACTTACGAGTTCAATATTTTCTCAATAATTAATTGTATCTGAATAATAGAGGTGAAAAAAAATTCCACACTTGTTTGTAAGTAATTTATTATAAATATCAAAGATTTTTTTTGTTTAGTTACAAGTGATACAGTATGCAAATAATTTATATATTTATTTATATATATATATATATATATGTATATCACTAAATAGTATTAAACGCTATAATCATTAATAAACATATGGTACGTATAATAATTATACTCGATATAATTCCCGTACTTTTTTCTCATTTTTAAACATTTTAAATTTCCATTCTTGTTACGCTGTCTCACTAGCAGAGTTACATAAACAAAGACGTCCCAATCTGAGGATCGAGAAGGATGAGATTAAACAACCGTGGGTTACAAGTCGACAGTTACACAATAATTAAATGGCGGCTGTATTTAGAAACGTTAGTAGGCCCAACATATTTATTTATTTTTTAAATATCCTTTTTTTCAAATTTTTTTTGTTTTCCTGGGAAATATTTTACAACACAATCGTTTTCGATTTCAAGTTTTTTTTTATTTTTTTGTCTCGACAATTATTATTATTTCATTCACTATGTACATTTACAACATTTCGCTTTCATTCTTCATTTTATTTAATTCATTCATTTTTAGTTACTGTTTAAACCTGTATACATTTACGTTTAGAAAAACAAAAAAGGAAGAGGTGCACAATAATATCGTTATTTCATCAGACATCATTAGAAAAATATTAGAAATGGACCCACGAAAACAAAAAAACAGACGAGTTCGGACGTGAGCGGTTCTATACACAATAAGAAGCCAGTCTCTTCAGTATACCAGTTCTTCAGTTGTCCAGAAGCTGCCGGTTCTAAAGCCGATGAAAGGAGTTGGAGAGCATCGTTTTATGGAAATTCGGGTTAAGAACTAAAACATTTCCTTTTCTTCTTCCTATCTATCGTCGTCTCGATATACATCTCGAAAATAATTTTCCCCCAGTCACAAACAAATTAACATCGGAAAATTAAAACAGAAGAGACATTCTACAGGTTTCAAGTTGAACACAAACCAACTGATTATATCGAATTTTGTCAGTTTTTATTTCGAGACGGAGGAGTCGAAGGATTATTTGTTAAAATTTTTTTGAACTCGCTAATTCCTAAAATTTTCGGAAAGGATGGCATTTCGTCGGGGAATAATACATTTTTTATCTCGACTTAAAAAAATAATCCTCTCTTCTATCTGGGACCCCCTCTTCGGTCTTTCATAATAGTAGAGAAGAGAAACTTCTCCACATTCTCACTCCTCAATTAAAAACGCTAGTTTATCTCTTTTTCATTTAACATCAGTCTTAGTCGGCCCGGGAAGGAGGCTTTTCCTCCGTATATCTGTAATTCATTTAATAAATACTAATTTTCTTTTTTTTTTGCTAAAGAGTACAATAAACCCAAGAGAGGGAAAGTTCATTGATGACAATGGGACAAAGAAATCATCTCAATCTTCATTATTTCATTCATCAAAAAGAATTAAAAAATTTCGAGTAGACGACAGTGTAACCTATAAACGGAAAATTTTCAATATCACGCTATCATCTCTTTCCTTCAATGCCCAGGAAAAAGGCCTCTCAAACAACGGTAAAAAACCGATCAATTACCGATTGCGTTGTTTAAAAAATGCATTCGTTAATTATAACAAGGAAGCGGTGAGGTACAACAACGCTTATTGCATCCGATGAGTTGAGAGAAATTTCAAAAAATCGGAAGAACGAATCGCACGTCGTTACGGACGATAACCCTTTTTTGTTTTGTTTTTTATCTTGAATCCTTGGAGCATGTTTCCAAACTCAGGACAAATGATTTCAGGACTTATACATTCACAATAAAAGCAATAATAATAACAACAATTAACAGCTATCCAACAGTGCTATGTTCAGTTGAGCGCAAAGGACTTTATTAAGTATTCTTGTGGGGGGAAGTGTTAGGCGGTGATGACGACGGCTTGCATCGGGAAAGAAAGAGAAAATTTTTATTTTTTATACAATTTTTTTATTTTTAATTTTTCCTTGCCTTTACACTATTATAATGGAGGTCACCTCTTAGAGACGGAAAAAAACCACGACTCCTAGAATATTTTCTTCCGAATAAATTACAAAAAAAAAAAAAATTCCTTTGTTTCGAAGGAAAACAAAAAAATAAAATAATTTATATATATTTCCGCGTATGCACACACACACACATATATAATTAAGTGGTTTGGAATATCTCTTTTCTGTGGTCTGCTGGGGTTTCAGAATAGTACAGTTTTTTAATTCATGATTTCTGTCTACCCTCACCTGCCTGTTCTTTCGCTAGACAAGTTTTTTCAGGTCGCCATCTTCAGTGAGCTCTTTTTTTGTCACTAGGTGTTTCGGTTGTCTGTCTCACACTGTCACTTCACTTTTACTGTGGAGGTATTTAATAATTTGTCATATATATATATATATATATATATATATATATATATATATATATATATATATATATATGAATAAACGACAAACAATACGCTGGAGAGTTACTGACCGCCATAAGTACACAAAAACAGATCGTTACTGAAGATGGCAAGCAGCTGAAATTGGTCCAGCGCGAAAGATCGAACTGCCGATAGAGGAGACGGAAAATCAAATAAAAAAACTACGTTATAACCGAGCGTTACACAAAAACGAAGACATGGGACATAACGACGCCGAATTAAGGCGGGGGCAGCCATGTTAGATACAGACACTGTGTACGTGTGAAGGCGATGAGACGGTTGTGACCACATTAAAAAAAAATTAATTGTAATAACTATAATTATAATAATAAATCTGCGGATTCGAAGGAATAGGAAGGACGGGACTGGAGGAATTACTAGGAAAAGGAGGAGGGAAATCCTTCACCACTGCTTTCTCAATCTGAAACATACATATTTAGTATTTTAAGAGTTTATTTATACTTCAATATTCAGATTTTATTATAGGGCATATTTACACAAACATGCACAAGACATGCCAAGGTCCGCTTGTCATTAATTGCAACCGTTTGATTTGTAAATAAAAGAGAACTTTAACGGCACTGCTCTAAAATATTCAGCCAAATTTTCATAGTCTACCACATAATGGAATAAATAAAAAAAATATTCAGGTACTAGACGTAGTAGATAAATGTGCCGATAATTACAAAAGTGGTCTAAGTCGATTCAAACATTTAATGCGTGTTTAAAAACAACATTTCTATTCAACACAAAATTTCATATTCATATAGTTAAATTCCATTAATCGAGACTAATAAAATTCAAAATTAAAATGATGCATAATATAAAAATATTGTTTAATTTATTCGAATGCAATTCATTAACCCTTTCGCTGCAAACAGCGCCTTTTGGCACCGTCCATTTGTCTTGCATTTTGTTAATGACTGTTTCGTCCGTAGAGACACAACCAACTATCGCGCCGGCTGCTGAGAGAGTGATTCATTTCTAGGTGCTCCGCAGCGAAAGGGTTAAAAATCTCAAAACAAGAAATATACGACTTGGACCGCTTTCATGATTGTGGGCACGAATTCATTGAAACGGTGGTAAAACTCACGATTACATTTCGGCGCCTGTCCGACGATCATTTTCTTTTTTCTTTTAGAATACTTCCATTGTCGATTCTTGAAAAAACAAAACCTAGTCGCAGTAGAGGCGGAGGCAGGAATGGATGATGAGGAAGGGACCTGGGGCATGAAATAAGGGGTAAGGGAGGGGGAGGAGGAGGGACAGGGGGGGGGGACGATGGTTGATATTTTTTATAATAAAGTGCACTTTCTCCTCTTGACTGGCTCTGGTGGTTCAAGCGCGGCCAGTATTGCTTCGTCGAACACGTTTTTCAGTCCTTTCTGTTAACAAGAACGGGGAAGAAAAATAAGTCTAAAATCGGACCGTAAACAGACGAGAGGACTAAGCTAGCAAATTTATTTATTTCACTTCAAATGCTGCCGGTACAGAATTTCTAAATTTTGAAATTAGTACAATTTACCTCTTACTGGTTCTTCCAGTGGGGGGGAGGGGGACTCTAGGCCCAGGAATTATGAATACGCAAATTCATTAATTGTGCCTAGTTTATTGATGTTTTTCACTTCCCGGATTTGTATAATTTTTTTTTCAATGTCTCTTTAAAATCTGTCAGTAAGGGTGACAGAAAAATAGGGAACTAAAAGCTTTACCGAATCAATATATATATGAATTTTTTCAGTTTGATGCAGTCAATTTTTTGGTCACCTGGACCAATTATTTGGTCCTGTAGACAACCCTTTATCATTAGAAGCTATTATATGCATATATTAAGCATGGATACACTAATTTATTGATTTAGAATAATATCCCACAGGTGTATAATCCCGAGGTACTAAAGCGATAATTAAAACTTATCGGCTGCAGGAGACTTCGGACCGTAGTAAAAAAAAAACAAAATTGTACCTGTGTTAGGGCCGAACACTCAACATATTTGACAGCTTTAAGTTCTTTCGCAAGTTTTTCGCCCTGCTCAAACGAAATTGGTTTCTGTTTGTTTTTTGCAAGTTTCTCTATTGTGGCGGCGTCGTCCCTCAGGTCTATCTGCGTGCCGACCAAAAGGAATGGTGTCTTTTGACAGTGATGTGTTATCTCGGGCACCCACTGAAAACAAAATATAAAAAAATATTAATTTTATTCTCGACTGTTACCCCGACACGCTTATGCTAAATAAACATGTCCGTCGAAAACTCCATAGAGGATCGTGCTTCCAATAAGTTCGTACTCTCGTTGATTATAAGGTAGACAGGATATAAGAAGTGTTTAATACTAATCCAACAGCTTATTCTATCTCTAATCTCTCTGCGAAGTGAACAGATTTTTTATGAGAATTAATCAAGAATAAATGAGTTTTTTAAAGCACTCGAGGCCTATTTATTGGCAAGAGAAATGAGATTTTCTTTAAATGCAGGTAAGGCCTACTGATGTGGAAATGAGGAGTTTCCATAATGCACGTAAACCCTATCCGTGAGGAAATGAGAGTTTCTTTATTGCAAGTAAGGCCAATTTATGAGTGTGGAAATGTGATTTCCTTTAATGCACACAAGGTAACATTGAAAGACATTTCCAAAGAACATCGAGCACATTTTTCACACGAGCACGTTTAAATATACAATGTCATGGCTTAAAAATAAATGCATATTATTTTTCTGAATATTCCAATATTGTTTCCTATTTTTTTCCTTAATTCTAATTTCGAAATTGAACCCAGAGTTCAAGTTATTCTTCCTCGAACAGTTTTGATAAAACACTGCTCTGTACTTTAAGAGAAAGACAAATGTTTGCATTTATTATCTATCGGATAATGATAAATGACTCAGAGTACCTTTTCTTTGACATTTTCAAAAGACGAAGGCGACACAACTGAAAAACATACGAGGAAGACGTCTGTCTGTGGATAACTCAACGGCCTTAACCTATCGTAGTCTTCCTGGCCTAAGAAAATAATACGAAATATATATTCAATTAAGCCGCAACAAATATTTAAGAAGAAAAGTTTTAAGGTTAAAAGAAAAACACTGACCTGCAGTATCAAACAGACCGAGTGTGTATGGTTCGCCTCCTATCATAACCGTGACTGCATAATTATCAAATACCTGTAAACAAAAATGAACATATAATAAATATATTACTTACAATAACAAAAACATATACTAGAATAAGATCAGAACATGTCAGTTATTAGATCCTAAATGGGGGTTTGTATTGTAGTTGTACAACTATTACTTGACTGTATTAGAAACATCCTGCCACTATAGTGATTCCCAGGTCAATCGTCTTTTAATGTTTGTAGTAACACGCTATTAATTGTAAATTATAATTCTAGTAAATAAATAAATATAACAGATAAATTGTTATATCGCTATGCTGCCGACAGTGGGGCAAAGCCAAAAGTGGATCTAGCTTAAGATCAAACAAGCGGAGAACATACCGAAAATCAATGACCTAATATTAATTTTTTTGAAAAAGCAAAGTACATTGTAATAAAATTTTAACCTTGTTTTTGAATATTTTGTTGATAGTGTTAATTGTGATTTTCAAATATATTTTAAACAACCGTATTTATTCTAATAATATATATCTTAGAATTGTCAGTCAGAAAGCGAAACGTTTGCAAAAAAAATCCTTGTCCGTAGAGTTGAAATGGGATGGAGTGATGCTTGTTCCCTCCAATAATCACAATTCACTCTCCTTAACAGTCAATCAGTATAAGGTCAACACTATAATTTAGCTTCGTACACATTTTTCTCTAGCGCCGAAGCTCTTCACGGGGGCCCAAAAACCTCAATCAATTCAATTGTACGGAATTTAAATACGTGACGTATTCCACAAACATTAAGTAAAAAATAATAAATGGAAAAAGAAAACGGTGTTCGTTCAATTCGATTCTGTATCCCTTTTTTGTCTAAAAACTTCAAATTTTATGAATGGTAAATTAAACACCAAATCAGTAGACAAATTGATAATTCAAAATTGATTATCAATAAATCTCATCGAGTACGGTATTAAAGTGAATTTTGCTTCTCAAGACTTATTCCGAAGGTTATAATTAGAATCTGACATAATATCCATAATTCACAATTTTTTTGGTCTAAAATGTTAAAATTTCAAGGATCGTGAATTAAATGCCAAAACAGTGTCCAGTAGGCACATTGATACTTATCAAAATTATACTCTTCTGTACAAAATTGTTACTTTTGTTTATTCCATAGGTTTTAATTAGAATCTGACATAATATAAATGGAATAAACTATAATGTAACACAATATCTTTAATACAAAACGAATTAATAAACAAAAACAGTACTTACTGTGGGTACGTATTCCGAAGGAAATTTGTTCGTCGTGTACGAAATAAGGAGGCACGTCTTACCGACTGCGCCGTCGCCAACAACTACACATTTTATGGTCTGCATTTCACTGAAAAACACCAACATTATTTAGCATGAGTGTGACACAATTATTATAATTAATAACAGAAAATGCGCATAAATTAAAAAACGAATCTATACTCGGCATTCCCCATCTTGCGGAATACTCGTACTACTTCAAGACTCTACAAGGAGGGCTGTGATGAAGCAGTGATTTTGGTTTTTTTCCCTTCGTGGTTTTTATCATTAAGGAAGTGGGGTAATCGCAAAGGCAAAAAAAGAGAAAAAATGGGGGAATATCACCGTTATCACAAGTGAATATAAACAGGCATCCACATGTCTGATTTTGTTGTGAACATTTCGAAGACATCATTGTTTGCACATGTGCCAACTCTGAACCTACCGGGAAACCTAATCGTAATCAATTGGAATAATTAACTGAAGACTAGGTATTGTACTGATGCCAGATAAACTGTTAATTTACTTAAAAGTTTAAAAGAAAACTCTATCAATCTATTACCGGAATTGAAACTCGGTTTAATCAAACAACCCCCAGTTACTAAGTTATGTCAGATCTTGACCACGTTCAACATCTCAATCATTCACTCTTGTCACACAAAATGATTATTAAAAATTATTTGACGAACCAAAGTGATAATTAAAACTACATTTAATACACTAGACTGTGTATTAATAGTGCCCAAGCTATGTTTATTTATTCTTACATGAATTCCTTGAAACGGCATTCTTGTAAAAAAAAATTATATTAATGTATTGCATTCCAAAAAAGGCAAAAAGAAACTGTAATAATTTTGCGACCAGAATGAAAATTTTTGACTCCTACTCGTGTAAGAAAAATTCACAGTTCGAGGAGTATAATTACTAAGGAAAAAATAAAGTATTTAATGTTAAATTTTGTTTGTATTGTAATTTAATTAGTTTTTAAAATAAATGTTAACACTTTTCTTCAGCATTTTCATAA
This sequence comes from Lethocerus indicus, assembly GCA_019843655.1. Lineage (NCBI taxonomy): Eukaryota > Metazoa > Arthropoda > Insecta > Hemiptera > Belostomatidae > Lethocerus > Lethocerus indicus. Next base: position 697,445 of record JACDQD010000001.1, read on the forward strand.
CGCAATGGCCAAAATCAATACAGCTTAGGACCGAATGAGCGGAAAGACTGAAAGGAAAGTGCACTGTCCCAGCACTAATCACCTCAAATATTCGGAGGAAAATTATGCCTTCGAAGTATTCAGCTCTGAGCTCGTAAAAAAATTAATTATATTCGCTGAAATAAGAAATTAGGAAAACTTACATGACTGTAAAGTAACCTGGGGGCAATTACAAAATTAATAACTGAAAAAGCCTAAGTCATAAATAATGGCCGTCTCTTGACACCTTATCAGTTAGCAAGGTCAACACATATTATCTTGTTGCCCTACCTTATCACGAGAGTCTTCACGCATAAACGAGCCACCCACGGAAGGAGACTTTTTAAATACCGAATTGCGACTTCCAGATAAAATGCCGATAACTGACAACAAATTAATAATCAATCTTATCAAAATTAATGGCATCGATAGAGATAGATAACCAACAGGAATACAGTGTTCAGAATAAATTTTAAATTTAAATTATTGATGACAGGGGGAAGCCTAAAGAAAATTAAACAAGTTGCCATGAGCAGTTATTACCGGTTTCGAATTTGCAACCACATCTTAAAAACCATTTCTTAGAGATATTTCTGATGAAAATCGAATTATATTCGATGCAAAATGTAAATTACTTATTAAGAAGTCATTAAACATTGATACGCAGAATGACATCACCGTCAGGAAATTATGACTCATCGATTCGACAGTAAATGAGATTTCAATACTTGCTGCACGTCAATGCTTCTGCCTCAATAATAAAAGAAATTAATAATAAAATATTGTTAAATATTTAAATAACTACAAACTAACACGAAAGTATAATCTAAATATATCTATTTAAAAAGGACTGTAAATGTTTTATTTATTACAATAAATGAGTGATTGCTTTTATTTGATCCAATCTTTTTATTTTCTCCTCATATCAATTAATTAATGTTCAACTATGTGCTGTGTAACAGACTAATGTTACATATTTAAATAACTACAAACAAACATGATAGTATAATTTAAATACAGCTATATAAAATGGACTACACATTCTTGATTCAACACAAAAAATGCCTTTTATTTGGATATGATTCGAGTTGTCGTTGAAAAAAATTTTAATTTTCTAATTTGTCTTTATCATTGTACATCGAGGTGTAATTCTCAATTAGTAATAAGTCTAGTTGGAATGTGCAACATAAATCACTAGAATGTCTTTGTGGGTTAATCATTTCCTTTTTTTCAGCACTTATATGCCCAGCTGTGCATTAAGCTCAATTTAACCTAGCTCAATCTAACAGTTAAAGACACTAAGATTAAAAGGAGAATAAATAAGTTAATACATTTATCCTATATAAACAGATACAAGAATATATTCAGTAATAAGTCAGGTAAATATAGGTGTGGTTTACATCCAATCGAGTGAATTTTCTATATATTTTAAATAAATGGTCAGCACTGTTACTGTCCAACAGGAAGTACTACGAAAATATAACCTTTTCAAAAATACCGCACAGTTAATAGTTCATTCTAACATCAATACGGAGTAGTGACATTCACTATGCTTTTTGTTGCACTAAACGCGGTCTGAATATATTATTTGCTATATGAATTTGTACACAGGGTGTAGGATGTTTCAGGAAATAACAGTATGATATAACTTGCTTATAAGGAAATTGGGGTGAGTCATAAATAATTAATCTGGAATCAGTTTGAGGTTAGTTGTGGAATTCCCCCCCCCTCTCTATCTCTTTCTGAACCTTTCTGAATCCTGATTGTGTTCATTTTTAAATATTCATTTACCAAAGCCAATATGCACCCTATTTGTGATTGTGAGGGTGACTTACAATTGTTGTCTTTACTTATTGGCTGGCTTACAAGGTAACATCGAAGGCAAATGTCGGGCTTAGAGGTCATACACTCGAGCGGCTTCAAACCACCAACCCATGGCTCCGATCTCTCTACTATCTATCCAGAAGAGTTTCATGAATCACAAAAGCACAGTGAAGAATGCAAATGTACCGTTTGTTAAACGGAAATTTTTCACTTATATGTTCACGCCTGCCGCTCCGTTATACTGGCGAACAAAACAGAATAATATCTCTGTGATCGGAAATGTTTTCTATTTCAACAAGACACTGCTCTCGGCAGCCGAGACTATATAGCCGACAGACTGCTACTGACCGAGAGGAAATCTCAAAGTGCCAGCTCTAATTTATAAGACACATAGCACTAAACTATAATTTATAAGAGGCATATAACACTAAACAATTATTGGTAAGCACGTTGAGGCTAGAGAATTCTTGTTCCTAGAAGAAAAACATTAAAATTTATTTATACCATTTAGTATGACCATGTTATACTGGGAAAATAAATAAAATTAAAAGAAAATGGGGAAATCCAGTAGGTTTCTCCTCCCTTATGGTCTATTAATGACCAGTGCTACTTTTACAGTTGCTGTTGTTATTTTACAGTTGTGGCAATAAAACAATAAAAAATATTTTGTATAATTACTGACCACAAGCAAAAACATAGGACATGACATACCAAATAAAAATGTATTCATATAATGGTAATAAAACAATAAAAATTTGAATTGTCAAAATAGGGATCTTTCTTTAAAGGGTTTGTGAAACTTATTGGGCATATTATCGGAAAATTTGCTAAATTTCCCTCATACTGTTATTTCTTTAATTATAAGATGTTTATTTTCAGAAAAAAAAAATGAAAAATGCTATTACCTACCAACAGAAAAGTCAGACAATCATTATAAAAATGATTTGAACTTGGGCACACTGCGCACTATCTGGCAATGAATACCTGAACATGAAGTTATTTCCCTTCAAAAAGCTCTCAAGCAATAAAATTCTACTTTTATTACCATATTTTATAGCTTTTCATACAGATCTGTTTCTCCTCCCCCCCCAGTGATGATTCATTGATTTTCAGATGCCATCGATTGTAAGACCCACCCAGATACCAACAAATGTGCGTCTCATAATAGAGGAAATGTTCCAAATTACAATAACTGAACTAAGACTGACCATTTTGGGGCTAAGTGATGAGATCACGCTATCCAATCAATTGCTTCTCGTAGAAGATCTACACTCATGTGAGAGGTAATACATGTCACTGGGCTTAGCATTAAGCTATACAATGCTCAAGAATTTAAGCACTGGCCAAAAAAGGACCTCAGGAAGGAGTGAACCACTGTGTTTATCGATGCAATCAGGGAGTTATTGATCTTGATATGATTTTGATACTGAACCAATTTCAAGTGGACCAGAACTGATTTCAACTCCTGGTTCGCTTAAATACACTACAAGTTAAAATGTTACCGCAGCTTACTAGCATCTGTTACAAAGAATAAATAAAAAAACTGAAAGGTTTTTTTACCTATTAATACAGATTAACAGTCTAAACATTACTTTAGGAATGAGGTATAACACTATCGGGGAATTACCTATTTGTTTTAAATTATCTCTCGAATTAAGGGTTGCCAGTCATAAATTAAGGGTACAAAATTTTCTCGAGAAAGAAACACACAAGATATGAATAATAACGTTTGGGCTGCAGGTCAGTTAGTCGCGTTAAAAAAATATAAAGCTCAAATTCCTCTCGGGCTGTCACGAACATTCCTTATTTCAAAACCTACTCTCAGGCATGTTGAGGCTATGGCAAGAAAAGTATTCGGAAAGGGTAGTGAACCATCGAACCTACGTGTTTTCCAGTGACTGGGAATCAACTGTGTTCACAGAATACAATTCGGTGAAATACCTCGAAATTCAGGGGGAAATTTATATAAAAATGAAGTCTATTATACAATATTGAACAATGTACCTGTAACAGCTCCCGGAATCGGTATTTATTCCGTGCAATGAAAAGAATGTTGGGGGTTTTTAAAAGGTGGACTAAAAATCCCGGGACCGGGAATCGAGTAGTGGTCAGTGGTTTTGCCAGCTGTCCGTTCTTATTCCCGGTTTAAAGCGACACTGTTACGGGATAGTTAAATTCGGGGGAATTCCCGGCCAAATGAGTTTCCATAATAACAGGACCATAACTTAACTGGGGGTCGCTATCGGAGAGGTATTTACGGGGAGGGGGCGTGGAAACCGTGGCAGGGGAAGGACGGCGGATTGAGGAAGGCGACGGGCGACGACGAACCGGGGAATTGGCCGACGCAAGGGGTAAGAGAAACGCAGGCCGACTGCTGGCGGTTCGGGTGGGAGGCCATTTTGGTGACGACGGGCTCCGCCGATCGGCTTATTATTTTCAGTTAGACCCGACCCCTCTCTCAGCCCGCAAAATTCAATTTTCCCACCCGGGCGCCGAAAAACCAAAATTTCTGATACTTACGGCCGGTGTCGAACGGAAGGCCTCTGGTGGAAGAAAAATTCCTAATAAATAGCCGGGGTGGAACACAGAGGGCCCGAAGAGACACTCACACACACGCGCGCAATGTCGGGGCGGCGTCCGATCCCACGTCTGCCAACCTCAGGCAAACCAGAAAAGAATTTCCCTACTCTATTAATACAGCGTCGTATTAGATCATTTTTTTTCAATATTCCCTTAACATTACATAAAACGTATCCGGATAGTTACATCAGTTTATCTATATTAGAACGGTAAACTTCTTATATATATATGCCATATTTATGACGAAGTTTGAATACATTTTTCACTTAACGATAACTTTCGGCCATAACTGTACTCCACTCCCTTATTTAATCATAAATTAATGTTTTATTTCCTCCACCATAATCTATGCAATTATTTAAGTAAACCAATTTTAGAAATTCCACAATCCAGTTTGTAAATTAGAAAAAAAATCTTATAATTCCAAGAACGTTGTAAGCATCTTATTTCAATAATTATGTAAGACACTGCAACACATTATGATGAGGTAATACTGTGAAATAATAAGACAGATTTAATTGTTTTGTTTTTTAATTTTTAATGTGAGTGCATTAGGATCAAATCTTCCTGTGCTTTGTTACAACTTTTTGTAATATACAATAAAGACAAAAAAACAAACAAACAAAATTTAAACAATTTCGTATTACAATATAGTCTTTCGATTAGTTATTTACAAAAAATAAAACTATTATAAAGCGAGTACAGGCACTTGAGTAGCACTTAAACTATACAATAATTTACAAGATTAAGTAGTATTGTTAAGTTTTTATTTTAATGAACTGGGATTTTTTAATATAACATTTTTTGTAAAAATAAAACAAAAAGCAATTTAAAATGTACTTAAATTTAAAACCAAGACCTATTAAAAATAAGTAGGGGAACATTAAAAACATAGTGCAGTTTAGTCTAATACTATTATTTTTTCCATATTTATTTACAATATATCAATTTGCATTTACATATACACATACAAAACACACAATTTTATATAAAATTTAATTTTTTTTTAATAGCGTTGTTCGTTTATAATTAATAAAAAAAGAAAAACAATCTTAACGACGAATATGACAAGTTCCAAATGACTCCGATTTGCATTCAACAGACAATCGTTATCACAGCCAATTTAAATAAAAATTTTATTTCCCCCAGTATTTCTACTAAAAAATGTCTGCCAAAAAATGTATAATTCCTGTTTTTTTCAAAAGAAAATTAAGAAGAAACAATTATATTATTTAAAATCGTATCTTCATACACTAAATATAATAGAGTGCCCTAAATGGTTTTTACAAAATGCTGTGAAATTAAAATTAATGATTGTTAATTTCTGATGTAAGGAGTAGTTAAGCCATTAAATATCCTACTGCTGCTATTTTAAAAATAACAAAACAATTCTTATAAAATAGGTTAAAATCCATTCATGTAGCATTTCAATAGTATTGGCAATATTTGTTGCTGATTTTATATTGAACATCTGTAACATTTAAATTTATTTTTTGTACATGCAAAAATTAAAAACAATTTATATTTTCAAACTATCAACAGTGACATTGAAACTGTAATTTTGCAATGTAAAGCCAACAACAAATTTCTTGTAATCATTCTGTACACCCTGTAATCATTCTGTTCTATATTTAATACTTTAATAATGATTTATTTAAACGTTACCTTCTCTTCCAATCAATAAGTTAGGAAAGAAAAACAGGTCCCCAATCAAAACAAACAGCAATACCATCGCTACTTTGCTATATAAAAACTCATAAAAAAATTTTGATTTACAAAATAACATACTTGTGTCATCCACTGGGAAAGTTGATGTAAGTGATATCTTTGTTAGGATAGCTGTATTTTCTATAGTGAAACAAATGCACTATTACACAACAAAAAATGGTGATGAATAGTGACGAAGTTAAAGCTTGTAACTTAAAAAAAAGGAAACAATACCGAACAAATAGTATTTTTAATTGTAGATAATCTCATAGTGGTTAACATTTTTTTGAATAAATAGGAAAAGAAATTTTAATGAACATATATTACACGTTGATTGAGATTCACCTGTTGTTTTTAAAAATATTCAAAATGTATTGGTAATAGTGCTGGCTACAACAAAGATCTTTCCTTCATAGTGTTTATGCAAAATACTGATGGTTACAGTTATTCTATCGAAGATATACAACATAGCTGGGACATGTTTTAACCATTTGCCTGGCTAGTGTGTTATCATCATTTTAAAAATAATGATATCAACACTGAAAAATACGGTCAAAAGTCAGACCAGTTTTGATTTTTTGCAATTATCAGTAGAAATACTGACGGAGGCAAAGAGACAAAACTGATCTAGAGAGTTGAGACAGAAAATCGCAAGAATGATGGGATATACCAAATCCTAGTGGACCCACCAAACGAATATATTAAATTTAAAAATTCTCAGTATAAAAATACATTAGTGTATCCACACCGTCATAAAATATCATCCGGGTAATTGACTGTCATTTGATCAGCATTTTTAAAATTTCTATTTACTCCCACAATCTTTTATCTCCTTACGTTTGGTCCTAAGCTATGTTTGTATCTACTTCTTGCCAATGTCAGTGGCATTCCATCGGTAAAATATCATCCGTTATAAGGATATACAAATTTAAAAACCTCACTACTTAAAAATTATTGAATGCAATCGATTGTGGCAAGGAGTCAAGAAACCGCAAACCTAGTTCAGGACCAAATGTAGCGGAGGGAACAGAAATTTTGCACAAATTATAAATATTCTTAATGTACGCTCAATACATTAAATGAAATTGTAACTGCGGTCTGTCTTCGTCGAGGGGTGAATGTATAATTATTGGCGGGCTCAAATGCGATTCTGTCGACGTGGGATGAGAGTTTAAATTGCATGAAGACGGGGTTAATTGGGGAGAGGTGAGAGCGGTGTCAGTAGAGCGGCGCGACAAAGTGTTCGGAGAAGCTGGCATCGGCTAGGGGTACGGCGAGCTCGTCCTCCCAGTCGATGAAGGAGGGGAGCGGCGGCGGCGGCGGCGACTGGAAGTAGCCGGCGCGGCACGCCGTCGCCTTGTCGGCCGAGTACGGCGGAGTCGGGTAGGCGTCGTGAGCGGCGGTGGGGTGGGCGTGCGACGCCTGCGGCGCATCGCCGCCGCCCCCGCCACTGTACTCCACGCACCCGGACAGTCTCAGCACGGTCGGCCGGCTCTGGTTGGCGTTCTGTTCCTGCTCCCTGCTCGCTATCCTCAGCCACCTGAGACACATTAGTTCGTTGGTTACATCCTTCGAAAAGATATATTAATGGCTACAGTACATTCCCTTCGACGGGGGGCCCGCTTATTCTTTCACGTATTACGTAGTGTTCCCAGTTATATTTTAGTGGGCAAAGTTCATCGCTGAGTGAATCATTATACCGATTAAACAATCTTTACTACCGCGACAACAATGTTTCAGTCGACAATATACGATTGCAACAAAAATCGATATATATTACGCGATATCTCGACGGGCACACCAAAAGTGGTTCAAAGAAGTATAAATCGAAAGTGTAAATGACCTTTTTTTGGGCAGCTCCCTCTTCCTCGGGGATGAGGACTTTTCGTCTTGTGTGAATAGGCTTTTGACCGGTCTGGCCCTGTCTGGGGCCGCCAGTGGGGTCTTGATGGGCGACCTGAAGCTCCTCCTGAGCGGCGACCTGAGCGGCGACCTGAGCGGTGACCTGAGGGGCGACCTGACCGGTGTGGTCCTCTTGAGCGGTGAGCTGAGGTACGGCGTCGTGGTGACGGCCTGCGGTTGCGGCGGCGGCGGCAGGGCCACCGCCGGTGATTGTTGAGGAGGTCCGGGCGGAGGAGGTCTCCTACGGGCGTCACTCAAGTTGGTCATGTCGGCCAATTCCGTTGTCCTCTGCTCTGCCTGCATTTCCGCTTCCTCTTCTTTCGACTCCTCAAGCTCTTCTTCGACATCGTCGCTGGGATCGTCATCCGACGATTTCCTTTCCTTCTTTTCCGACTTGGGCTCTTTCTTTTCTGTCATATACCTAGAAAAATCGAAATGGAAATTATGTACGACGCTCTACACACCCTGAACCACCTTCCATGTCGACTCCCAGGTTGACCAAATACAACAACAAATGGACAATGGTCTATGACCCATTTAACAGTTTTGGTTTAGGGTAAAGGGCTGAATATTGTGCAGTGCTACAGAAAGTACAAGCCTCTGAGTTTACGCAAACAAGACTTTAATGGGTGTTCGGTTTTTTTTTTGGGCAAAAACTTCCACCATATTTCCTGAGTTATCTGTTATTATACTTATGACGCTGTTAATTTTACTTAGTGCGTTATCGACTGTTTTAATGTGTGTTTAATTTGTTGGCCCATTAAAAAATTTATCGCTTCATTCTTCATCTTTGACATATTAATGGTGAGTGCTCAATTATTTTTTTTCTATGCGTTAACCGGGATTCCCATGGTGTAGATTGACACTTGCACGGGTGAAATTTAATTTTCGTACTGTTCGAGCGAAGTAGTGACCTACCTGAGCAACCACTGTTGGACTTCCTCCGACTGGTGCGTGATATGTCCTAAGTCCTGGGGCTTGAAATCGTCACACCTGGTCAAAGTCGCCGTAGGATGTTTTGGACAGTGCCTATTGGCATGTGTGAACCTATTTCCGCATCTGAAACAACAATAACAGAACCTTTAAAATACAGACTTAAAATAAGAGACAAATTATTTGCACGTCTGTGGTTTATGAGGGAACCATGTTGTCCATCTCTCGGTAATGCCACATGGTTACTGTTACCAACCAGGAGACAAGAATTTTGGTTTGATATTCCCAACAAATTGCAATGTAAAGTGTATTATACGGACAATATTTTCCACTAACTTTATGATTACTATATATATTTGTTATACCTGTTTTGTGGTCTGTTCTGTCTCGTCTCTCGCCGGTTTGGTCTTTTGCTAGACCGGTTTCGGCTGCTCGCCCCATCTTCAATAGCACTGTCAGTCACTGTCGCTTATTTCATTTGTGCCGTCGAGTGGTTTCAGAATATTATACATAAATGAATGGTAGTTTGGAATAAATTCCTCAAAGTACAAGTGAAATAAATGACACCTCAAACAGGATATCCCACCACAAGCATCCCACGTACCAGAGTGACTCACACTGCTATTGAAGATGGCGAATGGTGAAAACCGACCTAGTGAAAGATCAAACTGGCGTTTTGTCCATTTCAAATTCAGCTATTGAAAGAATTTAAATTTTAATTTCTATTTGCTACAGGAATTTCACACTGATGTTTTTTCCCACAGCCAATAGACATCCCACACGCTCTTCCCACACCCAGTGGCCAAAAAATTTGCACAGCCGGTCCACCCACCTGTGACGCCTCCTAAACGCCCACACACAACTATATTCCCAGGTACAAATTCTTGTTCATCTTATAATTCCGCCCCAACTAACCTCGCCCTTTACAACTGTTCGACGGAACCTATACGTTTATTTATAGTCTTCCCATACATTAAATTGTCCTGTATATGTTTATTCCGGGATCTTGTCCAAGATTACACTTTTAAATTGGGAACTAAACTATATCCTGGTACAATTCATGGATTATTGACTTAACTTGATTACTGTCCTACAACTTATAGACTACACACAATAGTTTTTACATATTCTCCATCGAGCACTTATCCCCCATAAGGTTTATTCCCTGCTTCCTAATTTTAATAAAATATCCGTGAAATTTTAATCAGGCTTACCCTTCGGCTGAACATAAGAACGGCCTTTCTCCGGTGTGAAGCCGCTGGTGCGTCTTCAGTTGTCCACTCTGCTTGAACTTCCTCATACAACCGGGATAGTCACAAGAATACGGACGCTCTCCTGGAAATAGAAAAAAAAAGGTTAAAATATTAATAAATATCAGACTAAATACTGGATACCATAAATTTTGTGTGTTTCTCTCTCCCCTCACTGGTTTGGTCTTCTGCTAGGCTAATTTCGGATGCTCGCAGTCTTCAGTAGCGGTGTTAGTCACTTTTGGCACTTTGGATGTTTTTTAGGCGTCCTCACTGCACTGTCACTTGTACTGTGGTGGTGGTTGTCTGTTTGTCATGTGTATATTGTACTGTCTGCGTCCAGTGAGGATGCCTAAAAAACATCCGAAGAGCCAAAAGTGACTAACACAGCTACTGAAGATGGCGAGCAGCTGAAACCGGTCTAGCAAAAGACCAAACCGGCGAGAAGAGACAGAAACAAACTTTGTCTAAGTCTCCATCTATACATATATGCATCTATACATTACATAGGCTTCATCATAACAGTACGTAATCAGGGTGCTGTGTTATTAAGAAAAAATTAAATTATTAGCATTATTATGTTGGTATTCCATTGAACTGAACAGTGAAACTGAATTTTAAACTTAAAGTTTATTAATTGATAAATAAAATATCAATTGTTTAAGTGCTTAAAGAGCACAAAATTAAATTATTTCAATTAAAATGGGCATTACAGCATTACTTTTTTCTTATTAAATTTCCATAATGAATTTTAATTTGCATTATTCTTAAAAACTTATTATTCTGAAGAATTCAAAAAATAATATCCTTAATTGTTTAGAATTATTATCTAGTTTGTTATTTTGAACAGTTTGAAACTAATTTTCCGTATGTCTAGTTGATCCAAGGACAGGTATGGTTCTGTTGATTACGGCTTTTGCAAATTAATGACTTCATTTCCTATTTGTTCCTATTGAATGAACACAGTGCTGGCACGAATCCAAGGCACAGGATGGCATGCGTCGCTCCAGCATACAAGTTGACAATACTTTTTTTTATTTTTGGATTGGACAGGCTTTTTGAATTGACCAAAAAAAAATCCAACAGAAATTGCACAGATATCATGCTTCGTATGATAGATACAGAGTCCCGAATTATATTCCCCTAATCAGGAGAGCGCCGATGGATGAATGGAAACAGGGCTGAGGTCGAAAAGAGGTCACATACTTTAGATATAACTCTGCCAATCGGCTATTTTTAGTGATAATTCACTGCACTTATATTGCAAAATACCAGACTCCAGATTGGGCGATTTATTCTGCAGAAGGTACATTTTTAAACTACCGAAAAATTGAACACATTATATCGCGCGATTATATTTGCATGATCAAGATCCTTGTATATATCTGCAAATTTATATTAAATTTCAAATATGAGATGTCGATTTCTAAGAGGTCGCTAAAACCTCGCATTTTAAAAATTAAGTAGGTCGTGTTTTAATATTGGACCGAAGAAAATGATAAGCAATCTCTTCAATGGAGGCCGAAAAAGGAAATGATAAAATATTTTTGATATTACACCCAAAAAAAAATAAATGGGGAAAAAACGCAACGAGGAAGCCGTTATCTGACCGCCACACGTTAATGAGGAATACAAAAAAACTGCACAAAGATATATAGTTCTGCTCATTCGGAATAATGTTAAAATCAGATTAGAGTATTAGAAGAATTAATAGTAAATATCTGACAATATTAATCCTTAATTACATAATTTGTTAGATAAAATAAATAATCGACCGACACCAATAAGATATTAGTTTAAAACACACAGGGTTTTTTTAATATGATTTTTATTTAATATAATTTAATATTATATAATGGGCTGTGTGGACCATGTTGCTGTCTCTACTACTAGGGCTAATCGTGCAGCTGAATTAAAATTAAATATTTTTTTAAATTACATTTTTATGTAACATAAGACGTTTGTAAAAATGAATATAATATCCTTATAATTTAAACACTATATTTAACTGAAATAAAATAACTAATATTAACAAATAACAACAAATTAACGAAAAACCATTGTTCTACCAGCAGAATTAGTTTTAAAGAAAGACATAAAACCTATGGGATAAAAATTGTAGTTGAATGGTATGAATTTACAAAGAGTAATGAATGAACGAATGAATGGGATCCTGAAATAAATGAGGCGCCGCCACATTATCAGTTTATCGTGCGATTTATAAACAGAGGACATTTCCTCCCATTTGCAATCATATTTCCTGTCGACATGAATCCCGGAGTTTCTTTTTATAGTGCATACGATTAGTAAAAAACAGGAACTTAATGAATAGGGAAGAATACTAAATCTGTACTGTGAAATTCTATATAAAGTTGGCATTAAAAAAATGCATAAAGATAAATCTTTGCCAGTAGCGACTAATTATTTGCAATTATACGTTAAGGACTACTTTATTTTCCAAATTATTCATTCTGAATATAAAGTACTGAAGATAATAAATAAAAATTATTAAAAATATATATAGCTTTTCGTTCATTTGCATTTGTTCCCATGTTAATTAGTGTTAAAAATTATTAAAGAAATAATTTGGTTATATTAAAAAAGAATTTATTGAAATATAAAATGAACAAAACATAATTTTACTAATACTTTTATTATTCTAAAATTAATTTTACGCTTTAATTTTGAACAATATTAAGTAAATAACGTAATTAAATTGATGGGGCAAAAAATGATTAATGTGAGATAAAGAATATTATTAAGAGACCAACTTTTTTTTAAACCGTTAACTAAATTGATAATTATTTGGGGCTTTATGAAAAAATATGGAGTGAAATAAAAATTAAATTGGAGATTGAAAAAGAAGTAAAATGTTTTGTTAAAAAACAGTAATTTTTATATGATGACAATTAAAACTGAATTATCATAAATAGCTTATCGAAAATAGTTGCAATCAAACTTACAAATTATATTGAAATATATAAGGAGAAACTTCATAATTTTTATATCTGGTTAGACACAGAGTTATACTCATGAGTAGCAATTATTATTATGAATTGAAAATATAAATTGTAAAATATGAACATGGAACACTGAGAGTATAATTTATATATTATATATATATATATATATATATATATATATATATATATATATATTAATATATATTTATATATATTTTTTAAGGTTTTAAACTTATGACCATAATGAATCAATTACATTATGCAATATTCCTGTGTTGATAATTATATTGATTGCAGTTTCAGTACCTAGAATAATTAATTTAAAAAATATTGATTTCCGGGTCTTTGGTATTTTTTAACTGAGTGATTAATGCCTATAAAGGAATTTGTTTATAATTGTGCCTGCTCTCAGTTATCTATTACATAATTTTTATTTATTTCTCACACTTTTATTAATAATAAATTAATATAATTGAATATATAGGTATAAAAGAATATGGTAAGTTTTATATATATGTCACAAACATATATTATTGAAAATAACAAAAAATTGTTTAATGCGATCTAATTCATACTGTAGCATCACTGATGGGTTTTAATACAGGGATAATTTTTTCTCAAGCAATGAAATTTTTTATAAACCATAAAATATATTTTATTTATCTTGATTATTATTAAACAAGGACCTGACAAACAGCATAAAATATATATACTTTAATAATATGAGATTATTAACTTCTAACACACATATTTATTGTGAATTAAAAAACTTCGATGTAAGTTATTAGACCTGAAGAAGAGTTAAAGTTCTCATATGGAAGGCAGTTTAAAGAAATCAAAATAAAACATTCCTGTACTATTTCTTATACACCAGTTTTGCTTTAATATTCTGAAATAAAAAAAATTAAACTAGATAGAAAAAAATAGCAAAAAGGTTCACAATTATGAAAATATTGTTATTGATTAGAAATATTAATTTATACTTGAAGGTAAATCATCTTGCAGTTTCATCACACAAATATGAGTTATTCCGGGCATTTCAAGACTCAGTAAGCTGTACCAGCAGTTATGTCCACACTTTATAATGGAGCAAAACTCCAGGGAAAGTCTTCCAGGTTGGTTCATATGAGGGACAGTATTAATGGGTTTCGGCATTAGGAAGGTTGAAAACAAGTGGCCTAGGCCATGACTGGGGGTGGGAAATCTCTGGAGTATGAAAGGTACTGACCCTATGGGTCGAACGGCCCTTACACAGGGTCGCCTGAGAGGCGAAATTACAGTTAGCGAAATAATTTTAAGGTCGGGGGGGGGGGGTACGGGCTAACTGTATTAAAGGGTCGGAGCGTTGGGACGTCGGAGGGAACCGCTCTGGCCTAGGTATTGCCCGAGTTGAAGTCTCCCGTGTATGAAATGAACAACTGACCTGTGTGTACTCTCCTGTGGGCCTGCAGGGATTTGTCCCTCGGGAAAACCCTGGAACAGACCTCGCACCGAATGCCGCTAACGGAGGACGCTCCTTCCAGTATCAGGCTGGTGATCATCGCCGCCTTCGGCCGTCCCCTCCGGCTGGAACAGGCGCCCGGGCCCCCGCCCCCGGGACACGAGTTTTCCGACATCCTCTCACTTCCCGACTTTGTCCGAATCGAACGGCAACGACGTTGGGTTCTCACCCGGGTAAACGCGCGGTCCAGAAACGTGATGTACATGGACTTTCCCTGGGGGGGGGGAACGTAGATTTGGGCGCCAAAACGCCGCCGCTCTCCCAGGCTGGCCAACCCCCCCCCCCATATTTTATAACCCCGATACTCTATTTTTTCCTCTATAAAACGTAAATTTCGAGCCGATTCGACAATTTTCCGGCCTATTTTCATCGAAATAAGCTTTTTCCCTTCATCTCCTCCAGCCCATGACTACTATAGTGTACACCCCACGTGCCGGATACCCGCATTAGGTTCCGTCATAAAATCGTAAAACACCTTCGAAATAATAAATAATAAACTCCTCGCGGCCCTATCTTCCATTAAAAGTTGGAAAACGTTATAATATTCGTGCCGTACGATATTTAATAATTAATTACTAACCGCGACAGCATATACGTCCCCGAGTTCCTGTTATATAAAACCGTAAATAATTGCGGCCCGCCTTCCGCATTTTATCCCGCTCCGTCTAGTCTCGCTCTATACACATTTTGAGACGAAAAAATATAACCGGATGTTATAAATTGCCGGATAAAACAAATGCGGAGATTTAAATGTCCGCAACGCCGCGACCCCATAACCTAGTCGGGGTTTGCCTCGGCCGGAGAGTTGTTTGGCGCCCGTTTAAAACCCGTCCTTCGGCTATTTAAAGACCGCTTTTAAATCTGTTTTTTTTGTTCTGCGTTTGTGAGTACTTATGGGCGATAGTTGCGCCCCTCTGTGGGGCCTTGCCCTTACACGTTGGGAGTAGTTTTTTGCCTCCAAAAGACTACTGTTATAAACTATTGGTGGACTAAAATGTCAGCATTGAAATCTGATGGTAGTTAACCTATATAGTAGAATATTTAAACACATTATAAACGAAATATTTTACATTAATAAATTATATATATATATATATATATATATATATATATATATATATATATATATATATATATGGTATTTAAAATGATAGAATTATTAATGCATGAATTTTCTTAAATAATTTAAGCTATTAACTTAATTGATCAATATTTAAGGATTTATGAAAAACTATGGACTTGAACAAAAATAAAATTTGCAATTGAACAAGAAGTTGTAAAATATTCTATTATAAAACAAGAGTAGTAATTTTGACATATGATGACAATGGAATAGCTAATGAAAAATAATTGCAATACAAATTACAAATTATATTGAAATATATTATATTCACTATTAATATTATTCGCTAAAATAATTTTTAGTTTCTCTTTCCTTTTAATTCACATCTAATAATACTTCACAAACTACATAACTTTTGTTGCTACTAACAAATAATTTTTGTATTTCATGAGCATAATCAATTTGAATAAATTTATCATAATTTCTTCTTATTTTCTTTTAGCAAATTTTATAATTACTTTTATAATTAAAAATTATCTTTGTGAAATGCTAATCCTTTTTTTGATAGCAATTCAAGGATTATTCTGAGTTTTTGCAGCAAGGTTATTTTAATTTATCTAAGCCATCTACTTCTTATCGTTATGTACACTAATTTTCATACAGTGACTGTTAATTTGTCAAAATACTGTTTCTACTTATGATTTAAAGATTCATTAATAACTAATACTCATACTGTAATTTTCTTCATAGATATGAATGCGCTATGACATACTGAGTTCATTAAGTTCAGCTGTCTTATTTAAGTAATGTTTGTTTTTTATAGTTTATAAACACAAGTCAGTTTTAATCTAATTTATCATTAATTGTTGTTTAGCATTATTCATGTGATTAAATAAAGTAAGTATGTTACATAATATATAATTTGTGTGATTCAATTTGAAATGTTTCCAATGGTAACACAATTTAACAGTCCTTGTTGATGTGAAAAAAAACAAAATCAATCGCATCAAACATTTGATGAAAAGAAGCATCGTTAAACTAGATTTTTATTAAACAATCTCAACTTGGTAAGTAATAATATTTTGTATATAGTTATTTTTAGGTTAACCTACGAGCTGCTACTTAAAATTCTTTAAATTATAATTGTTTAAAAATCAAATCCACTAAAGTCCTAATCCTAAAGTGAACAATTCTTTTTGTGAATTCAAAAAAGAATACTCAACACATTTGAGTTTATTTGTGTCTCCTCAACATTTGAAATGTTCTGAAGGTTACTGATGCGATAGAATAAAATTATAAATTTTGTTTTCCATTTCCAGTTGTTATATAAATATATAATAAAACGTATATATAACGTATATATATATAAATATATACGTTGTTACGAAATATGTTACTATAAAAATGTTTTTGTTTCGATAGAATGTGAAAAAAAAATCCGAGTCAACTTAATTAAATATTACTACGAGTACAGTGTAATACAATTAATATACGAGTGGAAAGGGTTGATTAGTTTAATATTTAGCACTGGGGTTTTCAGTTGAAATGGAGGGTAAGGAAGTGGGGGAGGTTGGCGACTTGGACCTGGTGGGCGATCTTCCGTACGAGATAGGGCTGCAGGTGATGTTACTGCTGGATGTGGGCGACTTGCTGAACTGCTGCCTGGTGAACACCTGCTGGCGGCGGCTCGCCAATTCGGACCAGGTCTGGAAGCCGAAGTGCTTGGCCAGGCACTGGGACCTGGAGATACTACGCTCTCCCGATTTACGATTCTGGCACAATTCGGACGAGACCGACGCTTCCCAATGTAAGTTGAACAATTTTTTTTTTTTTTAAAGTCTCATCACACTAAATCAACGCGGCGACACGCGTAACACACTGGAAAACGCAACTATAACGAATTTTTTTTTCGAGCCAATAAGCGTTGACCCGATTGACAAGATAAAATAATTTTTTTTTCTTTATTTGTACAATCAATTATAACATAATTATATGTACATGTGTTGAGAGTATGTTTCTCACTTGAATGGCTTGACAAAAGAAACCGTCCGATGACGGCACTTTTCACAATGGATGAAATAATTTATGGCTCGGTAAAACAATTCTACGGGCTAAGAAGATCTCTGGGCCGTTGGCGTTTAAGCCGACGCGGGGGGGATAATGGATGGGTAAGAGAGGAGAGGGACTGGATGAGGAGAAAGGCGGGAGTGGAACTTCAGGAACCGGGATTTTGCGACTTCGTCCACTGTCATTTGTTGAGGTCATTGTGGATTGTCTGGTTAGAAACATACCGGGGAGCATTAAGGATGGTAAGAAGGACTTTTGATTGGAATCTCTGGATGCGAGCGATGTTGGATGTCTTGGTAGAACACCCCATAGCTCAATTCCATATGTCCATGTCGGTTTGAATATCGCTTAGTATATTGTTAGTTTGTTACTTAAGGTCAATTTCGATGTCTTAGTAATGGCCTTAAGAGTCCAAATTTTCTGTTTAAGTCGATTCTTTTGAGTCGGGTGTGGGGATTCCACGTGAGTCGTTTGTCGAGGTGGAGCCCAAGATAGGGAATCTGCTGTTGGGTGGGAATTGGTATGTCATTGAAAGAGATAAAATAAGGCGCCCGGTGTCGGCTTTTGAAACATCATTTTCCCATTCGAATTTTCGTCATTTTACTACGAGTATCCATATTGAATAATCGATGAAAACAAACTATAAAAACTTCTGTCTATTATATTGACAAGCCAAATAAATAAAATACCGTATTTTTATCGATATTCATATGATAGGTATTAAAGAATAAATATAGACTATAAATTGATATCTTTAAGTTGGACTGTAAGCTACACTTTCACCAAAAATGAGACAACTCCGTCAATTAGTTTGCAAGTTATGGACTGTTATACGGTGGATACATTTTTTGGACCCCTCTATATAACGCCAGTAATTCCATCTAGCGGCCAAATAACGAATTACTTTTGCCACAACCTAATACAATGTAATGACGTAAAAAGATATAAAAAAACAAAGGCAGTGACTCTGAAATATTACAAAATGCTATCGAATTTCCAAAGAAGAAACCCCGGGACCCTAGGGTTACGAATCCCCCTTTGTACGAACATGGTATGGCAATAGGGGAAGTTACAGTAATAAAGTAATATGATAGGAGCCCGAGAGCGGAGATTACAGTCGGTGATGATCGGATTTGTTCAGGCTGTTCGAGGCTGGAGCCGCTGTGCGACTGGAGGAAGGCCTTCAACTACCAGCTGAAGATCTGGACCAACTGGAAACGGAACACGGCCACCTGGTTCTGGCTGGGCTCTACCGACAGCCCCGTCTTCTGCCTGGACTGCGACGGCAGCACGGTGGCGACGGGACACCAGGACGGCACGCTGGCCGTCTGGTAAGCGTTTCGGTCATTTGCCGTCCTGCAGGTCTAGGAGGGGCGGCGGTCCCACCACCACCTCGGAACCCTCTCCACCAGCCCGGCACCGTTTTGAGCCATTCGGACAATTCGCCCGAAGTGTTTTGTCCCGGCGGTCCACTGTCCGGGACGTGTGGACGGCGGTTTTCCCTGTGCGGAAGAAGCCGAAAGTCGAGAGGAACGAAAGGTCCATGTACCACCGGTGGGGGGCGGGGGCGGGAGGCTGTCTCCAGAGCGGAACTCTGGCACACGCAAACCAGAATGTAGAAACTAATATAGGCGTTTCCTCTCATATTATCTGAAATTTAGAACGTCTTATTCGAATATTTTACGATAAATAATACGAGCGTAATATACAGAGGGGTCCAAAAAAATGTATCCACCGTATAACAGTCCATAACTTGCAAACTAATTGACGGAGTTGTCTCATTTTTTGTGAAACTGTAGCTTAAAGTCCAACTTAAAGATATCACACTGTAGGTGTTCGAAATGGTCACCATTAACGACAGAAACGATGCCGCCCAACTGCAGCACCAACTACCGACTGCAACGTGTTCAGTTGAATATTGGCTCTGTTCGATACTCATTTCGCCATTGCCGTTGAACCTCATTAATGTTTTCGTACTTAAAATACCACTTCAAAACTGACTTCCTTTCATCGACTGTAAGCCTTGTAATGCAGCCATGTTTACTCGAGTTACAAGGTACAACTGACAACAAAACACTGACTATCCGGCGACTGTCATCTGACGAAACAATACAACGCTTTTGTATGGAGCGATTGCCGGAACTACAAACTATAACACTACCAAAAATGAGACAACTCCGTCAATTAGTTTGCAAGTTATGGACTTTTAAACAGTGGATACATTTTTTGGACCCCTCTGTATACGAGCCAAGATTTGAATTTAAATTATCTTCTTTTGTTGGAGGGAGGTGAGCGGCGTGCCCCGGAAGGTGTACGGGCGTAGGTGCCTCCTGTCCGACTGTCCCGTCGTCTCCGTGAAGACGACCTCGCGGTACGTGGTCTGCCTGCAGAAGAAGCTGCTCCAGGTCCACCGCCTATGGGCGGGGGGCGGCGGCTACCGCCTGGTGGACGCCATGAGCTTCGAGTTGGGACGCTGCGACAGAGTTCAGATACTGGAGAAGGTCCGAATGCTCGGTCCGCGTTTCCAGTCCTGGTACACCGAGTGTCTCAGGTCGGTCCCCTCCGCTTTCGAACTTTTTTACATCGCTTCCGATAACAGTCATCGCCACACATTTGCTGATGACACATGCCTCCTCACCTCCGACCGAAATCCCTCGACTACGACCATCAATCTCCGAGAGCACCTTTCCGACATCCAGTCCCGGTGGAAACGATGGAGGGTGAAAGTGAACAGCTCTAAATCTGCTCACGTCACCTTCACTTCACTTCACCTCGCCCTCCCTACCTCGGGCTCTATATAGACGTTGAATCCAAATACCCGACTGAAAAGAACAGATCTAAATTGCAAATTTGGACTGTCGAGACCTCTTTTGAAAAGGACATCAAAACTGACAATAGTCAACAAACTGACAATATATAAAGCTATACTAAAATCAGCTATACAGAGATTTCAGTCAAAAGTCCTTCGCACCGTCCTTAATGCTCCCCGGTATGTTTCTGACCGAACAATCCATAATGACCTCAACATACCGACAATCGAAGAAGTCGCAAAATCACATCCAAATCAACTCGTTCAGACCTTTCCTCTCCCAGAGACTTTCTGTAGGCCGGATACAGGTCAAAAGTGCCATCACTGGATGGCGTCTTTATCGAGTGAAACTAATCAAACAAACCGCAATTGTACCTATAACTGGCACATAGTTGATTGTACAATAAAAAACCTATTTCCTTGTTCGGCTTTTGTATCCGCAGGTGCAACGATTTCTGTTTCTCGAGGCGGGTTCTGTTCGCGGTCTCGGAGGGTTTCCTGTTCGCGAACAGGTGCGGCTCCCCTGTGCTGCACATCTGGCGTGTGGGGGCGGAGGCGGAGGGCGGGGACGGGGACGGGAACGGGGACGGGAACGGCCTCCCGGGGCACAGGATGTTCCCCGTCTGCCTGCCGGGCGAACAAGTCAGGGACCTGGTACTCCGCCACGTCCGAGACACCAGCGTATACATCGCTGTGAGTAACCCTCTCAATCTCTTATATTATTTATTTATCTATGTAGACTTTAACCCTTTGCGGTCGGAAGGCGACTCTCTGTTTCGCGCGACAGCTCCGATGGCGAATGAGAGGCGCCAATCGGTCTTTATCTTAGATTACGTTAGCTCCGAACGATAGGATCCCAGCATCGGTTCTCGGAAACGTTCCTTAGCCGTTTATATTCTTTCGTACGAAGTATGAAAATTACACACATCTTAAGTTCTTCTAAGACTGCGGCTCTGAAAATGTCTCCGAAGTCAGTCGAGACTCTACGATCGTGGCCTCGAAGTATCGGGAAAATTTGTACAAAGCGATTTTGTTCGAACGCCGACAAAAATGGATATTAGGAGCCAAATCGGTTCTCTAGCGAAGATGAATTTTTTTTCTAAATACTCCGGGACGAAATTGACGTTTAAATTCATCGTCTGCGAGAGGTACAAAATTTGCTTGGCTTGTACCATATTTATTTGTTTCTGTAATTACTTTTGTAACTGGTTCTTTGTTAAAGAATAATTCAAAGATTTCGTGTATCTACGGTTGCACCGACAACACTAGAAAAGCCGTGTATAATGGATGTATGATTTTCGGCTTTCCACCCGAAATCTTCATTTGTTCAACTTCGCTGTCATCGCTCGATGAAATCCTGCGGACACGTTTTCGAGTCCGTCCAATTTCAATACTTGAATCCGAATCGAAATATTCAAAATCCATCGGGGAAACTATATTTTAGTTGAAATTATAAAATTCGATGGTTTTTTAAACTCGGACTTGTTAAATTTAAATACAGACTGACAGTATTTACTTGTAGTGGCAATTAAAAAGATTCTCACGAACAAAGTAAAACTTGTTTACAATACGCTGATGTACGTATATAATAAACTTATGGGCGAAATGCGGTGGTCCAAATCCACTCGTTCAGTCCCTTTCCTCTCTTACCCATCCATTATGACTTTCTGTAGGCGTCTTTATCGAGTGAAACTAATCAAACAAACGGCAATTGTACCTACAACTGGCACAGTTGATTGTACAATAAATAAAGTTAAAAAAAAAATAATTTTTTTCTCGGCGCATGAATTTTCAGTCTATGTACATGTTACGGTGAAAGACCGAAATCTGGAGAATGTCGACTTTCACCGGTGAATGTCAACATTCACATAGTCGCTTGGTCTATGTCCGAAATATTTGCTAAATACCCTTATTTCTGACTTACACCGGTAAATGTTGACATTCACCATGCACTAATGGTGAATGTTGAACATGTCGGAGATTTATATTTTCTTCTCCGTAATTCAGTCGCTATAAGGGCAGTCACAAGGATGACGTAACTTTTTCGCCTCTCTGAAAGGAATGACCAAGAAATTAAAATACACAGTACATTCTACATGAGAAAAGAAAATAATAGTAATAAAAAAATCACTTACTTATGTGTAGTTAAATAATTAAGAAAACGTTGCTCGCGTTATCAAAGCTTGGATAAGAATGACAAATCCGATATAAGACTCCGAGCAGAATAAAGGATTTGGCGGGAGTAGCTTGTTTTTTGACCCTTCTGTTTTAGAGCTCCACCAGAGCATATCTCCGATTGAGGGGCTCCCAATGTACAACTTATTTAAATATTCCATCTTTCACCGACCTATTTGGTATCTGTTGACATTCACCGGCGAAAGTCGACATTCTCCAGATTTCGGTCTTTCACCGTAACATATACATATTAGTTATGAGTTTCCGACCGTAAAGAGGTTTTTAAAAAGTGAATTTATATTTAAACACAAGAAAATAGAATACAATGGTTAACTACTGCTCACAATTAGACTGAATAATAACGATACAAAGTAACTTACATAGACCACGGCTCGAGATCGACTGCCAGGCCTCTGTCGGGCTTCATGTTTATGTTTACTTGTTCCTAATACCTGTTGGGCTTCCGGGTCGCCCCTTGACTTATATATATATATATATATATATATATATATATGAATGTCAACATTTACCGGTGTAAGTCAGAAATAACGGTATTTAGTAAATATTTCGGACATACACCAAGCGACTATTTGAATGTTGACATTCACCGGTGAGCATTCTCCAGATTTCGGTGTTTCACCGTAACATATACATATCCTTATTACTGTTTGTATTTCAAATTACTTGTCCATTGTGCATAAAATATTGGAGGTGAGCGGCGGTACGCTGAGGGTGGTGAGATACGATTCGGCGAGCTCCAGCGTCCGGAAGGTGGTGTCCGCCCCGTCGACGAGGAAGGTGCTGGTTGGAGACGCCTACCTGGTGGGCCTGCCGGCGACCGGTGTGAAGGAGGTTGCCAGGATCAGGGTCTGGCTGAGGAAGGAGGAGGAGGATCATGAAGGCGGTGGGGAGGGGAAGGAGGGCTACCGGCTGGTGGCGGTCAGGGACGTCTCCGGCGTCCACCTCACCGCCCTCCTCTTCCGCAGATACGGCTATATCCTCTACGCGGAGGACTGCCTGGTCACCCTCTGGGACCCGATGGCGGACACCGTACTCAACAGGTTCTCGACGGGAGGCACGGTCGGATTTATGAGACAGGGGTAAAAAACTCATCTCCGTTATACCTTATTTGAGAAGGGGTACAACTTTAAAATGTTCCCCGCCGGGTTTGTTTACATTGGAGAAAAACATGTTACACGTGTTCGATAGTGTGTTTTCAAAGAAAAATATGTAGAACCGATTATCTCTAAAAACAACAGGAAAAAACTTTTATTATAGGGTCTAAAAGGTATGGGTTAAAATTTACTGTAGTGGCCCGTGGGTTATCGAGTGTATTCGATATATCAATATATACGGGTGAATCAATGTCGTCAACCAGCGTCAGCCATATCTGTTTTCACATCGTGCAGCCAAATGAGGGTACGAGATGTGAAAAAAAACCCGCCTAATTTGGTAAAAATAAAAAGTACAACCCGTCGAACGCCTTTATAGAAGTACGCGATGTGAAAATAAAGGATGGCTGACCAAGTTGACGACATCGATTCACCCGTATATATCGATATATGGAATACACCAGATAACCTCGGGGGCCCCTACAGTAAATTTTAACCAAGGTTATGTGTAAGCGAAAGGCAGTTTAAGACCTATATTACTTCAATATTGTTTATTATAAATTATATTATTATAAATTATAGATATGTTTAATAGTGTGTTTTCACAGAAAAATATGTAGAAAAAAGTGTCTCAAAAACAATAGGAAAAACTTTTGTTATAGGGTCTAAAATTTGTGTATAAAAGGCACTTTAGGATTTATATTAGTTTAATATTATGTATTATAAAATTTTTTAGTGATAGTCATACTTAATGAAACCCTGAGAAATAATTTCTAGTTTAAAAATACCGCGAGGTGATTGTTACACGAGAGGGGGAGACTTATGTTGGTGGTTGTTCTTGAGGTTTTCAAGCTTTGTGTTGGTGATGATGAACTCGTGTCTGTACCTTTGGGAGTGGAGTAGCGGTCGGTGCGTGCGGATGGTGTACTCCGGCCTCCAGTGGAGCGGCGACTACAGGGGACTGCTCTGGGTTGGCACCGCCAAGATGGTCATGGGAGGAGTCAACAACCAGCCGGAGCTGATCGTCTACATATAGAATATACGACGCCCCCAGGCTAGTAATACCTTTTTTATAATTCGATTCTCCATTCCGGTCGGCGCCTGCTCTCAATACACTGTCCATCGATCTTCAGCGTTATTACTCTTAATCTCAATCATCTTCTCTAACGAGTCCCTTCCGCTTCCTCTTCTTCCTCCCGGGGGGTAATAAGCGGGCGGGATCAAAGGAGAATTTAAAGTGAGTGAAGGTTCGGTGAGAGACCCCCCCTCCGCTGTGACCCTGATCTCGGAACGGGTAAGAGTTCCGAAACGTCCGAGATCGCCGGTCGTTTCCGAAAACAGGAAGCCAGTCAGTGACAACTCGAGAATTTAAAGGTTACGATAAAGATAATTTTTCCGGTAAATGACAACTACCGATTAGCTCCCCCATCGCTTTATTGTTACACTAATCTCTACGGACATTTCTATTACTCTCGACCGCGCGGATCATTCCGGGCGGACGGTCGCCCTCCGCACTAGCACCTCCAGAAGACAGGCGATTCCGGATAGGGCGTAACCGATGGCCAGGATGTAGAACGCTCCCTGGAGGCTGGACAGCGTGAGCGGAGAGGGCGACGAGGACTGTCCCCCACCGGCTGCGGCTCCCTCCCTGAACATGTTCCTCACCTCCTTCTGGCCCCTGTTCGCCACTATGTCCTTCCTCCACTTCGAGACGATACCGGCCTCTTTCAGTTCGGTGATGAACCTGGACAAACAAACAAGTTACAGTTTTGACGTCACATGTTGTCTAGGTGTCTCTAGGTGTCTAGGTATCTGTAGGTGTCTGTCTCGGTGTCTGTCTAGGTGTCTAGGTGTCAATACTTGGAAGCGAACGGCGTGAGGATCGAGTGTTTCCTGAAGGCGATCGTCAGATGGAATCGCGTGAGCGCCTCCTTGGTGACCCTGAACTGTGAGTAGAGTGGAGGGTCGAGGGGGGTGTCGGTCTGCATGTACTCGTTGCTGAGTATCTCAACCACTATCACGAATTTACCCTCTCTCACTCTCCTGTTCAGCTCGACAGCGTTGGGCACGTACCGGAACCTCTTCGACATCAGATAGTGCCATTCGGTCTGCGCCCAAAGTCATAACGGAAAAATCGTTAAAACAATAAAATAAACTGAGGAAATAAATATAATAGTCGTTTATATATAGTATATAACGGTTTTTTTTCAACGAATAGTATTATTGCGGCAATAGGTTGGATGTTAGTGTGTGACCTGGTTGCCTAGATAGGGTCCGGAATTGTGGCCCCTGTAGGTCTTTCCCCAGTGGTAGTCCAATTGGACGAGCTGTCTGAGCGTGTCTATCTGGTGGGTGAAGGTGGGCAGGGTGAGCCGGGAGACGATGCCGCCCGAGTAGACGGAGGCGATGATCACGGAGAAGAGGGACATGGCCAGCGTGAGAGCGTTCTCGGCCCAGTTCCTGCCGCGCAACCCCCCGTGGGACATGCTCAGCTGGCCCCACGTGTACAGCACGCTCACCGAGAACGGAACGCCTGGGCAAATAAACGAAAAACGACCGTTAGAGCCTATCTACAAATAGACCGGCCCTTGAACCGGTTAGACGCTGAATAAAATGGCCTCGGTCCGGTCTTTTACGCAGCGAAATAAGTTTTTCCGTACTACTAACACCGGTATGAACATTCTCCAGATCGTCAGCCGGAGGAATTTTCCCACACTACTAGCGCCCTTATCGCCATTCTCCCTGCAGTGCTGCCCTCTCGCGGAATTTCCCCATACCTGTCAACATTCTCTGCGCAGTGCTGCCCTCTGGAGGCGCCTACTCCCCTGTAGTTTACCTTGCCCCTCTCTCGGGACTATTAAAATGAATAAAAAATGCTTCTCCCAATACGCGGAATCCACAATTGTTCTCAATTTCGACTACACGCCCGTGTCTCAATTCGATTCGGTAAGCTGTAATTTTTTTAGTTTCAGTAAAAATGTTGACTTGCCCACTGTTAATTTGGAGACCATCCAGAGTATCGCTGCCTGCAGAAGTATGACGGCGGCCAGAGAGAGCCAGAGCTGTTTGCTGAACGGAAGGAATATGCTCCTCCACCGCTCTTCCGGTCTCGGCTTAGGCGCCAAGAAGTTGATGGTCACCTAGTGCACAGATTTATAGTTCATTCCTTTTTGTTCGATTAAATATCTTATTGGAAAACTCGGCCGTTTTCTTGTAGCTTACAGTTTACTGTAGACAGTATTACTGTATTACTAACCTAGGAAGAACCTCGGGTAGAAGAGATTATTCCTCCGTTCGGATACCATCCGAGCGAGCTCCGCTGGAAGAGTCTTTGCCATTTTTCTTCTGGGGGCACTCCCGGGTACGGGACAACGCGGTATATGTGTCTCTTCGGTCGGACACTGAGGGTTCCGAAACGTCGGAAGCGGACCACGCGACCCGGGAGGGATCCGCAACGAAAAACCCTTCCGGCGGAGCTCGCGATTTTCCACTTCCCAGAGGCTTCACAACACAGATATAGAGGATGGTTTCCGGCAATTCGAGATCAATCCTGAGATCCTGTAATCCTGAGAAAATTTGAGCGTTCAAATCGGAATCTCAAGCCGGTTACCTGTCCCCACGGAGTGGCGAAATCGATGTAGAAAAACTGATGAAGGGAAATCCAGATTGAGCATATACCGATATCGGCCGGTCCGTTGGTCAGCGCTCCCATCATACCTCCGCTCTGAAAAGCAGCAAAGTTATCTTCCAGAAGTTTCCAGAATTTTATTTAACTCAAATAATCGCCCTGTTTGCTATTTTAAAATACGTTGTTCCTAGCGGACCCCTGAAAAGTGGGGACCTGATTTAAACATACGGGGAGATTAGAAAATGTAAAAATTCTATTTGTTACTAGTCCCACTTGAACGATGAAGTGTTATTCTGGCAATAAAACTATTGCAAAATTATCATGCTACGCTAATTCAAATTCACTTCATAACGAACGCCCTACCAATATTCATAATTACATTACTGATCTTTTATTTAATTTTTTCTATTGCGACAACTGTATAATACGGTCAGCGAAACTGATGTCCAAATAGCACTTGGAGAATAACGGAGGAGAAACCCACCAAAGTCTACCGGCGAGAAGCCGAGATATGTCTAGCAAAAGGAATGACTATAATTCCAAACAGGTATCTTGTACCGTATAGTTAAATACTTGATAACTTGAAATATACTTACGTATGTTCCATCCGGCAATTTGATACCCCACTTGTTGGCGTCTTCTATAATGAAAGCGTCCCAAGTGAAGTTCAAAGTTTGCGCCAATCCGTTCAAAATCTGGATTTCTATACCGTCGTATTTTACTAGAAATTGTATATTGTCTTCAGAATTTGTAAACGATATATGGATCGCGACATATATATTAATTATTGTATATCGTGCGTACCGTTTTTATCCTGGTCGTAATCCATTATGACCGATAGGGGACAATTGAATGTGGCCACCGTCAGTTTTCTACCGCCTAGATCCGGCCATTTGCCTACAATAAGAAAATTATTTATTATTGCGATAAATAAAATTTATTATTTATTTATCGCACAACGCCTGAATACTCACATCGGCGGTACATATACCAACATTTCAAACGGGTATTAAATATTTTGGTACGCTATTCGATGCTATATACATAGCATAATTGTCTAATTTGAAACTTAGGGATATAGAAGAGTGATAAAGTAGAACAATATTAAAGTCGTTGATTTTGTATGTTTCTGTCTCCTCTCGCCGGTTCCGGTCTCTTTTGCTAGACCGGTTTCGGCCGTTCGCCATCGGTAGAGGTGTTAGGCACTTTTGGCACTTTGTATTGACAAAAAATCCCACCCCCGTCAACTCATACAAGTCACTTTTGGCACTTTGGATGTTTTGTCGGCATCCTCACTGCACTGTCACTGTCACTTGTACTGGACAGTACAAAAAAAAAAACATCCAAAGTGGCTAACACCGCTACTGAAGATGGCCAGCGACCGAAAACGGTCTAGCAAAAGGCCAAACCGGCGAGAGGAGACAGAAACACGCTTCTGAAAATGTGGAGTATGTTAAACTCCGTAATATACTAGATTTATATACCTGTTTTGTGGTCGGCGAGGGGTTGGAATACCATAGGTTCGAGGTGTTTCTGTCTCCTCTCGCCGGTTCGGTCTTTTTCTAGACCCTTTTTCGGCCGCTCGCCATCTTCTGTAGCGGTGTTAGTGCTGTGGTGGTTGTGTGTTTGTTGTGTGTCGTGTCATTGTGTTTTTGGGGGATGTTGTTTGTACTATTTACAAACAGACAACCGCCACAGTACAACTGACAGTGCAGTGAGCATGCCGGAAAAACATCCAAAGTGCCAACAGTGACTGACAACGCTACTGAAGATGGCGAGAGGAGACGGAAACACAGGAAATCTACGGTACCGGAATATACCTTTCGGCGGTAGGTGGTGACTGAGCGGTAACTCCAGCGGGGCCCATATCCTGGGCCTGGAGAAGGCCGTGCTCGTCCTGAACTGGGCTCCGGTGAGGAGGTCGACGGCCAACATGTCGCACTCCCCTTGGACGGAAGTCGTCCCCCCTTCCGGGCCATCCCCCTCCTCCACTCGTCCTCCGTAGAGTACCACCAGGGTCTGCCGGTAGGTGAAGCAGATTGTCGGGTCACCCGCCACCGGCCTCCTCTCCGCCACAACCACAACGAATCCTTCCCTCTCACCCGGTATCGCGGACCTCCTACGGCGTACAACAGGGACGCGTTTTATCGATCAAACATTTTTTTTTCATTTATTGGTATAGTCACAACTACAATTTTTAGATTGTATCTAGTGACAGTGCTCTAACTTTACACTGAACTCTCGAAGGAGAAGCCACCCAATGATGGTACTCCCGCTCCTGCCCTTACTCTCTCAGGTCGTAAGGAAATCGCATGGCCATCTCCGCTTTATGACGGGATTTTCGGGAAGGTGAAGCGAGGAAAGTTGTCGAATTAAGGGATCGGAACGAAGGGATAATTTGGAACTGAAGGATTTATACCGGGAAGCCGCTAATTCTCGAACGAATGGGACTTTTAGGTCACTGTGGATTATTCTGTTAGGGACATATGGTGGGGCATTAGTAATTTTTCGAAGGATTACGGATTGCCAGGATTGGAGTCTATAAGAGTTAGACTGCTCGGTGGGTCCCCACAGTTCGATTCCGTAGGCCCAAATAGGTAAATTAATAATTTGTTTGAGAGTGATAGTTTTGATCTGTAGTCGAGGAGTCTTAGTAGTAATTTCTAGCGTCGTTTCATTTCTGTACGTTTCAGTCTTGTACGCGGGTTCCGTGTCAATCTTCTGATTAAACATTCGGAATAAAAACCTGTTTGCGACACATCAAAATTGACCATAAGTAACAAACTCACAGTATACATGGCGATATTAAAACTGACACAGACTTACGGCATAGAACTATGCTGGGTTCCACCGAGACATCCAACGCCGCTCGCATCCAGAGATTCTAATCGAAAGTTCTTCGAACCAAACATCTTAATGCCCCCCGCCCCCCGGGTAGTTTCAAATCCATTCATCAAAATGACCTCTCAACATACCGACAGTCGCGAAATCTCCCCGGTTCCTGAAGTTCCGTTCCCGCCTTACTCCTCATCACAATTTGTTTGTTCAGCCACTCTCCTCTATTACTAATTATCCATTATCCCCACCACAACGACGGCTTCAACGCCGCCGGCCCAGAGAGATCACCTCGGACAGTAGTTAAATCGTGTTAAAAAGTCGGTTTTAATATGGTTTTGTATGTTGTCAGTTTGTTACTTGAGGTCAATTTTGATGTGTCCGTTCTAGTAACGGTCTTGGAAGTCGAAATTTTCGGTTTAGGTCGGATTCTTTTGAGACGGCTATGGGGTGGGGTATTCCACGTGTTATTCTATTATACCGACCTGTCTGCTATGACGGTCGTCTTGTCGAGTGTCCAGGCCCCGGCGGCTATATCACCCAGTCCCGGCGCGAACCCAGCCCCCTCGGCCACCCGCCTAATGATCACCTGATCCTTCCCCGAAGACGCCTCCTCCAGGAGTCGGCCCCAGCGGCCCTGCTGGTGGCCGCGCCCAAACACGGAGGCCGCGGCCGCCACCGCCAAAAGCCCGTTCATTACGGACAGTACCCCGTCCTCAGCTCCACCGTTTTTATTCCGGCACTAATCCATTACGACCGATAGGGGACAGCCCAACTGTCCACTCCTACCGCCGAGATCGGCCCATTTGCCTACAATAACCCCCCCACCCCCATCAAACCCTATCTATTTATCCACTTCACAGACCGCAAAAAAAAACAATCATTCAATATTTCCAGAGATTATATCTGCGGCCGAAGATAAACGGCCGGCCCGTCGTCCGCACAATTAAAAGGCATTTGTCCATCGTTTTGCATAATTGGACCGAAATATCGGTGACATTGTTTTATGGCCCCGAGGAATTTCGGCCCGTGGCCCAATATTTTTTCCACCGTTCGGATGTAACCTCCGAATCGTTTAACGACAGAATGTTTTCAACAACAAAAAAACTCCATACAAAAATATAACGAATTTCACACACGAATCGCCCATCGTCCCGAAGCCAGTGGTACACCCTACTGCATTCCATCATCTCGAACTTTTTTATTGTTGCACAATCAACTTTACAGTTATACGTACAATTGATCCGTGTATTTTTTTCACGTGTTCGTCTCGATAAAGAAACCGCCCGATGATGGCACTTTTTGAAACGATTTAACTACCGGTCGAGGTGATCTCTCTGGGCCGATGGCGTTTAAGCCGTTGTCGTGGGGATAATGGACAATGGATAATAGAGGAGAGTGACTGAACGGGTAAATTAGGATGAGGAGTAAGGGGCGGGAATGGAACTTGAGGAATCGGGGGGATTTCGCGACTTCGTCGACTGTCGGTGTGTCGAGAGGTCATTACGATGAATGGATTTTAAACATACCCCGGGGGGGGGGAGCATTAAGAAGGATGGTTCGAAGAACTTCCGATTGGAATCTCTGGAAGCGAGCGACGTCGGATGTCTCGGTGGAACCCGGTATAGTTCTATACCGTAGGTCCGTGTCGGTTTTAATATGGCTTTGTATATTGTCAGTTTGTTACTTAAGGTCAATTTTGATGTGTCCGTTTTAGTAATAGTCTTAGAAGTTCAAATTTGCAGTTTATGTCGATTCTTTTGAGTCGGGGATTCGGCGGGTGATCTAAATGTTTAAACAAATTTAAAAAAGCCAGTGGGTTTCTCCTCCATTATTTTATACTAATTATTGGTGCTACTCGAACATCAATGTCCCTTGTTCTTATTTACTGTTGTAAAAACAGTGAAATAAGACTAGTAATTCTTCGATATCGTTATTTTGACGCGAGAGGCTATATATTTTCAGTTTGAAATACATTTTATCGCGGATGTCCCCGAATAGTTTTGTCCATTTTTTCCTGCCGGCTGTTAGCGTTAATACATGTTTTAGTCCCGTAAAATCTTCGCTCCTTTATTAACACTGTTGATATTCTTCCTTTTTCGGCACTTCCTCTCCTTCTGTTGGGCATTTTTGCGTCTGAGAGTTTCGCTCTTTTCAGTAACTTCTGAGCTCGTTGTTCAATTCCACTTTATTCACGGTTTTCACGGTCTTCCGCCAGAGTTCTCTCGCCGGAGAGGCGGTTGCGGCGGCTCGTCATCTTCGGTAGCTGTTACCGATTTTAGTTTTTTTTTGGCCCCTTACCAGCAGAACACCCGGCGGGAGGAGAATCGAAACCTAATCTACGTATTTTTCGACGTCTCGCTCCGAATTCCGAGCCAGAGTTTCGGACGTTTTCTGGCTTCCGTAAAATCGACTGCGGCGCTATCGCGGCGCCTCACCGCGAGTAAGCAGTTATTCATAGTCCTTAATTTTATCATAAAAAATGCGATTATAATTTTATTTACGACAGCCATTACGTTCGAGATTGTGTTCGAAGTTAGACAAGTAACTCGCTGGTGACGTCAACCCGACTTCCGGTGGGCTATCTCTTCCGGTAGCGGACATCGGCTCTGGTCTCACTCTATAAGTTGGACCGGAGGTCGGTTATTTATTAATCTCTTTTTCCGAAATTAATTAATTAATTTTTAAACATAAATATAAGTAAATATAAATGTTTATAAACTGCGCTCGTAAGGTCTCTCGCAACAATCGGCGAGTGATAGTCTGGAGGCCGCCTTCTGTACAATAATATGCGGAGGCTTTATTTTTCTATAAATATAACATAGTAGATCGAAAAATGATATAGAAACGATGTGATTCCACGGGATCTAAATGTTTAAAGAAAATTAAAAAAGCCAGTCGGTTTCTCCCCCATTATTCTGTACTAATTATTGGTGCTACTCGAATATCAATGTCACTTGCTGGAAGCTGGAACCCCATGATAAAATGAAGCTGGATGTAATAGAAAAGGAGTTTTGGCCGAGTTTATTGCCTGGGGTATCGATTACTAGGAGTAATCATATCGCTCGATAAAGGGGGATGGCGGGCGCAGGGCTCCCCTGTCTAAAATATGCATCCACACAGCACCTATATATATATATATATATATATATATATATATATATATATATATATATATATACAGACACCTCCGAGGCCCATTCAACAAGGCAAATAGACAAACTGTGGTTGATTCAATATAACAGCGAATATTTTTTTGTATTCACTGTTTTATTGTGATGACTGTAATAAATTGTGAACACAAATTTTATGGTATGCATTAACACCGCAAATATTATGGGGAAATATGACAGGCAGTGCATGACGTGTTGATGTTCCACATGTAAAAAAAAACACAATGAGTGTTACATCCTGAGGCTACTGGACATTGTACTTTTGTCAGATAAATAAACCCGAATGACGTAAAGCCGATTCTCGGAGAGTGGCAGCATAGCTCGCTTAGCAATTTAACAACCGGCAATACACAAAACAATTAAAAGGGAACAAAAAATGATATACCGCTATCATTGTTTAAACTTTGTATTGCCATTTTTATTTACTATTTATTAGAATAGTAATCATCGAGATGTAGGCCGGCGAAAGAAACATAAGAGAGAGTATGGTAAAAAGAATGTTTTCCTGACCTAATCTTCATTTAGCCAGTATACACTTTGTCCAGCGGGTTTCCATCTGTTTTCACTTTGGTTTCGATTTGGTTTCACTCCATCACCCTACCTATAAGGCGAGTTCGTTATTTTCGTTAATATTTTCGACTGTACGGTTTGAATTTTGTAGATTTCGTGTATTCGTATCTCCTCTCGCCGATCTTTCCCTAGACCGGTTTCGCGGCTGCTCGCCATCTTCAGTAGCGGTGTTTGTCACTTTGGCACTGTGGATGTTTTTTACTGTTTTTTAAGAGTACCGGCGAGAGGAGACAGAAACACACGCGAAATCTACGGTATTCCAACCCTTCGCAGACCACAAAACAGGTGTTCTAAACTGGTTTGAATTCTACTATCATATATTAGCAAGTACAGATTGGTTTCAGTTTATTTTTTATGGCAACAATTTATTGTTTAAATATTTTTTTTGTCACAACTGTAACTTACAATAGGCGACATTGATGTTCGAGTAGCGCTGATAACGAGGGACAAAAGCGATGGAGAAACCCATGGGTTTCCCCCATTTTTCTAAAATGTTATTTATTTATTTCTCTTTTTCTGGCACATTTAGATTCCTTTATAAGGAACGTTCGGGGTTTCGGACGATAGTAGGGTTGGTACCACTGGGTTAGGATTCCTGCCTGAAATTTGTTATATTTTTGTACGGCAAGCTCTTAGACAAACAGGTCTTTAAGATTGAGACATAGTAGCTGGTGCGTTGGTCATCTTCCTTAATATTTTCTACTGTAAAGTTGTCGGAATGTCCAATAATCGAATTAGCAATTTGTACTTCCTGTCTTTACAACTCGGGAATTCCACGTCTACCTTTCTGTCTGTACGCCAACAAATATAACGCTGTTGTCTATTGGTTAATTCAGAGACGTTCACTGACCGGAGAAATAGAATTTGAAAAAGTGTTTTATAGCGGTTTTATTTTGAAACGAGGGTGGATATAAAGAATAATTGAGAGGGCGAGCGGCGGAGGCCGTTCCTTTTGGCCGTATGAAAATTCCATAGCGGCGACCGCACTAGCGCCCCCTAACTTATTAAATACTTATTCCCAACCCAAATAACTCGGAAATCTTGGCCACGAAAATTTAGCTCAGTTTAAATGAATCGATAGATTAAACAATAAAGCGGCAGTAAAGGAAGAATCAAATCCATTAATAACAATAATATACAAAATACTGTAGCCCAAAACACGAGACGAAAAATGTATAAAAAGTATAACATTATTACGGTGTCCCTCAAATATAAATATTGACGGAAATGAATAAGTGGACAGACTAACAAAAACGGCAGCAAATATTGCAATATTAACAAACAAACTAGAAAAGGGACCGCAAAACAATACATTGTTATGAACAAAACATACACAGATTATAACAAATGCAAGACAAAAACATAATAGGAGCGAGAAAAAACTAAGTTTTTTTCAAATAAAACTACCTCGATGTAGAGTGCGATAAAATACTAACGGTAGAACACACGTTATTCCGAAAATATGAAAAAAGAAAGACGAGGCCTAAACATGTAATAACATAGAAGACATTCTAAATAACAGCACAGATAACATCAAAAACATCCTACACTTAATGAAACGTACAAACGTTTTAAACGAAGCGTGACGAATAGCACGCTTTTTTTTCATTTTCTAAGCACAGTTATAATACTGTTATTTTTCCCTTGGAATCACAACATAATCCTGCGCCACTTCTAAACTTTCGGCGTTCTCGGTAGTACCTTCCTGCGCATAATACCCTCACATTTTGCGTCCGGTGGTGGAAAATCCCTACAATTTTTTGCCAGACCGGTTTCGGCCGTTCGCCGTCTTCAGTGTCTCGTTTGTTGTCTGTCAATGTTGTCGTGTTCTCTACTCGTTCTTGGCATGTCATCGTTCCTGTTGGATCGTTTGCGGTAAGGAACGCGTTTCCAATATCCAGTTTCGGTTGTAGGCGATTGAGGGATAAGAAAGTCGAGATACAACTAACAATGCGGTAATCGGGAATGTCACACAATAGAAAACCGAGCCACACAAGGGATGGAAGGCGAATGGCTCCAAGTGTTGTGTTAATTTCCCGATTATCGTATCGATATTATAAAAAAAAAATTCAAGTAGCCTCTGTCATAATAATTAAGTATATAAATGTAGAAACGCCCGTAGGCTGGAATGCGTGTACGAACCGTTTTTCTCGATGTCCCATTTGTAGTAATTGAAAAATCCGAGTTTTGGCATCGACTTCACACAATGTTGTTGTTCTTCGACGATATACGGCCGACGGAGGAACTGGCGGGGAGTGTCGCCGAAGCTCGCGAGAAGAAGTTCAGAACGAAAATACTATAAATACTTTCAGAAATTGATCGTTTTCTCGATTGTACAATAAATGATAAAATTTACTGTAGGGGCCCCGGAGGTTATCGGGTGTATTCGATATATCGATATATACGGGTGAATCGATGTCCTCAACCAGCGTCAGCCATCTTTGTTTTCACATCGCGTCCGACGGGTTGTGCTTTTTATTTTGATCATTCCTTCGTAATTAGGCGGGTTATTTTTTTCACATCGCGTACCCTCGTTTGGCTGCGCGATGTGAAAACAAAGATGGCTGACCAAGTTGACGACATCGATATATTGACATGTATATATCGATATATCGGAAATAGCCAATAACCTCCGGGGCCCGTACAATAAGTTTTAACCTATTTTTATATATTTCTTTTCGTGTCATAATTACTTTCTTTCCCTTTACTAAAAAAAAAAATAACCCGTAGGGCGCCTTAATAAATGCACGCGATGTGAAAACAAAGACGGCTGACCAAGTTGACATCGATTCACCCGTATATATCGATATATCGGAAACATCCGATAACCTCCGGGGCTCCTCCAGTAAATTTTTAAGTATGGTTATCGGGTTTGATGAGCGAGGGTGAGGTCGACTGTGGCGCTTGCTGGTGGGCAAACTGTCGGTTCGGGTGGCAAGATGGCCGCCGGTTGTTGTGACTGAAATGTGCGCGATCAGTGCCGGGACCAGTTCCCGTCAGGACAAACTGTGAAATAGCTAGGCCCGACCTGCGACGATATCCGACTTCGCGGTTCACCGCCGGTATACGCGAGTTCTGCCGACGGCGGTGCGCCCCCACCGCCCCAACCCCCATCCGGAGATGTGGACGGCCACCAAGACCAAGAATTACGGCGTGGGTGAGTAACCGACAGCTTTTATCCCGGGGGATGGCGCCGGTGGGAGAGGGCCGTTTTTCGCGTATTCTCCCCTACCCCTGGGGAAGCCATCCGATTTCGGCCACGCGAGTAAATTTCCCCCGGATAAGAATTAATCCCTCCCCCGGCACCCCCACGGAATTGACAGTGCAGTCACCGATTTTCGATACTCGGGCGGGGGGGGGGCTCGACGTTTCCCACCGGCGTATTTCCGAAAAACGACCTCCTCCTTCGATATTGACCAACCCGTCATTTAGGGCGCAATCCCCCCCCCCACCCCCCTATTGTAGTACGGAGAACGAGTACTGACAGTTTTCCTTCAATACTAGTTGTGTCCAGTACCAATTCGGCCCCCAACAAGTTTAAAACATACACCCCAGCCTAGCCCCGCATATTCCCCGAATGTATCTCACAATCTTTGATATTGACTGACCCATAATGTTGGGTGCAATCTCCTATTGTAGTACTGAGAACGAGGAGTGACAGTTTTCTTTAGTACTCCTTCGTATATGCCTAGTATCACTTTGTCCAAGTCTTATTTCATTATTATTTTATTCTCCCCAACCTCCTCAAAATAAGAATTAATCCCACCCCATCCCCCCACAGAATTGACAGTTTCATCACCGATGTTCGATAGCTAAGGTCGACGTTTCTGACTGGCATATTTTCGAAAACAACCTCCTCTATCCAACATGTATCTTGCAGTCCTTCATATAGTGTTCAAACCCCTGTTGTAGTACTATAGAACAACGGACTGTTTTCATTAATATCCCTTCAATATTAGTTCTCTTTCTAAGTTTGAATCATATTTAACTCCACCATCGTCTTTCAGTAGGGTTAATCGACAATAGAAATATTAGGTAATCGAATTTGATTGAGGTTGTGTGCAATCTAGAGACAAATAAGCAAACAGTATTAGTAACATAAGAGAATTTGACCAAGAACAACCTATGAATGATCAACAGTGAGGGACATATTTATTAGACCCTCAGTAACTTTGAGACATTTCATTTAAAATTTTCCAATTTGTATATCGTTTTGTTTCCACAACAGGTCTTTCATTGTGAGGCCATTTTTTCATACTCTATAATATTTTTGCAAAGAATTTGTTGCATTAAGATATGTTTTATGTATTTGCTGAATCCATGGATTACGTTTATCCGAGCCAGCTATTCCTGAGATTCAGTTCAATTACAGTTTTGGGTTTTGATCGATACAAGTAGATATACGTATTTTGCAACGTTGGCTGAAACCGGTAGGGTTCCCTGGTCTCATTCATATGTATGTGAATATATTAATACGTTACCATAGATCATTAAATTTTGATCTCGCCAGTTCATTATTCAGCACCCGGAGTCCCCCCCCATATTTAAAAACATCCCAGGTGTTTATGCATTTACAGGTTATAGTATTTAAGGGAATACGTCAAACCCGTAATTGTATGCATGTAATTTTCTGGCTATTGATTATAGATTTTTATCCCCGTTCAGAAAACCAATTAGGCTGCCGTTTAGCTCTTTTAGCACTTTTGAAATTTGTGAATTCTGTAGTTGTGCTCACAGTCAAGACCTCATTCTTGAGTGTTGTACTTGACAGGTTCAAATTGTCGGAATCAAATTAACTACAACATTTCAGTTTGTAATTTATCTTAAAATAGTCAGCTGTTTGTCTAGAAAAAACCTGACTCAATTTGATGAAATTAATTTGAATCATATTCTATAGGACTTTGTGTCAATTTAAACATTGTAAATTAACTTAACCTTTCCTTCTATTATCAACCTTAATAATAATAATAAAGTGTTATTTTCTTGTAATAATAACAATTAACATTTGGAACATCTTCATATTATGTCGATGTATTCGCTTTTAATTTTAATCCTAAAGTAAACAAATTGGTTGATTTGTCAACCTCAGATGGAATGTTGTTTATTTTGGCTGGCAACACAAACAGAGACTATTGAGTGGGTTTTTTTTCTGTGTAATCCTGTTTCAACTGATGAAATATTGAAGATATAAATGTTAATATTTTTCTTTTTTTTTAATATTACTTATTACACACATTGCCAATTGCAGACATTTTCTAACAGGCCTATTCACACATTGTATGTATATATGTATGAAATTAGTGTTTACACATAACAGATAAAAAAAGATAGCCGGTCTTTCCTATGATATCATGGTAAACAGTGCAAAAAAAGTCCTCACTGCAGGTATTTATTATTAAGTGTTTACTTTAAAAGTACATTAAAAAACAGAGAACAATATTAGCTTCATTATAGCTTATACCGACAGTAGATGATTTATCAACCGAATAAAATCATATACAATGAATTAAGGTTATGTTTCTTGTTCCGTCTGTGAAATATTATTTTAATGCTCAAAAAAATTTGTTGCCACTGTCGCGCAATGTAAGTTGGAACGAACTTGTTCACGACAAAGTGCTGTATTCCGTTTTGAATTATGCCCGTCATAAAGTTGCGGCTATCCGCGCATTGTTTTGCACTTTTAAATGGTTTCCACGACGGCCTGTAAATAAGTGGAAGATAGTGTTTAAGAGTGGTGGTTTATTGTACTATTGTCGGTAGACACTGTGACCCAGTAGCATGGATTGCAACCAAAGCCTGAGGTTGCATACCTTGTTGTCCTTGGATTGACGCACCTGTTATTCTCTTTCCCCGGTCAAATATCTCAAGATCTTATTTTTTTTCCTTTTAGTTCCATTATTCTTTTCTCAGCAATGAAGGGGATAAACCGTAAAC
Organism: Lethocerus indicus; assembly: GCA_019843655.1. Classification (NCBI taxonomy): domain Eukaryota; kingdom Metazoa; phylum Arthropoda; class Insecta; order Hemiptera; family Belostomatidae; genus Lethocerus; species Lethocerus indicus. The sequence continues at coordinate 737,489 of JACDQD010000001.1, forward strand.
AAATCACGGGAAGCTGATATATATATATATATATATATATATATATATATATATATATATATATATATATATATATCGGGAAGCTGCTAGTTCGGGACTTTCAAATCCAAACTGATGGTGCAATCAGAAACATATGGTGGGACATTAACAATTTAATGACGGTGATAGATTGTTACGATTGAATTTTGTGACAGTTAGATGGTTTGGTGGACCTTGAGAACTCATTTTATAATACGGTTGTAAATTAATCATCTGTTTGTAAGTAATATTTTTGATCTATATATGACTTAATAACTTAATACCTGTATGACTTAATGACTGTAGTACACCTCTTGAATTTTCTCTCACATTCGAGGACAGCATACTATTTTTCAGAAATGAGAATATTGTTCGGGACTGATTGAAGCCTGAGCAACTAAAGATACAGTTTAATAAGGGAAACCAGTGAAAATAAATGTGGATATTTAACCAGTTTTTAATTGAAAAAAGGCGAAACTAGTTAAATTAATAAAATTAAAAATACGGTTCCATTCTAAGGTTTGTAAAGTATTAGAATAGGGTGCTCAACAAGTGTGGACCATGGCAAGAAGCCTAAGGCCATGACATTGAACTGGGTGCAGACTACTTCTTATATTAATTAGATCCCATGTAGAATGATTACATTCGTTGGTAACACTGATTTGAATATGGATTTTAGATATCATTACACACACTCCAGCCCACAATTGTGTTTTGTCAGGCATATAATTTAGGTTAATTACACTATAGATTTTTTTTCTTTATTATCTGCTTGGTTTTATTCGGTCCCTTTTAACAAGTTTATTAGTCCAACAAGAAGTGTCTTCGCATTCTTTCTTCATTTAGTTTCATATCTTGAAAGACTTTTCTAATTAAAATCTGAATTTATTCAAACTAGAAACAGAAGGAATAAATGTTGCCTGTAGTTACCAAGACAACGGGTATTCAGTTAGATTATTTACCTCAAGAAAAAATTATGATAATCTTGCGTTTTTTTCTAATCAATATCTGGGTTGGTGCTTTTTCATTTTGAAAATTTAAAGTTCAAATTTTACAATTGGACAAGTGCCCGTTTGCAATTGCAGGCTGTTGCCTGTTGCCAAAATTGTCTGTACACCTCCGAAGTAGGTTTTCCCCTGCTATTTCAGTGCGCACTGTCTCATGAGTTTTGTGTGTGTGCGTGTGTGTGAGGCAGTAATGTGAGGTCGCACATAAAAAACTTTATGGGCCAGGCAGGTAGGTATCTACCTCCATAACTCAGAACCTTCTTTGAACAACCCCTGTTGGCCCTGTTTTGTACAATTTAACATTTATAGGTTACCTCCGACCCCCATCCCCCAGTTTACTTCCGGTTTTACGGTTTTTTGTGTCAGTCGACCATTTAATATTTTACATATTGTGTTCTACACTTTAATTCCAACCTGTTTTTATTTTTGTTTAAAAAAGTACATTACACAATTACACACAAATTAATCAGTTGATAGATTAGTATAAATTACAGATTTTATTGTAGACCGGTTATATTTGGTCTTCAATTTATTTATTAGGCGTTTCCCAGTTTACAAAATTTTACAACAGCGCCTATTTTTAAAATGCACAAAATTATTCGTGAATGGAATAATACATACTCAACCATGTGACCCTACAAAAATTATCCATTAATACTGGGTCATATAGGCTCTGAATATCATGAAAATAATTGAATTTATCGACTTTTTCATTGAGAAAATTAATTGAATGTTTTAATATTTGTACCGGTCATAATGTAATACAATTCAGAAAAGGCATTTATTCAGAATTAAAATGCTAGTATGAAAAATGATAGGATTGTAATATTATCTTGAGGAAAACAATGCAGATTGATAAAATGAATAATAAAGTCTGGTCTAAATATGGAAGTAAAATTATTATTCTCTATATCAAGCATGAAAATGGAAATGGGAAATCGTTTGTAGTTTTCCTAACAACTAAACAAATGATATCATTCTCTGATATTTTGAGTATGATTTTAAAGTGGCTGGAAATTGTTCAATATGACTTAACTGTGGGATTCCCCTTGAGTGTTCAAAGGAAAAAAGGAAATGCATTGTTTGTCCGTGTAACAACAAGGAATTGTGAGACTTAACCTTGCAGTTTTAGAATTTTTTCTAGAACAGGTGGGAAAGGTCAACTCGAGAAATTGCCGGTCACACTCATTTGAGATAGAATTCACTTCAAAACCGACTTTGTATAAATTGTATTTAATAGTATTTCTCTAGTCAAATTTTGAAACAGTATTCTGGTTCAGTGTTTTCGTGGCTGAAGTTTGAATAGATGAACAAGCCCCGGCCTTTTATCTCTTTTATCCACTTGCTCTATAATTGTTTAATGAATGTGGATTCCTCATGAATTACATGAATGAGTTATGGAGGGGGGAGAAGACTATAACCTCTGAATGAATGCACCTAGGCAAAGCTGATTTTAAAAATAGATTCATTCTCTGTATGTTGTCCATTTTCATTTTGTTGTTGAATGCATTTGTGTGGTGGCTGGTTTATTTCTGTAGCTTGATCCAAGCTTTCCATTCATCCCGTTTTTATTATTACCACTAAGGAATACTTTAAAACTTTCCCACTAGTTTTAGTTTTCCCACTATTACAAGCTAGTTAAACATAGCTGTTTTATGAGCCTCTGCTGTAGGTATTATGATGTTTTATGTTCAATAATCATCAATTTTATTTCAATTCATGATTGTGTGAATAATACAAATTCTTTATAATGTGTGAATAATAGAAATTTTTTATAATGTGTGAATAATAGCAATTTTTTATAATGTGTAAATAATAGAAATTTTTTATAATGTGTGAATAATAGAAATTTTTTATAATGTGTGAATAATAGAAATTTTTTATAATGTGTGAATAATAGAAATTTTTTATAATGTGTGAATAATAGAAATTTTTTATAATGTGTGAATAATAGAAATTTTTTTATAATCTGGTCCTGGGGAAGGTTCCATTTTGTGAATTGATATTTCCCCCTTAGCAGTTGGATTTTTTTAATTTCCTATGCGGGTGGACGGTATTTTTTAAATTGTTTTCAAAAATATTTAGACTGTTGGTTAAGTTTTAATTGGATATGGCCAAGTCGCGCATGAAAGGGAAAGAGACTATCGCTATTGCCAACCGAGGTCCCTTTGGCGCAGAGGATAGCGCGTTGGACTTCTAATCCAAAGGTCGTGGGTTCGATCCCCACAAGGGATGCTGCTTGCCGACAGTTTTTGTTTTTCTTCTTGACGATCTCGTTTTCGACACTGTTATAATAATATTAGGAAATAGAATTAGTAGAAAACTAGAGAGTGAAGAAAGAGATGCTACGCAGTTGGGGTAAATATTTAGTGGAGCTCACAGGTCAGGTATAGGGAGGAAGGAAGGTTGGGTATCGGTTGAGGGTTGAACCCATATCCCCAAAGCCCTTTCTAGAATTTACGAAAGACCTCTTTTAAGCGGCTTTATTATTTGTATAAAGTGTACAAAAAATATATATTACTTACTAATATTCATCTCGATGACTTAAAGAAGCTTCTCTGATGATATAACCTAAATTATGTTATGGGCATCATTGTCGCTCTAATTATAATATATATATATATATATATATATATATATATATATATATATATATATCTGAGTTTAAATATAAAATTGTTTAATTTTGAATATCCGTTCGGTAGGAATTGCCATCTCCTGTCGGTCTTTTGCTAGACCGGTTTCAGATTCTCGCCATCAAAAGAGTAATATTATAGTAAAGTAACAATACTACATAAAAATTATTGATTGTCTGATATTCTATCTGCGTATTAAAATTTCAGAATTCGCTTCGGAGGGTATTAAAACAGCCTATTTTTAAATATGCCGAGTGATGGCGTCATTTTTTCATTATTCCAAGTGTACCAATTTCAATCACTTGGAATGGTTGCATGGTTTGGAATCCACTCGCAGTACCCCCTGATCCCATTTCCCGAGGCCCAAGAGATCTTCTCTGTCTAGAATAACAAGTCGGGAAAGTGTCACTTAAGTGGAGTAGGTAATTAATTTCTTCATCCTGTGAAACTGTGGACAATACTTAAGTCAATCGCACCTGTAACATATAACATTGTTGATTGTGAAATAAAAGACAGTTTCAACACCATTTTTTGAATATAATTAACAACATAAATTACACTTAGTTTGGCAAGTTGTTTGTTTTTTCAAGCTCGTAGAATTCACCTTATAAATTTACCGTAAATTTCGTGTGTTTCTGTCTCCTCTCGCCGGTTTGTGGTCTTTTGCTAGACCGGTTTCGGCCGCTCGCCATCTTCAGTAGCGGTGTTAGCCACTTCTAGCACTTTAGACGTATTTTTTTTGGGGCATCCCCTCACTGCACTGTCACTGTCACTTGTACCGATTAACAAAATCCCTCTCAACCCTAAAGAAGACAACAAAACAGGTATTTAAACTAATAAATTTACCTTATCAAATTCGTCCTCGTTTAATGGGAAAGCTGTTTAGTGGGAAGAAAACTGGCGTAAATTCATTTTTATTCCTAATCGAGACACGTCCGACTGACTCTGGAGGATATTTGAATGCGGTATGTTCGGGCGAGGGATATTTGAACTGGCGGTATGTTGTGTTCCGCGGGGGTGAATTTTTTTTTGGTTAAGGATTGAATGAAGGGAGTAACTTTGCCCAGGGCGCCAGAGTCAGCCCTTGACCCTATTTTATTGTGCCCTAAACCCCACTGATATAGCACTCCCCCCTGTGCACATGACACAAATCAGCCCTCGAGAAAAACTTTTTTTTTGTTTCAAGTACCTGTTTTTGTGGTCTCCGAGGGTTTGGAATACCGTAGCTTTCGTGTGTTTCTGTCTCCTCTCGCCGGTTTGTGGTCTTTTGCTAAACCGGTTTCGGCCGCTCGCCCCATCTTCAGTAGCGGTGTTAAGCACTTTTGGCACTTTGTGTTGACAAAAAATCCCACCCCCGTCAACTCAAACAGACAAACAAAATCCCTAAAAACACAATAAGAAGACACACACACACACACACACACACACACACATATATATATATATATATATATATATATATATATATATTTGTATGTACACGACAAAGCGAATCGGCGCGAGGAGACAGAAACACACTGTTGATATTCGCTGTTGCTCGTGTTGTAATTTAGAGTTGTGACAATAAAACAGTGATGTTTAACAACACTTTGTCTATATTGGCGATTAATGGTACGCGCTTAATGCTAATGTACCGATGATAAATACCGATATGTTTTATGCTTTTCATAAGGGGCGAACGCTGGAAACTTTTCCTCCTAGAAACCAAATTCGTGCGATATTGACCAATGTCACGAATTTTAATAAAAAATGTTCTTTGGCAGATATGGCGCTATTGATTGGATAGGGCAAGGTTGTGTTTCGCTGATATCTTATCACTAAACACCGGGTTTTTTAAATACCCGGATAGTTCTATTTCCCCCGGGAGGGTGGAGGTGCCTTGTCGCTCGCAAGCCAGTTTATTTATTTATTTTTTTTTTATTTCTCATAAAATTTCTTTTCGAGCACACATGCGCGCGACATCTGTCGACCGACAGAGATCCCATTTTGTTTTTTGTTTTCCCATGACGTCCCACATTTAAACTCTTACACAAGCCCCAGTCTTATCCCGGATTGAATTCACTGTAAATCCTTTAAGTGTACAGAGTTTGTAACTGATAATATTAAACGCGTTTAAGATTAAGAGATGAAAACACGCATTTATTCTCTTAACAGCTATTCCTCTCTTTCCATATTATCTTGGCATAATAAATTCTATACATTAAATTTTAGGCGTATATGTACCTATTTATTTACTACATGACTGTACACGAGGCTGTACACATTTTATGTAAATATTTATTTATAAAAATTTATACATTTTCCTCCACCGTATTTTAAAAATACCCATCAATTTTCCGAGTTTATGACCTACTTATGGCATATTTTAATGAATTTCGGACAGTTACTGCTATATCATTACCTCCTTTTTGTCGTATGTATCTTACATCGTACAAAAATTTATTTATATATATATATATATATATATATATATATATATTAAACAACGCATTGGCGAAAAATGTAGGTAATGTAAAAAATATATATGGTATTCATACAACTGTTAATGAGATATTACATTCTTTACGTATTAATAATGTACAAGAGGCAGAAATCGTTAGGAAATTCATTAAAATGTTCCGGTAATTAAGTAAACCCGGATATTTTACACAATAAGTATGTATAGTTATTATACAGCGGATTGAGGGAAAATTATGTAAAGTAGAAAATGCGTACACTCTTACGTACAACGGTCAATGAGAAATATTGCATTCTGTATCATAAATGTGCTCTAATTATAGGATAAAAAGTGCTTGTGTATTGTTCTGAATGACAAAAACATTTCATGCGTTTTACAAATGTAAAAACTATTGAATGCCGAGTGAAGACGGAACAGTGTCGTGTTCTGTGTCTAGGAACATCATCTGGGCGTTCCTTTCTGATTGGCTTAATCGTCCCTCCCCCCCGGACTGTAGCGCCTCTCTCCCTCCCACCCTCCTTCCCTCCCTCCCTCCCTCCCTCATCTCCATAGTGTCAGTGTCCTTGTCGACGATGGCCGAGGCGTGACCGACTCTTAAATGCTAATCACGATCCTCTTCTTAACAAGTGGCAGCGCTCCAGCGCTTAACTCCGCCGCCGGGACATTTAGACGAATATCGACTCCTGGTGGTCCCGGGCCACGGAGAGAGGGTATCACCTCCTCCTGCCCATCCTCACTCAGTACATATTTCAAACTGCTACCGATATTTCCGGATACCCTTTTTATGCGCCATAGAACATTTATTTATCCTACTTCTTGTACAATCCCCATACCCGACTAAAAAGAGCAGATCTAAATCGCAAATTTGGATTGTCGAGACCTCTTCTGAAAAGGACATCGAAACTGACAATAGTCAACAAACTCACAATATATAAAACTATACCAAAACCGACACGGACATACGGAATAGAACTATGGGGTTCCGCCAAGAAATCCGACATCGCTCGCATCCAAACATTCCAGTCAAAGGTCCTTCGTACCTTAATGCTCCTCCCGGTATGTTTCTAACCACACAATCCATAATGACCTCAACATACCGACAGTCGACGAAGTCGCAAAATCACGCTTCCTTAAATTCCACTCCCGCCTCTCTCCACATCCAAATCCACTCGTTCAGTCCCTTTCCTCTCTTACCCATCCATTATCCCCCCTTCCAAACGCCACCGGCCCAGAGACTCTGTAGGCCGGATACAGGTCAAAAGTAGCATCACTGGATGGCGTCTTTATTGAGCGAAGCAAGTCAAACCAGTCAAACAAACCGCAATGTACCTATAACTATAATAATTGATTGTACAATAAATAAAGTTAAAAAAAAAATAAAACTTCTTGTACAATTAGTTATAGGTTCATGAAGAAATGAAGAAAACTACTATTGAATCATATTTTGAAACAAATGTCCAAGAGAAACAAATACATCATCGTCCTCGGGATGTCTCCACTTCTTCGCTTATTTGTTCATTAGCAGCGTGTAAACAACTCTAAGCAATTAACGTTGTCCCGCGTAATGAGAGAACAACTACTAACACGGCCCCGGTCTAATAGGAACAATAACCCTACGAAATATAAAAATGTCTCGAGACTAAGGAACTAAATTTTCAGCGAAGGTTCTTCTTCCAACAGAAGTATATCATATCCAATCGTCCAAACCCTGCTGTCATTCTAAACGTGTTTCCTACGGACGCCTCTGAAAAGGAGGTGGTCACGTGACCTAAATGTTTTACAAAATAAGAATGTAATAAAAATAAAAAAAGCGGGGGGGGGGACCGGTGGATTTCTCCTCAATTATTCTCTACTCGTTGTTAATGCTGCTTGAACAACAATTGTGCTTGTTTTATTTGTTCTTGTACAGTTGTGACAATAAAACAGTGAAAAGAAAGTATATTATATACGGTATATTGTACGGAAATGAAACGATGTTACAAATAGTGCTATTGAAACTCCTCGACAATAGATAACAACTACAACTAACGAACAAATTATTAATTTACAGTTGAATTTTATAACCGGGAGTATTGAATTGAGCTTTGGGAGTTCATCTCTTATATAATTCAATGTTACAATCTTATAATCCTTCTTTTTTGTCATAACTACAATTACATTAATTATATTGAGTAATATTGAGAATACTAATCTAGAATAATACTGGTCTTGTTGGTTTCTTTATCAATTTGACTAGCAGCGTGGACAAGACGCACATAATAATTTGTGCGTAGGTTCAGAGGAAACGGCTTAATTAGATATAGCAGTGGAGGGGGGCGCACTTAATCCAACGTTGTCTCTCTTTAATCTTGAAATATTTTTCAAATTATCGAAGAAACTATCGTTTTAGCCGCTTAATAACTTAAGAATATTATTATATACATTGGATGGTGCGCTGATTTTATTCATTTTTTATTTCCAGCCATATACAACTGGAATGGAGAAGTCAGATTCGGCCTACCGCTTGAAATAGGTGATACGGTCCAGATCCTCGAAGAATGCATGGGTGAGTCAATTTACATATTATTATATTTTGTTTCCCAACCTGTTCATGTGCGTTGGCTCTCAAGAAAATTGAATCACTGTTGGACTAATGTACTTTCGAGCTAATTCCTTCTTGTCTCGAAGAGTACTCTTTAGGAGGGGATAACGGACGGAATGGATTGGTAATAGAGGTTGAGAGATTGAACGAGAAAATTAGGATTCTCCTTTTGTTTTTGTAAACTACAATAATTACAATTATATTCGGTGACAGTGCGATTCGCTAATGCTAATGTACTGTCGAATGGAGAATCCCCACCCATCGGTGGTACTCCTGCTCCAGAGCCCCCTTACTACTGGGATAGTATATATTCCACATTTCTCCTTCTCCCGGGGACGACATTCATTTCTCTGCGTTAATTGTAAATTTCAAGCGTGGTCCGGATATCCAGATTTTAATCTGGCGGATGGTGGGCAGACCCCCTCCCGGTACGCAACGACGATAATAGGGGTTCGGAGAAGACATGGGAGGTGATAAGGAAGGAGCAAGACGAAGAGCAGGAGGAAATGGCTCGTTAGGCCGGCTCCCTCTCGGCCCGCATATTGATACGAATTTTAGGACCCGTGTCGCGTTGAAACACACTCAGAAATCGCACTCACCTCGCAGAACGTTTCTTTTATAACGCCTCCACAGCTTTAATTAATCGGTTCATCAGCGGCAGTTTGGGACAATGCATTAAAAACATATTTTCTTCAAATAATTTTTCCATTTTATACCAATCTATCAAGTGTGTACACATTCGCACTTAGACGAGACGCACTTTACCTCCAGTATCCTTATTCCGAACAAGGTAAAATAACCGGGTGGCATATATACATATATATTCCATAGTAGCCATATACATTTTCTACATTACCTACATTTTTCGCCAATGCGTTGTTTAATACCTATATATATGTATATATAAAGTAGATTATTCGTGAAATTTTCGTACGATGTAAGCTACATATGACAACAAGGAGGTAATGATATAGCAGACACTGTGCCGAAATTCATTAAAATATGCCATAAGTAGGTCATAAACTCGGAAAATTGATGGGTATTTTTAAAATACGGTGGAGAAAAATTAAATAATAGAAAATGCTCGCGCTCTTGTTTAAAAGACTAACGACGTATTACATCTTGTATGTATTCAAAATTGTATAAGTTATGGCAGAAATCGTGAGGGAATTTTTTTAAATGATCCTGTCGAATGAATAATCCAGGATATTTTATGGAAAAACTATATTTAGGTAGTAGAGAATAGACTGCGAAAAATTATGTAATGCAGGAAATACATTGTCAGTGAGAGATATTATATGTGTACATACATAAATATACACATAATATAAATAACCAATGCACACAACCCCCCCCCCCATCATATATATATATAATAGCTATTTTTGCTATTGGATAATAATAGCTCTTTTTGCGTCGGGTTGTATCCCAATATAAGAGAGTATATATTCGTGAAAATTAATATTTTTTTTACCATTATTTATACAGTATGGTAAAATTATTCCAAATGCCGAGACAATAAATGGGGATACAATTATATCGGTCGTTTTTCTGTTTATATATCGTTTTGAATTACGTTGAGCACCTGTTGAAATGTAATGCTTAATTGAGGGCTTAGAGTAAGTACCAACTGCCGATTTAGGAAAGGTTTGAGTTGGAAAAAAAAAAATTTCCTCTGACTTTTTAGAGTCTAACCAAATTTCAAAAATGTCTCACAACCAAGTTGTGGAACGATCTGTTTACTGTTTGGAGGTTATGTATACAGTGTAGGTAATTCAGTATTTATTGTAGGGGTTTATACTTTCATACTAGGTGGGTTTGATATGTGATATGTGTGGGTTTAATACTATTTTTTTTAACAAAATTATTTTTGTTTTCAATAATATGTCAATTTAGGGGGAGATAGACTACTCAGCGAATTTTCAGTTTTTCCATCCCCTCCTAAAAGTATTTTTTTCAAAGTATGTAAAATAACTAATTGCCTTACTTAGCGAACCATCCTTGTGGATTAGACATAAAATGCAGCAATCAGATAATATTCCTTATCTGACAACAGTATAATTTTATTTATGGTAATAAACTACAAATAATGTGATTGTAAATCTTCAGTTCATTTTGTTTCTAATATTTTCTAAACCATTAAAATAATTATACCTTTATTATTGTATTCTAACTTCAGAACATTCTAATGTCAATAAATAATATATTAAATATATTGGGAGTCCACAAACAAATGATTCAAGAATCTACAATCCTTAGTCCAGTTCTTACTGTTTGAGAAATTGGAGTATGTGAATTTGTTATCCAGAGGTACTAAAATTTAAGTGTTTCCCAATATTTGGAAAGTGACCATTTTATACTTTTTCCACCAGGTTTAAACCAACTGTTTTGAGTCTAACATAAATAATTTTTAAAAACGTTTTTCCCATCCATCATTTTGTGTTTAAAAAATTTCATTAACTCTGCTGTCCAGAGGCATTATATAAATTGCAAATTATGTTCTAATTTGGATTGAATATTATGTAATTAACGTTAATTCCTGTTTGCAGGCTGGTTTCGGGGTTTTGTCACAAAAAACAGATCTGTTAAAGTGAGTATTTCTCATTATCTTTATTCCATCTTACTTTGTTCATATAAATCTGTGTATTCAATTAATAAAACTGCTTGTTATAATTCTCTGTTACAGGGAATATTTCCTGCTTCGTACATTCATATTAAGCCGTGTAAATTTGAAAATGAAGGGTAAGTAACTTGACACAAAAGCAACATATATTATGAAGATATATATGTTGATTTCATTTTTATTATCATACCTGTAATTAAGCATGTTTATGCGTATAGATATACAAAATAAATAAATGTACTTTATATTTTGTATTAGCCTCTCAGAAATAGTTACTCCTGCGGAAGATACAGTGATCAGAGAAGTTACACTGGTGCTTAGAGAATGGAACTCCATTTGGAAAAATTTGTATATGGTAAGTCACATGCGATTTTGTATTTTGGTATGACACATTTTCAAAGTTTTATTAATTATGTAAGAAATAGAGTCAGGCCTACGCTTAGACAATACTAGATTGTTTAATGTTTTATCATTATACTGTATTTGTTAATTATTTGTTAGCGCTTTTCTCCCCATTAAAACATTTATTTAATTTATTATTTGAATTAATGTTATTATGTCGAGCATATTAAGAGCTGTATTAACATATTCCTACCAACTTATATGATTGTAACTTGTCTTTTCAAACAAGCTCAGTCTTTTTTTAGTATGACTTGTATAAGGAGAACGGATGAAAATAATATGTGACAAAAGTATAAACTGCAAACAAATATTTTATACTTTCTAAACAATATGTAGGCCATTAAATCAGTTAAATTTGTAATAGCAGAAAAAGATCAACATTTAAAATGGAACAATAACAAACAACAAATTTACTCAAGTCAGAAGAAGTTTTGTGTTTAACTCAATGAAAAAACTGATTAGAGAAGGATTTTTGTGAATACTCCACTATATAAGGGTTGTTCTATTATAATTGAATTTGAAACAAATAATGCAATTTTAATGTAATATTTAGTTATTTTAATTTAAGATGTTATTTAATCTTATCTAAACTTGTTTCAACTTTGACATCAATAGAATTTTTATGAATAGCTTATTAATGTAACGGGAATTATACTTTCCAGAATTCAGGATAATATCAGCTGAGTCTCTGTAGTTCTTTCTATCTACTTCCTATTAAATTTTTTTTTGTATATTATATTCATATAGAGTTTAAGCCCGAATTTGAATAGTTTCCTCTGTTGTTGTTTTGTTCAGTGCCGAGATACATACAAGTTTACAACACTGAGAAAAGTAATGAGAGAACTTGTCGATTGGCGAAGACAGCTAATAACCGGAACACTTACCCAGGATCAAATAAGGGAACTGAAACTGAAGATAACCGCCAAAATTGATTGGGGCCACAGGTCAGTGCGTTTTCCTTATTGTTATTATTATACAAACACAGACACATTTGAAAAATAAAACAAAACATTAATAACAGAAAAAGTATTACATGAACTAAATTTTGATATTAGTACAAGAAGTATGATATAAATAAAACTGCACATGCATGTTGCTTGTCATATGACACTTGCATGGGTTTTGAATAGGTTCTTATGGACGTTTGTTGTAATATTTATTTTATTAGCTCTAAGTAAATTCAGTATTGACACATATTACTGAAGTACAGTAACTCGTTTTACAAAATTATAAAAAAATCCAACTCTGTTAAAAATATCCACCTCATAAATTTTGTATTATTATTATTATTATTATTATTGCCTCGCTACAGAGTAAACTTAAACTATAAAACGATCCTTAAATTCTAAGCAAAATAATAACACATAAGACATGGAATTAACTAAAAAATAATGAGAAGAAATATTTCATTTCCCTTAAGCTCTCACACACACACTCTCTTTCTCTCTCTCTTTGACCTATATCTAAATAGCGGAGAAATGATCGGGTATTTATTTATATTTATTTAAAATAGTCGAAATAATAATATTACAATTATCATTAAATATCACACTAATAATACGCTCTAATAAGGCAGCGATGTCAGCATGAGAATGAATACTATTATATTTATATATATATATATATATAATACCATCAATCAAAGCCTCACACGAATCTTTTTCATTATTATAGTATATAAATAGAAAACATTTTTCTTCCTATTCGCTACAATAAAATATGGCATAATTGTTCAAAACTTAATTGACAAATCGAAAATATTTCGATGAAACGAATACAATAAGGCACGTTGTGAACGCCAAACCATTAATATTAAAATTAATGTTGAATATTTTCAATTTGTTTTTGGAATGTTAAAATTCCCAAATGTCTTTCAGTCTCATCTCGAGAAATAATTTTAAGCCTAATTATTATACTTAAGGAAATTAATTATAAAAAATAATAATGCTGTATATTCTTTTTAAATCAGTAAGTTCGAACGATTGTGCAAAATTTAAACTTAAACCTACAAGTAGAATCCTTTTTTATTTTTCTTTAAAAAAAAAACAATCTTATATATATCGTTGTGAGTATTTCCATGGATTGACGCAGCGATGCATTTTTAGTTAATTTTTTGTTTACAAGTTATGAGCTGTGGGGCAGGCACTAATGTAAAAAAAGCTACCCTCAGAGAAGACTAGGCTTCGGTTTCCATGTGCATTCTGAGCTTCGCAGAAGGGTAGATAGGCGACAGCTCCATCGTTGAAGGGGCCGTAGGTATGTTGTTGCCGAGGTGGAGTTTTCTCGAAAGTTCGTCTAAAAGCTCGCCGAACATCATCATGTTCATGTTCTGACCGAGGAGGTGTAGCAGGAGGAAGTCCCCAACCTGAAAAAAAAAAGGAAAACGGTTGCTTTTTTTTAAAGAAAATTCCTGCTTAGGGAAAAATGCTGTTTCACTTTAAAAATATATAGTTGAAACAAGAATCAACGCAAATGAATAAGCTATCTTGTGATAGACCTGATGAAAGAAAGCTTTCCACAAGAATTCTTAATGAGATTTTTTTCATCTTCCATAGTCTCTTTTGATACTATATTCCTTTATATATTGGGTACTAAAAAACCAGATGATGGACAATAAGAACAGATAGTCTAATTGCATAATATTAAACCTGCAATTTAACTGTGCATTGACAATTTATTTATACCACAACCAATTATTTAACAACTATCGATCATTAATTTCTTTTTAACTGCTTTAATTTATTTGCCACACTTATGACCTCTGTCTCTACAAGTTCTGGACTTGTTTACAAGCTAAAATGAATGGCAAATGTTTTGAGGCTTATAATCGTTCTCCCTTGGTGGATTCAAAAGACCGACCTTTGGCTCGCCAGATGCATGTGTCCCCAATGCCCTGAGCCACTGAGGTGTCTATTTTTTAAATTAAATCTGTAATAGGGAGGAAAACGATGAAACACAAAAGGTTTCAAAGTGATAATAACAAATTTTTACTCACTTGAGTTTTTCTGATGAGAGCCGTTACGCCAGCTGGTGTGCCAAATCTGAATCTGCGGATGAGAATGGTCTCGCGGATTGACGGCAATAGTACAATCGCGGTGCTGTAGACCAGGGCAAGACCGCTGAGCACAGCGAGCATGATGAACCAGAACCTTAACATGAAAATAAAATAAAATAGAAATTATGAATTATATTGATCTGAAGAGAGATTACAGGGGGGGGGGGTGTGTTGAAGAAGTAAGAGAGGAATAACAATTCCAAATTCATTCAGTTTTTCTCTCCATCTAAGAGCATATTTAAATTAAAAGAGTCCCAACAATGTTTTATGAACACGATTAAAAGAACACGCAAGAAAAATGCCCAGGAGAAGAACAGGATCTGAAAATTGATGGTGGCATGTCCATTTATTAGCCAGGCGATAATAAGCCTAACATGTTGGGAGGGAAATGTATTTTGGTCCAGTGCTAATTGGCTTGGTGAGAGATACCAACTTCAATTGCATTTGTGTCTGGCTGCCTACTCGCATTTGACGCCCACGCCCCCTTTTTCTTTTTTCCCAAATATTTCCAATATAATAAATATATACTTATCAATATTTTTATAATTTCTAAATCTCCGCGTAAATAAAATAAGTCCTGTATTCCGGCCGGTTGAATAATCGAAGACGGGAACAAATAGCAGTCTCATGATTATTATCATTGACCTTAAACAATTTCTTTATATAATCTTATAAAATTGCCCTTTATTGGCGCGTATTACGGAGTGTTGTGTGTAGTGTGCATCGTGTAGTATTAGTGTTACACATTGTTAAGGGTGGTGGGGGGGCGAAATTAATTTGCATTGCGTCTGTATTAAGTGCCAGCCAAGGTCGGGACAGTTTAACGCCGTTGTATATACAGGTTTCCTTCCATGAACTCTTACGACGACGGGCTTTCTCGTCCGGTTTTTTTTTTACCGATAATTTATTAAATTAAATTGTATATTTTAATTTCTGAAAAAACTGGATTTGCTCCTTTTTCGCTTGCTCACCAGAGGAAGATGTAGATCTTTTCGTTGAGAATGTTCAGCGCCAAGACGCAGAGGGCGTCATGTCTCTGGATGGTGCCCGACGGTCCGAATTTGTGGAACGTGCATTTGGTGACTCTCGGAAATATGGCGACCATGGGATCGCTCCTCTGTTCCTGGTTTTGGCCGGAGAATTTCAGTACGTCGGTTCCGTAGGTCATGAAGGTGCCGCCCAAAAACGCGTCCACCAGGAAGATGTTGCCGACCTGAGGAGAGAAATGAAAATTTTCGCGATTCGAATTTTTTCTTATTAAAACCGGAAATTGAAAATAATAGGAAAATTTACTCACAACGTTGATGAAATTGAATACTTCGCAGATGTAATAACCCGAGGCGTAGACATTGTGCCTGTGTAGTGTGTCGACAATGTATTGGACCAATCTCGACTGTCTGGCGTTCTTTTCCTGTCCAGTCGCGGCCGAAGCACCTCTGAGTCCTGAACCATTTGAAATTCAAAATATAATACCTTTAAAATTAAGTACGGTTGACGAGGAACTGAAAATAAAATGAGCGCTTACCTTCAGTGAGGTGACGGACCTTGCCCTCTTCCCAGTTCTTCCAAATATAATGCGGTACATAGAAAAGTATCCCCTGGAAATTAGAAAAAAATGTTTATTAATTTAAAGTGAAATGTGGCAGTCGATGAAAATCTAAAATTTATCTTCTTAACAGTTTCCTTTTCTCTTGTTCGTAGGCTCCTCTAATCGAATACACAAATTTTTATACACAAATACCGAATAAGTTCTCTACCCCGTCAAAATCATTACTTATTTGTTAAATTGAATTCAAATATAAGCAAGGGCCCGGGGCATATTAAAGTTAAACACTCATACCTGCCAACTGTTATTAACACAATTCTTAGGAAACAATGTGTATTAATGGATGGCGCAGAATTTAGTCTGTGCACAGAGAGGTCGGATTGTGTGTTACCTGGAAGAAGAGCATGAACGGTACCCACTGGTAGTAGGAGTGGTACCTGACGTCGTCCGGGTTGGGCAGGTGGTTGGCGACGCCCGGGTGGGCGACTTCGGTGCCGACGCGACTGGGCATCCTGTTGGGCAGAGTGAACGTCGTCTTGATCCAGCAGAAGGTGTTTATCACGTGGTTCGGTATGGAGGGGTCGGCGAGGCAGGCTATCGGATCGCCTAGAAGAAACGGGGTTTTGAAAAAGAAAGAAAAGTCAGTTTCGGTTTTTTTTTTATTTTGTTTTATCAAGTTACATATCTCCCCCTATAATCCGTTTTGGACTGCACGAGGACCAAATAGGCAGAAATTCTCGACAAAAACGTCCATTTGGCGCAAACGAGATATAAGACAATATCTTTCCCTGTGTCTTTCTAATAAAAGTAATCGGGGGGGGGGGGGGTTACCTTCAGTTTAAGGCCAACTTTAAACTCATAACGGGCTCGATTACATCACAACAGACCCAGTAGTGGCCAATTACGGCTAATTACAGAAGTGTCAGCGTCTCCTCCTCATTCGTGCTCCCCCTAGACATTTCCAAGGGGGAGACGCTTATAAAAGATCTATGATTGGAGAGCCCGTAGAACGAATGGCTGCACATCAAAACAGGCAAACAAATTTACAAAATCTTGTCCGAACAATGTTGTCTGAATTTTAGGCAGGATATTTTTAAGCACAACGGGGCAACTGTTCTCATTGCGCTGTAGAAGTAAAACGAAGAGATAGGAGGCTCTAGTGATGTTTGGACCCTGAATCTTAAGACGGATATTTTATTGTCCAATCGCGGTACAGCTTCTCAACAATGAGATTGGTTCATTCCCTTGTTATCCTGCTGGGGGGATTTACTACAAGGTGTTGCTTTCATGGCGGAAGTTGATGACGAACGAAATACCACGAGAAGTGATTCTAAGGAGAGACACCATCTAGACTGAGGTCACGCCAGCGTGTGACCTCCTCGACCATGCGTCATCGGGCCCACCCCGCACATTCCTAAAAATATGTCGTCTTTCAACACATCCCGGTGGCAATAGTATTTAATAATGATAATAATGGAAATCTCGAGTGAAAACAGTTTTACTTTTCTCAGCTGTTTTTTCTTCACGCTCGGCTGGTGACGAGGGCGAAAAGCGAAACGCGCGATGGACATGAATATTCATGTTAAGGCCGGTGGTAGAGGAGTCGTAATGAGTCCTTCTTTTTAGAGGCTTCTTTATAAAGAAATAGGAAAAAAAAAATTGGAATCTCAATTCGGTCGACTGGTTCCCACCGATAGACAGAAAATGGGATTTATTTCGAGGTTATTTGGTGAAAATCCGGGCACAATAAACGAAGAATAAACGACGTGACTCTTGGCACGTTTCATACAAACACACACCCAGGGTATGACTAAGAGAGATATCTCAGCCTTCCGAGAATGAGACAAAAGGAATTCTGTCCATTCAGATTACTCTCTCCGGTCGTACAAACTAAGGGTAACGGTGTAATGAAAAATAAAACTTCTTTGATTTTCAAGTCCGAATGTCGCCCCCGGATGCTGAGAAGTGAAAGCGTTCTGAAAGAGCCGCGACGAAGGCGTCGGGTGACGTCATCGAGGAGTGTTTTTTTTCGTCTATCTCTGTTGCAGTCTCAGTGAGATATCCGAGACATTTGAAATGGCCGACATTTCGGGCTCTCGATTGGCAGAAACCGAGAAAGTCAGTCCAGTTAATTCCGAAATTTTGTGGCTTCGTATATTCTATGAAAATAGTTCGGTTGAAATATTGTTTTACGGTTTTACCCCGATATAAATTCACACTCTAGCATTCCATTCTGACTTTCCTCTAATACCAGGAGGCGGAGAATATTTTAAAGGCAGTTAGAACTTGAAAGGGACTGAGGGGGCAGTGTACACGCGGGGGCTTTTCAAATATGGCGTCCGCGGCCGGTAGATTGGTCACGAACTCGACGAACGCGCTCCTTTCTACAAGACCCGGTGCACAACAACGACTGTCTCCTCTCGCTAGTCTTTGTTTCGTCAAAAGCGAACAACAGAAACCCCCAAAATCGGTAGTAGTAATTACTACTGTTAGGCGTAATTCCGCGTTTCACCAATAGCTCCCCAAGTACGGAAATATTGGTTTTTGATTTCAAGAATAAAAACTTTAAAATACCCTGGGCAAGGTTTCAATATTCTAAAAGCATTAAAAATAAATAAAATATTCAAAAAACGCCAAATAACATTCCAGACTGTGTGTTCAAAATATATCTCAAATACCTTTAACTGCAAAAATTCTTTATTATAAAAGTTTGTATTCATTACGGAAGACTCATCGGGTTCGAACCGTGTACCCCGAGTACTCGAGAAGACCGAACTAACCGCGATTATACAAGAAGATATTTTTTGCGGTCGGAAAACCCGCCTTTTCCCGTTGAAAACATCGGGTAGGGGGAGGGAAATTATCATTACCAGTTTTACCGATATCTCGTCGGAAAAATGATGAGCGACAATAAGAAGAATTGAAATACTACGACAAAATAGTAGAGAGAAATGTATATAAGTGAAGTCTCCAATGCGTTGTTCGGCCTATGCTCTCCAGCTACAAATTGGTTTCGATCAACATCAATGTTATTTATAAACACGCTGTACAGGATCCGAATATCACAAATTGAGGATTTTCGGTAGTAGGCCACAAACTATTAATTTCTGTTCATCGCGCCGATAAATTCGAGAGATTTCGATGAAATATAACAGAGTAACTTCAACCATCGAGTAAGGTATCGAAAAAATTTATTCCCATTATAATTGGTCAATTTGCGAACGATAAATTGATGAAAAAAAATTTTCTTAATAGGCGACGAGCATTTAAATAATTAAAGTCATCGCCCGATCTGAATCGGTTTCGATTCCCACGTTCGATAGAACTTAATTAAAGTTAAAGTCCGGCTCGCCTGCCCGATAATTGGTGAAAAGCCCACGTAGGCCCTATATAAAGCGGTTACAACACAATGGCGGCATTATAGAAGACACGAGAGGTTTTTCCCTTTTCATTTTCCACAGACAGACAGACAGAGGAGGAGAGCGCGACACCAAAAATTAGACTCTCATTGTCCCCCGCCTTATTAGAACTATTTTCACGTTTTCCACCGCTTTCTTCTGTGACCCCTGTCTTCTATGTCTACGAACAGGAGAGGGTGAAAGCGCGCCTTAAAAGAGGTCGAAATTAAAGATAATTAAACGTTAATTATAAATTATCTCGTCCTAATACATAACTTTGTTTTGTATTCAAGTGAAATTTTTGTTTGGTCTGTTACGTCGGTTTTTATCAACACAACTCCTTTCTTAATAAAAAAATTTCATATCAAATTGCATCACCAGTTTATTGACCAGTTTCTTCCTTATTGATGTACAACTATTACGAGAACACTGTTTTCGCGATAACCTCTGGTCGTATTTTTGTTTCGAGTTATTTCTGTCGGCTTTTGTGTGATATACGTACGAGAGGACGAGGGAAAACCAAGTTGCCGCCCGGGAAAAAATCCCCGAACTATCGAATCTCGATTCGAAGAAATAAAAACTAATTGGCGAAGCCTTATTGATTGAGGAAAATAAATTTAATGCCCGACACGGCCCAACAGGTGGCGGTCGACTTTTCACCGGACCCCGACTGTACAGGCTGCTTGTCTCTAGATCAACAGGTAGCGCTGCGTACGGCCAGGCTCAAGATCGTAGGGGCTGGCTCTAGTCGGAGGGTCCGAGAGGTCCCCCTGCCGATCGAGAGCCTTTATATTCCACGACCCTTCTTACATTTCAGATAAAAAAGGAATTTTTCCGAGACAACTTTTCTCATTCAAACCAGACCGACTTTAAAAAACAAAATTTGTTTGAAAGCTAAATCTGAATTTCTCGCATAACCCCCCAGTAACGGTCACTTTGCAAGTCTGTCCTGTATTTCATCACACTGGATATAAATAATCTACAGTATTTTTATTTTCAATTTCATCGGTTTTGAAAAATGTAATTATCCGTTCTACTTTCTGGGGATCACATTGTTCAGTTGTATAGTTGGTCAAATGTAATAAGAGCTTAACTGTGCGGTCGACTTTCATTTTGTACATTTTTTTGGTTGGGGTTCAGTACGAGGTAGTTTTCCGGCACACATATTTAGCGAAATAAACCGGGCACAATACAACTTACAATTGTAGGATAACTCGATTGTAGGTTCAATTTCCGTTCTCGACTACCTCTTTATTGTTCCGCTTTTAGTGCGGACAAAGCATAGCGAGGCGTGGTGTGTGTCGCGCACGTGCAGAAAGATCTCCCAAAGCACAAAATTATAAAATGTTACTCTTTTTTTAATTGAACATTTAAACCGGGTTCAACTTCAACATGGCGGAATATTTTTTTCTCTAAGCTCTTTTACGCAAGGATATAAATAATTTCCAGTATCTGGGTAACCCGAAGAATCGGATGAACAGAGAAGGAGCAATGCCATTACCCGTCGGTTTTGAGTCATCCTTCGTGAAATTCCGCGAACACGGTTTCGAAAACCCGAACCGTTACTAATCTGTGTGTGTTACTGACGGAAACGCAAGACAATAGTAATAGTTTGGGGTTTTCGAACCCCACGAAATGCGCGCTGGTATTTTATATATTCCTTCAGAGATGTCCTCGTAAGGAAGACTGAGATTGCATGTCCATCTAATCGTGACACTAACATGCAGCTTATCCCGCCAGCTAGAAGATAGATAACTATAACGTCATAAGTCCGGGAGTGTATTTCAACCTACTTAAGGGGACAGAGCATTACAATTTTATGTCTTTCCAAAAATGAATCGACCATATAACAATTTTTAATATATTTTATTACAACGAAAAAATAACACGGAAAAATTAAGTCGTTAATAAGGAAAATGTTAGGCATAATTTTAAAGTAAACTAATAAATAACAATTGGAAACTTTGTACTATTTGGACATTGTAGCTTTTATAAATACCGGAGGGCACAAGTCAGTCTGTAATTCAACAGATATGTTATTGGTAAATAAATGTTATTTAATACGCAACAATTCGGGAAGTTCTGTCTTAAGCACGTAGTTAACGTCCTAATACAGTGTTTTAACTTAGTTTTTTCAAGCAAATATATTATACGTGTTTTCTCAATTATCTTGGTAGGACAATCGCAGATAAAAGAAATGGCCGGATATTCGGCGAAAGCGGTTGTAAGTTAGTACAAACCAATTGAAATACAATGGAGGTACAATCTATTATGGAGGATGGCGTTATCAGAGGCCGCGAATCGTACAGCGAGAAGTTAAGAAATCTCCGTTTAGGAGAAGGAAACGTGTGTTGGAAACGAGGAAAGTTTCCAAAGATCCGCCTAGGAGTCGTTCGCTTCAGTTCGAAAGAACGAATCGAAATTCCCTTCGGAGAAAGGTAGACTTTTCCGCTGTGAGTTTAACCGCTGCCGGATAGATAGATAAAGCCGTCGAAGGAAAGACTTCCTGGAATTCTGATGACATCCAACAGGAATGCCGGTTTTGTTCAAGTAGTGCCACGCTATGCGACTTTAAGCTCGAACGAAAGATGCCTATCGCGAGTACAATTTCTCTACAGGCCTCTTCTAGCCACGGTATAGAGTTGATTTATTTTTTAATACAATAGACCAGGGTGCAGTCTATTTGTATTGGTGAATGACACTTGCCCTATGAAGGAAAGTTGAAAATATCGAAAAATTTTGCCCCGATTTGTCCCCCCGAACTCTGTCGACATTGTGGGCCCTCGTGTAGACAGGTTCAAAGTCTGGAAGTGGTATTGAATTTTTAAAAAAATTAGGATTTAGGATTAGGAAAAAAATTCGGTACCTATGAGATTGTTGGCAGTGACCAAGATGCAGGAGATAAAGAGTATTGCCGTTGTGATCCTGTAGTGGCACCTGAAGACCATGTTGTCGATTGTTGCCTTTTCGGCAAGGTAGCGCACCTTCACGAAGCCGGCGACGGCCGAGACCAGACCCAGAACCGACATCTTTCTGAAAACGAGAAATAAAAAAATATATAAAAAAATGAGTATACAAGACAATTTACAGCCATATTAAGTAGAAATTTGTGAAATTCAAAACAGGCCAGAGGAGACTACTGTAATTTAGACGGGATTTTTTTTAAGAAACAGAATTTTAATAAAACTAAAGTCGCCAGGTAGTTTGAGAGGAAATTTTGCATTTATAGCAAAACAGTGAATGAGGCAATAGGTTTACACTGGAACAGTTTATTGGGGTCAGTACAACATTATGTAATCCGAATCATAATATCATAACATTTCCTGTTTTCGGGAGCGGTAACTTCCTTCGCAACGGCCTCCCAAATCTTGTGGATTCTCGGTCGGAATTGAGATAAAGAGTTGTACTTGAGAAAAGTGGGGTTTTTTTTCGGCAATAACGAGATACGGCTCCTCGGGTACGGAATAAATGCCCTGTTCTCTGTCAGGAAATTCCCGAATGAAAAATCCCCAAGAAGTTCTCGGGAAAACAAGCGGCCGGTGCAAAGGACGAGGAAAGGTCAGAAAGAGCTCTCGGGTCCGCTCTATAGTCGTGCAGGTTACATTGTGGGGGTTCCGACCGGGCTCGCCAGGCGGCGTCCTTCGCCGCCTATTTTGTACCCTGTTCACCCGTAGAACGTTCTTTAGGAGGAGTCCTCTCTCTCCCTGACCGTCGGATGCATAGTCCGGGCGGTTCATGAATTATGCACGATCGATTGGAAAGGTTTCAAACGGTGCGCACGGTACGAAGCCGGGGAGTGAAAATCGTGGAAGCGTTATCCGTACTGACGAAAAATTTAAAAGCCCCATTCAGGGCCCCAGACAAGAGCGATAATGTCTGGATGCTAGTAATCTTTTTCATAACGTGGTCGCACAAACGATAAACTATCGCGTCGCTTCTATATATGGAATTTAAAAAGTAAAATTTTAATTTTTCTGCCAAAGACAGAGACGCCGGAATAGTATTTACGTACAATATGATAAGTGAATCCATTCGTAGGAATTTATTTATAAACTCAACTACGAAATGCGTATAAAGGAATTAGGCGCATCTTTAATTAATCAGTGGTTGCCTATCCCGCAGCTTACATTTATAATGAATAACCATAATCAAGTTGTCCTCACATTAGTGGTACCGAGTACTGATCGGAATGTTGTTACTGAAAAATGTACGAAACTGTTCGGAGTACACAAAAGAACAACTGAAAATAAAACAAGGAATTATCGCGGCTGCCGTGAACAAATTAAAAGACCGGTTTTCTAGTCCATTGGACGGTGACCCACATTGGCGGTTTCTGTGCCCACGCGGTGACGCCATTTTGCGAACGGTATTTACCTTTTAGTAGACCCACCTGGTAGTGTGAAAATCAACTCAAGTTATTGGTCGGACAACCAATCGATTGGGGAAAGATGGCTTTTGTTGAAAAAATACAAATAAGCAATTTTAAATTTTCTCGACTGAACTCACACTGATTGACGTTTCAATTCAAAAAATGAACCAACGAACTTGAGAGGTGACGGATCCCATAAAAATAAAGGTTTATTTATCGTTGAAATTACGATTTAAAAAATTTCCCCCTGTCATACATTTAGCATGTAAAGAAACGGAGATTTCTTCTTTTTTATACGAAATTTATGTATGCCCTTGGGGTATGGAAATCCCTTACGGTTTGTCAAACAATGTCTGTTAGATACTGCATCGTTCACTCTATTATTTCAGGTTAATTTTCCAGATATAGTATCCAATTTCTGTTCTTCTGTCGTCTCTATAACGGTTCATATATCCGTCGAACCTTCGATTTAAACCAGAAAAACTCGAGAGATTTCTTCGATATTACTCCGGAATTTCTTCAGTTTACAAACCCGTTTAAAAGCTAACGGCATTGAATTTCAACCATTTCATAGTGCGCTCTTTTTTTTATGGGTGGACTCTAGTCTACTCTGCTGGTAGAGCTTTTGATTTTTAGGTTGTCTCCACCGCACTTTTCAATGATGACGCGTGATGTATTCACTATAGAAAGTAATATAAAAATAAAATGTTCAACCCGATGTTCCCGAATTGTGGGTACTTCGTGTGTGGGGAGGAAAAAATCCTTTTTTTGTCTTTACAGTCAACACCATATGTACGTTTAGAGCGTAGTGGGACCAGAAGATTGCAATACTGCGATGTCCCATCGTTATTCCGGGTACGTCCGGCGTGACGGGAATGTCAATTTCACGTTCTCCCGAGGGTCTTTGTCCCCCCCGTTGTTGTTATCCCAAGTTCTTCTTCCTGGACGTTGAAAGCGGTTCGGAAAAAAACCTCCCAACAGCGATAGCTTAAGGGGGGTGTAAGATGTTGGAATTTGGGGACGGATAAAAAAGAAATATAACCGAAACCTGCCTGGCATAGGACGCACATTAGTGGGCCTATATAATAATATTACCGATTTTTCACCTTTTAAGGTATTTATGTTTTATTTTAATTTCCAGTTCTAACTAATAATAACGTATATTGTAATATATAACAAATATTGGATAGGAGCTGAAAAGGTTAGGGAAACTCTGCTTTCTTGGTTCGAGCTATGAAAAAATTTGACCCTATAATAATATTACCGATCTCTAACAATCACTTTTTATACGGAATTTATGTCTTATATTAATTTCCACTTTTTTACTAACAATAATGTGTGGTGGATATAGTCAGAAAAACTACTAAAAATATTGAATAGGAGCTGAAAAGGTTTGGGCAACTCTGCTCTCTTACCGATGTTTAACAATCACCGTATATGAGAACTTTGTGTTTCATTTCAATTTCCAGTTCTAATGCTCTTTACTACTAATAACATTGGTCGATATATATTCGAAAAAGCGATAAAAATTATGAATCTAATGTTTCACCAAGCTACGAAAATGTGCCCCCCCCCCTATATAGTAATATCACAGACTGTGAACAGTCACTAAGTTTATGCGAAATGTATGTTTTATTTATAATGCATTATAATAAGGTATAGGTTTGGAAAACTCTTGTTTCATGCTGCGAAAATTGGGCCCCTATAAATAAATAATATTTACGGATTTTGTATTATCCTAATTTCCAGTTCTATGTTTCCTTATTTTATTAATAATAGACGAACAGGTTCCGGGGAAAATCTGCTCCGCAAATTTTTCACGCCGTGAAAACTGCGTTAAAACCAATCAGCATTCGCTCAGTTTAGAGTTTCGTTCTAACTGTTGTCGAGGAGCTAGCTTCTAGGCCGATTTAACAGATGCATTGAGTAGGCGTGAAATTTCCCCCTCTGCTCATCTTCTTGGGGGAAAATTCCCTCCTCTAAGAAGAAAAACAGGAAGGCGCAGAATGGGCCGAGTTTTGAATGCAAATCGGCCCGATTCTTTCTCCTTAAAGAAAAAGAAAAAAATTGGGCCCACCAATTGAGACCAATTTAAAGGCCTATATAGTTCAGCTCTCTCCCGCTATTGAACTTCATTCCACCACTGCTACCAGTTTACCTTCACGTTATCTTCAATCGGCGATAAATTCCAAAAATTAATAATCGAGATATTAAATTTTTTTACCCGACATTTAATCGGAATCCAATTATAATAGTGTTCAGACTTTCCGTTACATTGTCTTGAACTCAAACTGTGAAGCGAGCGTGGCCGAAAGTGACCTTTCTTAAATATAAATTTTAATGGTTGAAATTTTTAATTTCAACAAGTTTTTTCGTTTACGTTACTTGTTAATTGTAATTATGCCGTTTTTACAATAAAAGTATTTGTTGCATTCAGATGATTTTCAACCTAGACCAGTCCAGTTTGACGAACTGACGGGGTTATACATTCATTTGTATTATCAACATTCAGACAATTTTAGTCCACCTTTAGGAAATGTTGAAATTTCGTTGAGTCTGTAGTTTAGTATAAAATTCGGCTGGGGCTGGAACTACTACTGGAATTCGACTACTCCCCATTCCTGGCCTACATTTACTTTCAAAAATCCGCTATTCCGGTTATTACTCCCCCAGTATTATTCTTATTTTCCGATTTACGTCTAAGTAAATTTCGTTTACTGTTAGTTTATGTCCAATTATTTCCTCGATTTTCCACACAAACTTTATGGAGTAACAGTGAGGCGTTAAAATCATAGCGAGAATCCGACATTAAATCTGTTGTTATGGCACCTTAGATTAGATAACCTCCCCCCCAAAAAAAATCTAAATTAGAAACGTAATAAATTTATAAAAGCTTTTACCGAGGATAGAAAATATATACCTGTCATTGGGAAGCTTTTTTAGTCCGTTTCTCTAGTGATCTCAACTCTGGCGACTAGCCTGATTGGGTTCTGTCCCTTACAGAAAATTTCGGCCGTTCGCCATCTTTAGTAGTGTTTGGGGGGCAATAAAGTATCCGTATATCGCAAATTTTAGTCTCTCTTTTTTTAAAGTTATTCGGTCAAAATTCTGAATTGAAGCGCCGGATAATGCGTTGGCGCTTTCTCGTTTCGTTGCCGAATAAAAATACTGGTACGCCATTATCGAATTTTTCACCGAATTATGCACGCCCGTTTTCCGATCCTAAGAGAAAGTATAATTTTCCCCGTGGAACGGGGTGGGGGTGGGGGTGGAAAGTGTTTAAGAAAAGCGCGGTGTTGCCCACCGTTAAAGTTCCCAGGTGAACTTCACTACCATAAGGTTGCGATTCAGCTTTTCTGTTTTCTAGTACTCTTGATTTTTCACAATCGTGGGTATTCTTTGGTACAAATTTTCCAGGCTTTCTGACCTTATTTATTTTTTGAAAATAAGGAAAATTAGGAAAATAATTTCCATTGTAATAGCGAAGTCGGGTGAATGGGACGTGACACACATACAGAGGTGTCGGGCCGCCTTTGAACACTTCAAAGTTTTTTCTCCAGCCATCAAGCTTTAGATCTTACCGAAACAAAGTGTACGATCATACCGCGGTTTACCTTTCTGATTATATTTGAAGAGCGTTCTACAAGATAAGCAGAACTTGAGAATCTCTCGAGTGCCGAACATAGATAAAAAATAACCTCCTGGTTAGGAGTAATTTCTACGGTTTTTTTGACGATTCTTCAACAGCGTTTGTTTTGTACGCTGGTAATTTTGTGTCAATATTTGGTAACTGATTTTTTTGTTACCAGACCGGTGTGGAACCCTAGAATTCGCGTAAGCATTTAACTCATCGTAATTGGTAACGAATACTTGCCCTTGTTGTGGAGCCGGAAAACTTTCAAAAACACAGACATTTCCACGGACATTTGTTGTTTGCAACAGCAACAAAGAGGATTTTTTTGGGGAATTTTTCAATAGAGTTCGTAAGTCGGTAATTGGTATCGACAGTCCCCATCATGACCAGTCAATTGGTAACATTTTCTGCAAAACTTTTGTTTGAAACGGCAATACCGTATTCAGGATATTTGTTTTTTAGTGGTTGCATAGTACGAATTTAAATGTTCTATCGTCAGTAGTTTTCTGGTAATTCTTCATTCGACGTTTTTATACGGTGGTAATTGGTATGGACGTCCTCCCCCCGCCCCCTATTTAACTAGTCTTAATTGGTAACGAACGGACCGAGTCCTCTCTGCGATTGTTAGTAGTCACTGTACGTACAGTGTTTTAAAAAACCCACACACAGAAAACGTGGTCGTAAGTTAGATTTTCATGAAATTGCCCTAAAGAAAATCTGATGAGTAATGTGCTTTCAAAAACGCTCTAATCTCACTTTTTATTGGGGGACATTTTACATTTTAATAATAAAAACTCTAGGGCCCCCCTGCTAGTTTTATCTGTCGAAATCTCTGTTATTTATATAGCGCAATGAAATGTGCTACTCTAAACCTCGTTAGAGTCCCGAGTGATCTATTGTAGGGTATTTTACTTTTTGTCAAAAAAATTTTGAAATTCTCAATGTGTTATACCCTCTCTCTCTCTCTCTCTCTCTCTTTCTTTCTCTCTGCTGTATGCATCAAACTGACATTTAAGAAACGCCCTTAAACCCAGTGCTATCGACAAAAACCAAACCTTTTGAGTAAAAATATTAAGGAAAATAACCAATTCACCAACTACTGCTTTGTCTCCGATCTCACCCTAGGCTACACAGAGATATACACACAATATATAACAAAGTACACAGGAATTCTATCTTTCGGCATCCCGAACGTTCCTTACGGACGCATGAAAAGGAACACGTGAATGTTTGCGTGGGTTTCTCCTCCGTTATTGCCCTAACTCGTTATTAGCGCTACTCGAATGTCAATTTCGCTTATTGTGTATTACAGTTGTGACAATAGAATAGTGAAAAAAACATAGTGTTCATGAAATTTAGTCTTTAGTCTTTAAGCTCCTGAGAACTTAATTCCAGTCTGGTTTCTCCCCCACCCCCCAGAAATATCTTATTTCTAGACTTTGCTAAGGGGTTTTCAAGTTGAGATTGTTCACCTGCGTCTGTGCGCTCGATGCAAGAAGATTGAGACAGAAGCTCAAGGCCAGTTACCTGCATTCCATCCCTCCCCTACCTCTTGAGTGGGTACCCTCCCTCCCTCCCTCCCTCTCTCTCTCTCTCTCTCTCTCTCTTTCTACCCATTATATCCCTCCCTCTCCCTCTCTCTCTCTCTTTGGCCCCTTCATTCTTTACCCGACTACCTCTCAAACTATATTTCACTCCGCCTTTCGAGGTCTACAGACATTATAGACCGGATTAGGTTTCAAATAATCGATTAGAGAGAGAACATTCTGTACTTGAACAAACCTGTTTTGTGGTCTGCGAGGGGGTTGGAATACCGTAGATTTCGTGTGTTTCTGTCTCCTCTCGCCGGTTCGGTCTTTTGTTAGACCGGTTTCGGCCGCTCGCCATCTTCAGTAGCGGTGTTAGTCACTTTTGATACTTTGGACGTTTTTCCCGGCATCCCCTCGCTGCACTGTCAGTTGTACTGTGGCGGTTGTCTGTTTGTAAATAGGACAAACAACATCCCCCAAAAACACAATAACAAGACACACGACGAACAGACAACCACCACAGTACAAGTGACAGTGACAGTGCAGTGATGATGCCGCTCAGTGAGTGATATCGTTTTAAACTGCTGATTTAGGGAGAGATACACTTTGCGCTATAAGGCCAACCTTATTAAAATTTGCCTTACTTATAAAATGGCCCTCTGATATTTTAATGTCTTGAAATTTCAGTCCCTGGCCAGTAATGTAAGTTACAGTCAGTTTTCGCTGCTCTTTTTTTTTCTAAGTTCACATTTTCATAGTAAATCGTCCTATATAGGAAGGTAATACAGTGTTAATTCTGGGCGTGTCTAACGGTAAGAGCCCGGTAAAAAAAAGACATGCATCAACAGAACGTATTAAAATTCTTACCGCGTCAACCCCTCATCATTGTGCATTACGTGCACTATCCGACCTGTTGTGGATTTAAAATGTTTTTCAACTTCAAGCCCACAATTCTCTCTCGACTATTTGAAATTTCGGCCAACGGAATGTGAACAGCGATCATAATATAAAAATAACGTAATAGATAAAATGACAAAGTCTCGAAAGTGGGAACAATCCAATTTTTGAACAATTGTTTTGTATATTTTTATATGTATACACTATCTATATGTCACTTGTACTGTGGTGGTTGTCTCTTTTTACAAGTGACAGTGACAGTGCAGTGAGGATGCCCCCACCAAAAAAAAATTCAAAGTGACTAACACCGCTACTGAAGATGGCGAGCGGCCGAAACAGGTTTAGCAAACACCGAGAGGAGACAGAAACACACGAAATCTACGGTATTTCAATAAGGCAATTATAAAAGAATAATCGGATTCATTTCAGTTATAAAAGTGTTACTGTACAAAGTGTTTACGAAGCCGCAAGTGTCCCCTTTTCGGCATCCTATAATAAACCACCGGTTGCTTCAGTATGGTACGTACTCGCTGTTTGTTGGAGCCTTTCACTAGTCTGACTAGAGAGTTTTTTTTATTCTCAAAAACAATACCGAGGTTTTTCGAGGATTGAAAAGTCTATTGGAATTAAAACAAGATTAATTTCCAGGATAACATTCCCTCAGATCCTATTTTCCAAATAAGAGAACTTGGAAGACTAACCTAAAAATTACAATTTGTTGTGCTGGAAAAATTTTAAATCCCCCCTTCCCATATTATTAGAAAATTAGGAATTGTACCTTTTGTATTTTATTGTAGGCCTATATAAACATTTTTATACATATTTATCTATCTATATGTCTACATTTATTGTGCATTCTTCATCTCAAGTGTAGGGATTTAACCGGGATGACTTTCCAGGGAAAAGAAATTAGGAAACTTTTTTTTTTAATTTCGTGTCTCAAAAAGCTTCAATATCCAATTTCGACCTTACAGCATTTGCTCTAATTTCTATTAAACCTCAAGCTTTGATATCTTTGAGGTATTTTCAAGGTATTCTCGAGGTATTCTCTAGCTAGGGTATTGTATTTTTTGTATTCCACGTACGCCTATTTCAATTCAACTATTTATCCTGCGTTCTTTATCTCAAGTGTAAAGGAAATTTTATACCGGATGACTGTCTAGCGAACAGAAGTGAGGAAACCTTTTTAAAATTCTGAATCTAAGAAAAATGACGTAATCTATTCTTACATATCTATCGATTCGGTTTCCTGTAGCACGCTATAAGAAGATAGTCGGGGAGGGGAATTTTTTGTCTGGAATCTTTTCAGTTCCGGGAAAGGTCCAAAAGTTCCAATTCCCGATAAACACACAGCGAAACTTTAATTCAAATATGCTTTAAAAAAAAACTTAGCGCATTCACTGTAGATCAGGTTAACTTCAAGCTTTCAGATCTTGAGTGAAATATCTGCTGAAAACACCCAGGGTTTAAGTTGGCAATTGGTCTTTGTCATATTGTAATTATTAATTCCGTTTATATTAATATTTTTTATGGGTTTTTGATGGTCCATAATTGAACGCGTGGGCACCTCCTCCTCCTGCTCTCCCACACGCCTAACCGACCAAAGAACGAACGAACGAACGGTGCCCTCTTAGAGAAAGAGTATATATTCAAGGCACGTCTCGGCGCACTTAAATATTCGATGCGGCATTTTTTTAAATGGCTGTGCTGGTAAGCGTGAAAAAATCCTGGGAATTTTTTTTGTTGTTGTCCCCTCCGAGAAAATGGCGTTTGTAGTTCAGTACGAAACAGCGCATTTATTTATGTTTGTCGAAAACAGACCAAAAAAAATGTTTCTTGTCTCCGACACAACATTGTAGTGTAGGACGCTGCGCAGGAATAAGTTTTAAAAGACAGAACTGCCGGTCAGAAATTCTCGAAATAATAAACCGACCAGGTGATAATTGTACGTAGAGTTGGGTTTCCACGGAGGAAGAGAGAGAGAGAGCGTCTCGTAGTTGTTGTCTCTAAAGTTTTGTACTTTGTTACTTGGGACGTGCCGTCCGAAACCGGTTTCGTTCGTGGTTCTGCGGTAAAGAGCCCAGCGCCCCGCTTCACAGTAGAGAGACGGCCTCTTTTGTTCGAAGAATTTCAGTTACGATTTCTAGCCGTTTACGAAATTCGAGCTGGATTAAAACTAAACTTGGAATAGAAAAATTTGTGTTCGGCCCCCGAGCTTATATATATATATATATATATATATATATATATATATATATATATATATATGGGAGGTGACGCGGAGGAGGGTGGGGGGGGTTCACCTGTTGAGAGTCAACAGAGTCTTGGCTGTTTACCTGAAATTTTAAAACTAATCTAAGGTGGCGATGTACACAGTAATAAGAATTGAATATGAGGAAGGATTTTCATCGTATATATATAGGCTGAGAGTTAACGGCCCTGGCGGTGTATCAATATGGCGGCTGTATATTGTTGAAGGGGGGGGGATGATGGTGGTGGACAGACCTGGCAGAGGTGAAGACAGTATTGTTGGGGTGCTGGGTGCGGCTCTAATACTCCTCCTGCTGGTGATCCTCAGGGTAGTGGATGGGAGTTTCCTCTTCGACTGCCTATAACTCACTGGCGAAGGGTACCTCCAGACTGTACCACCGCCCTCCCCTCCTTCAATTAACCCCCACCACCGCCTTCGGCCACGCCCCCTCCCCTACCACCCTGCTCGAGACAGTCTCCGGCAAAGACTCGTCAATTCCTAGACATCCGATAAGCCAGGTATTATCAATCGGATGCGACCGATTGGAACCGGTCACGTGAATTAGAGCTTATACCCCATTGCATTGCTGACAAAATGAACACTTAAAACCCTCCCGCCCAGCGTTCGGTTCATTAAGTACAACCGGATTTGATGTGGTTTCGTTTAGAACAATAGGCCGATATGAGTTTTTTTATTGCACAATCAACAATTAATAATCTTATATGTTATATAATAGATTTTTAAGTATTGTCCCGAAACGCGGTTCTCACGATGAAGAAATCACCCGCCGGCGACTTGTCATTCGAGACATAGAAGATCTGTGTCCGATTCCGACCGGAACCGGAGTTCTAAAGTTTTGATTATTAGTATTAGACCCGTTGTTGCCGATAACTGTTACTTATGAGGGTGTTACTGCGCGAGAATAGTAACTTGCAAGTTACCGGTATATGGAAGAGGGGCGTGATCACGACGGTCGTTGGGGTCACCGACCCCCGGTGGGACGTCTATCCGTCGCTGCCAAGAGAACGTTTTCAGAAACTTCAGAATATCAGTTAATTGTGTCGTCGCCTGGAGCGGCCACCGATCGTCGACTTTGGCATAAAACTAAAAAAATAAAAATTGCGACACTTAAGTATAAAAATAAACAGTACAGAAATCGGTCGTCTGCGACGGTTTGGTTTGGGAATAGTGTAGTTCTTTATAACAGTTCTTTATCCATTGCACATACATAACAGGGTACCTTCAGGGTCGCGGTGAACGGGGTGATTAGAAAAACATAACGTAGAGGCGACAGCATTGAGGAAGGTTCCAAATTCTCTTTTGATTGCAAGAATCTCAAGATTTTTTTTTTTCAGCTACTGACAGTATATTAAGGAAATATCCTGTGGGACATTTCTGGGTTCGGTACCAGGACACTTTAGTGGACTCGTGGAGGGCCGTTTTAATATATATATATTTTTTGTGCATCCCTCCCGAAGGCATAGTTCCGAAAAGCCAGGTAATATCGGTTAACCCTCGTCCCCACTGTCGGGCGAAACCCGAAAAGTCTTTTCAGTCGACTTTCGTCGTTTTTTCCTACGGCTTATTCATAAACGAAAAAAAGGGCCCTATCTTTTGGGTGACGAAAATCCGAAACGGATCTAGCTTGTTCTCACGAGTGAGAATTATTTATTCGAGACCATCCAACACCCCTTTCTCGAAATCTTAAAATATTTATTTATTTTTGTATTTTTGATTATCCATTCGTGTGCTTTGCATTCGCCAACCTACAAATCCTGTAAATGCGAGTTAAATATAAGTACACTCTTCGGAATGAATCTCGTTATTCGTTGATATGTAACATCGTCGAATTCCGGTAGCGACGCCTGCTTTAAATATTTTACCGTAACTACTTTAACACTAAACGTACCGGCATTTTTCTATACCTAATCTTACCATAGGGGGTCATTTGACCCCTTATGAAATAAACGTTGATTTTTCGTAAAATATTCTTTACTTATTAAAGGAAATAATTTGCTTCATAATTTCTAATATCGTATAAAATAATTAAACGCATATTTTTATCGCTATAAACAAAACAATCAACTAATTACATTTTTTACATGTAATGGGTTTCTCCTTCGTACATTTCCCGCAAATTTTTTAGAAATTATGCAAGTTTGTGTTGTTTTCTTGCCTGCGCAAAATCTTATTTGACATTTTTTCCTGAAGTGTGAATTATTATAGGAACTGCTCGATATTCCTTCTCGTCGGTTTTCCTTTTCTTCTTCGCAAAATTCGAGGTACTCTGTAACAAGCTCGTCTGCTAATTGTAACAGGAAGCGTTGCCTCGATAGCTTCAACCCAGTTGTTTCCCGATAGAGTATCCACGAATTGGTTCCAGCCAAATAAAAAATAATGAAAAATACCTGCACAGGCCATCTGTTGTACTTCGATTTGACGCTGTACTTGGTCGCGCCATTTGGTTAACTATATCGACGCCAAATTTGGTTTTATTATAGTATGCGATTGTTTCGCCGAAACCGAACAAATATATCAGGTTCAGATAAATGAAACCTTTACTCGAGAAGCGTATCTGAGTTTAGAACTAAGGTTCCAGTTGGAGAACTGCCGAAAAATACGTAAACTTCGTACGGGGTCAAATGACCCCTCGTGGTACGTAAGGTAGGTAAAGAATTTTTGTCGGTACAAAATAAGCTGCGAGAAAAACGGAAAGCGAGAAATTGAATAATCGGATGATATAAGAACTACAGAAAGTCAAATGACCGACAAAAATAACAATAAATGTACGAATTTAAAGTAAATTTTCAAAAGGGGTCATTTGACCCCGCTTGGTACGTTTAGTGTTAATAGATGTAGACGTCTAATTTCTTGTTGCTATATACAGTTTTGTTTTCATTTTCAGAAAACTTGGACTCGATCTGGTCCCGAGATGCGGTGCAGAAATGGTCGACTCGTCCACAATGAGCGTGGTCCAACTTCACCAAGTTGTAAGTTCAACTATCGCGTTTCAATTATCGGACAAACAAAAAAATGTTTAATTCCGGAACGCGCATTTTTTTTGCATAGAAACATAATGGCGAACGTATAAACTCATCACCGTGTAATATATTGTATTATTATTTTTATGACGCCATTTTCAACTGATAATACCAAAACGTATACATAAATTCATCATTTTTTCATCATTCATTTATATGATATTTTCATGTACGTACACCTTTTTTTTTTAAGGCGTAAAGAATTTTATTTATTATTAGGTTTTGTTTATTATTTTTAAAAATGTCGACTTTCTTGCTGAACACGGTAATTTTCTTTTGCAGCACGTTCAGAGCTCGGAGAATTCTTTGGGAGCATCGGTGAGTTTATCGATTTGTTTATTTTCAAACATTTTTATCTCTTTTAATTATACGTATTTTTAAATAAATACTGCGCGCTTCTTATTAGTTTAGAAGTGTAACGAATAGAAGAATTCATTGTTAATGTATATCCTGTATTGGTTGTACATTTTATTCTACTTTGTATCATTTCGGTCGCCGCCATATTCATACTTTTATTTACGGGGGTTTTATATGATGTTATCGCAATATTGTCTCGTATATCTAAGTGCGACCGCGATAGTTGTTAGACACGCTCGATAAATAATAATAACCGGGATATTTTTTGAATTTCATTTCCCAGTCCCGCGGTACCCTGAGGAGGAAAGAGTCTGGGAAAACGCTGACTCATCACCTCTACCTGTGCATGAGGGATTTCGGCCATTACGTGGGCGAAACGACGGAAGTTTATTTTTCGCTGTACGACGCCAAAAAAGCCAAATACATCAGGTAAAACTGCCTGGATAAACTGTAGACACGTGTAACCGTTCTATACTGAACCTAATAGTGCACCACTAGAGTATTATAGTATCATGTCTTCTACAATTGAAAGTTTACTTTTTCAACACAGTTATTGTTATCTTTTTTCTGGATTGTATATGCGATTATAAATGATTTTTTTTGTTGTACAGTTTGTCAGAGTTAAAATATTTTAAAATTATTTTTACATTGCTGTCTGGATATAAAGTCATTTGTGTAAATTTGTACTATTTGTTTTGTACTTTTGGATTATATATGCGATCATTAACAATATTCATTGTTTTATTGTTCTTTGGAACATATTTTAAAATTATTTTCAATTGTGCGAGGTAGATATAAAGTACTTTGTTTAAATTTTGCAGATACAGTTGAGTTCATATTAAAAACTTTTAGTTAACCCAATTGTTGAGAATTAATTCTTTTTTTGGGTTAATCTGAGGTTATATCTG
Organism: Lethocerus indicus; assembly: GCA_019843655.1. NCBI lineage: Eukaryota > Metazoa > Arthropoda > Insecta > Hemiptera > Belostomatidae > Lethocerus > Lethocerus indicus. The sequence goes on from JACDQD010000001.1 coordinate 774,199, forward strand.
TGCTAGACACAATGTAAAAAATCTAGTTCATAGCCATTGTTCTCTTACCAAACAAATATTTGTGCATATTTTTCATTTATATCAACAATTCATCATCATTTTATATTCATTTTGATTTATTTACAGTGAAAGGTTCCTGGTCAGGATCTCAAAAGATGGCTTCTCAAACTATATAGAAAAACTGAACAGCAACTGCACCATATTTACAGTGAGCATTTATTATTTTTTTTTATACATCTTAATTACTTTAAATACAAATGTTATTTGTATTTGCCACTAAATACAGTATATGGGGAGAGGAATACATTTCTTTATTTTTTGTCTTTGTTTTTTCCTTGTTTTGAACCAAATGTTCAATGTTTTCTTACAATATTTATACAATGATTTTACTTGCGAAGAAATTTGATAATTGTGTTTGTATCAGTGAGTGAGTGCCAGTGAAGGTCTATATCACTTTTCATGAACTAATTTGCAATCTATAATTTTATAAATTATTGACTTAATGTTTATAATCAGGGAATTTGAAAGGATATGCAGATAATATTACCAACTGTGATATTGTTTCTCCTCAAATTTACTGTTATAGAAATATTGTATTTTACTATTAATTTTCTCTGCTTTAACAGGACTTGGGCAATGGAGACCTGACAAAAGAGCTGTATATAGTTGCTCATATCTTCAGAGTTGGTAAGATGCTCTATTCAGATTCTACGAAGAAAATATTGCCCATAAATAACATGGTTTCAAACGGGATGTTCAAGAGACCTCATGCCGTTGGAGTTCTTAATATAGGAGAGGTTATATCTTATTTATTTATTTATTAAATTCTGCCTAACATCTTGAAATTAATATTAAATAAATATCGTAAGAACACCTTATTACCTAACCTAACCTAACCTTATTTTCCTAAATTTTTCTATTGTAAAGTTTCAACATGTTACAGCAATATTTTATATGTAAGCGAAGAACTTTATTTATGGGATTAAACTAAAATTGCTGCTAAAGAAAATAAACCACTACAGAACAGCAGATTTTGATTTTAATAATTTCAAATATTAAATTTTAGGCTGTTTATATAAGATGAGGTGTTTTATACAAATTTAATTATTAGTATGTCTCGATGTTTCAGATTGTTACAAGCACTAGCAGTGATGAGCGGGAATTCTCTTTCAAGGCCTATCAGACTGAAGACAAAGACTTTTACCAATTGCACGAGCTCATCATCAGAAAACAAAACAACAAGTTCAACCCACTATCAGGACAGCCCAATTATGGTATATAACATTATACCTTTTCTCTTATTTATTATAATTTATTTGTTTAAGGACTTATTGCACATACCTTTCATAAAATATAATTGAAATTAAAGAATATTCTTTATAATTTTATTTACGATTGTGTAATTTGTTGTGTGTGAATATTACCACATGGAGAAAAGTATTAGTAACAAATATTATATGAAGCTTGGCTAATGGTGGTGAAGAATTAATTTGTGTTATAAATGAATATTGGCACTTATCCGGTAAAAATATAAAATCCATTATTAAGTGAAAACATTATTTTAATTTGAATGAATTCATAAAACTTTAAAATACTTAATTAAACTTATAAAAATGAAAGGACATTAAAATGAAGGTCTATAATAAAACAACATTATTTTTAAAGAATATTTTTGAAAAGATTGTCTTAGTTTGGTTTAAGGTATTTTCTGTGTCCTCTCAAGCATGGATTTGAATTCTCCTGAACATTACTGCCAATTAAGCTGCCCTTGTTACTAGAATTGTTCATAATTAATGCCGAAGCGCAATCGTATTGTATTTTCACCTGTCGATTCTACTTATTTTTGACTGATTAAATATCAGGTATCGTCATGTCCCTGAGAATATTGCACGGCGAACTGAGCCAAGTAAGAGAGGACAATCCGTTGCTTCTCAAAAACATCACTTTGACGAGGAAGCTGGGATTCTCCGACGTCATCATGCCTGGTGATGTTAGGTCAGCAATAAATTTAGAATAATACTTTTTTAGATTTTAGAAATTCAGTTAGTAATATTTAGAAAATATACTGCAGTGAAGAAATAAAAACCGTGCAGCAGTTTTTGTTAATATTAAATGTTAAATTTATTAACAATTATTAAAACAACTGTTAACAATTTAAAAAATATAAAGTTTATATATTTTATATTTTTGATATTTTACACATTTGATTGACAGAAATGACATGTACCTGACATTGGAAAAAGGGGAATTTGAACGTGGAGGAAAATCAACAGGAAAAAATATTGAAGTTTCAATCTTAGTCTTGGACTCCGAAGGAAACTCACTGGAGGTATTCAACACAAGTTCATTAGTTTTTAAAAAAATATCTTTCTGAATTAAGTCTTTCTCTTAAATGGTATTAATAAGAGAATCTTTGAGTCTTTCTCATTGATAATACTTACTTAATAGAGTAATACTTAAAAAAATGTTGTGCAATGAGAGACAAGTATTTTCTGATAGAATAAACTTGAAGAGTGGGCTTTGTAATATTTTATTTTGATTCACTTTAAAAATACTTCGTGAGTACATTCTTATATGTCTAAAGTTATATTTTAAGGCAGCTGACTGTAGCGTTCTGCAAAAGTTTCTTCTTTTTTATCTTGCCTATTTAGTCCTATGATAGACCAATTTTGGCTTCACATTCACCAGTAGCATTCTATAAATAATAGAGCGAAATAGTTATCTATCACCAATATTCCTCAAATGCAATTAACCCCTTCTGCTGTGATATCAAATAACACAGGTATTGATTTTAGAATCTGGTTTTAATGCCATAAAAAGATAATTCATTTTAGAAAAATATAAATAATTTTATTTATTCATTAATGCTCATAAGATACCCGCATTAATATTATGTACACTGACGTTTCTCGTTTGTCAGGAATGTGTTTGGGGAGCCTCCGGTATGGAAGGGAGTCACGTCTACAGAAGCTCGATTGTTTATCATCACAATTCGCCGCAGTGGTATGAAACTGTGCGCCTCACAATACCAATCGAGAAATACCAGAATGCCCACATCCGCATCGAATACCGGCATTGTTCCAGTGAGTTGTACAGAATTCACATCTAACACCATAATGATTATTATAATACTTAATGTTCTCCGACATCTATCTTCTATCTTTCCAGTACATTTAAGACATACTGTTAAAGAAAAATTCACAAATTTAATTTTTCTTGTACTCGTTTAGTTTGCCGTGCTCAGTGTCACGTGCCAGAACTAATTCGGCCGTCTCATGTTATAATACATACAATGAATTTCAAAATAGGGATTGCATTTCATTTATAGGTTTTTATGGAATGAAATAAATGAAAAAAATAAACGAATACAATTTTTCATTTTTCTCATTGTTCGTTCGGTGCAATTATGTTCACATTGTTATGCGTCCCACTAGCTTGATTGATGATGAAAGTGGTGATTATTTTCATTTTTTTTTGTTTCAGCGAGGGATAAAGCGGACAATAAAAAATTGCTCGGATTTTCATTTGCCCGTCTTATGGAGGCCAGCGGTGCCACTCTCCAGGTAAATAAAACGATATATATATATATATATATATATATATATTGATTGTGTAGAACTACATTTTGAAGAGCAGCAGACTCTGAGGACTTGGGGGGGAAAACTGGTCTGACCGGTCTGTACAAAATATGTTATTATTGCTGACCACTCGATAAGAAAAAAACATTTAGATTCTAGAGTACAGAGAATGGGGAATGCCCAGTTGATTAGATAGATATTGTATATTTCAGAGTTAAAAGACAAAATCAAAGCAGTCGTCTGTTACAAATCAGTTTAGCGTAATCCGAAGGGATTTTTGAATATTTTGTTATTGTGGCTTTCAGCCTATCTCATATTTTGAAAGGGTTTTATTGATTTGTCTAATCGCGGCTTTAGTTTATTAATATTTACTTATTCCTCGGTTGTGACACGAAGGTATTTTCGAAATGGGCGAGCTCACCGGGTGAGAATTTCGTTTGACTCGACCGAACGGTGAAAGCTCTCGGTCATATTTCAAATCCTGTAAATGTTTGCAGGACGGAGCGCACGAATTGGTAGTTTACCGTTGCGAGGAACAGGGCCGGTTGAGGCCGTCTCACTACCTGCTGAGCCCGTCGACGCTGAGGGAGCACCAGTCGACTGTCCAGACGCTGCAGCAGCACTTCCCGGCCAGCCACAAGGAGACGGTCACGATACGCACGCTACTCTGTTCCACCAAGCTAACGCAGAATGGTCAGTTACTATCCATCTCTTCTTTGGTACTGGAAGAACAGAGAGTTCACCGGGAACTTGCTGCGTTGAGAAGAGAACACAAAGAATTGTTTACAAACCTAATACATATTTCTCCTTCTCACTTGGCCGCTATGTGACTAGGATTTCGGGGATCTGAATTTTTTAAACATTATATTTTAACATACCTGTTTTGTGGTCTGCGAAGGGTTGGAATACGGTAGATTTCGTGTGTTTCTGTCTCCTCTCACTGGTTTGTTCTTTTGCTAGACGGCTGCTTGCTGTCTTCAGTAGCGGTGTTAGTCACTTTTGGATGTTTTTTGGGGCATCCGCACTGTTACTTGTACTGTGGTGGTTGTCTGTTTGTCATGTGTCAAGTGACAGTGACATATTCTGAAAAATACTTCGACAACTATTTAACAGTTTTGTCCTTTCAACAATGCTACTCATCCAAAAATGCAGGACAGAGTTTTCTTTGAAATTTTTTGCTAGCAAATATCTGAAATCGAGATATCCAAAAATTGTTTGCGGATTTATAAACCCAACACAATTCTGCATCTTTTGATGTAATAAAATCTGGGTCTTTCTACCTGAAAAGCAACATAATGGATTTAATTGCGGACAGATAGACACCGCTATTGTTTTAATTAATTAAATGTGTATATGTATGTTAATCATTTTAAAAATCATTTCAGTCGACCTATTGTCGTTGCTCCAATGGAAAGCACACCCCGAGAGGATACAAGAAGCTTTGGGCAGGGCTTTGAGACTTGCTGGCGAAGAATTAGTGAAATTTCTTCAGGATGTCCTCGACGCACTCTTCGCGATGTTCTCCACCGAAGACGGCAATTCTACAGCCCATTCTGGTCTTGTTTTTCATGTATTGGTAAGTATTGCGTACGTACATAACTTGTCTCTGCATAACTGAAGAAAGTTGAAAAAATGTGGATGACCCTATGGGACAAACAAATGCTCACAACAAATTTTTGAAAACAAGGAGTTAAGTGCCGCATAAATAGTTGTATCAATAATAGTAATAGTTTGCTATAAATTTTAATTGGCGTATTTACTTTTTTTATTTGCTTTTTTAGGCTCGTGTCTGAGTTTTTTTACTTCCATCATATTAGATTTACATCTTGAAGTGGTATTTTTGAAATGTTTTGTTTGAATATAAAACAAAAACACAAGTAAACCAGTGTTTTTAATTAGTAATCTACTATTTATTTTCATCAAATAATAGGGTGAATTAATATATTATTACTGAACTAAATACATTTCTGGACTATTCCAGCATAACATCCCAGAATTATTATTTAATATTGTTAGATATATTTTTAAAAATAAACAGGATCTTTGTGTGTGGTATGTACATTTAAAATTATTTATTTTTTTGTTTAACAATGTTTTATTATATAAATTACTAATTTGATTAGATAAAAAAAAAATTCTACATTATTTTCAAGTTCTGCTAAAATATTATATATGATCAGAAATATGAATGGTAGCGGATGGTTATATTACAGTTTAGTTCAATATAAATCAATGAATATAATAAAATACTGTAGATTTTGTGTGTTTTGGTCTCCTCTCGCCAGTTTGGTCTTTTGCTTGACCGGTTTCGGCTACTTGCCATCGGTACCAGTGTTAGTCACTTTTGGCACTTTGGATGTTGTATCAGGCATCCTCACTGCACTCTCACTATCGCTTATACTGTCTACAGTGACGATTTACTTTCCTTACCCCCTCAACCCAAAAAAGACAAACAACATCCCCCAAAAACACAATAACAAGACGACCACCACAGTACAAGTGACAGTGCAGTGAGGATGCCTGATAAAAACATCCAAAGTGCCAAAAGGGACTAACACTGCTACCGGCTCGCAGACCACAAAACAGGTATGTTAAACTAATAAAGTACTTATTTTACTTAATTCCAGGTCAGCATATTGAGCCTTCTGGACGACAGTAAATTTGAACACTTCAAGCCAGTCATGGACGCGTACATAAAAGGGCATTTTGCGGCTGCTCTTGTCTATAAGTAAGTCCATTACAATTTAATAATCGTAATCTATTGCTTATAATTTCTCGGGAAAAATTTTATCACATTTTCTTCATTGAAATGAGAACTACCAATTCACACAATACACTTATAGTGTATCACTACACTTAATACAGGAGATATGACGGGTAACAGTGTAGTGTGATTATCACTAACTTCCACTAGTGTTCAATACATACAAATCTGGAAGGTTATAAAATGGTCACTCTTCGCATTTTAAATAAAATATTCATTCAAACACGCGTATATTGGAATTGTTCAATATTTATTTACATATTATATTTATTTAAATTAGTTATGTTACTCTTATATATATATATATATATATATATATATATATTTTTTTAATGTAGATTTTGTGTTTCTCTCTCCTCTCACTGGTTTGGTCTTTTGCTAGACCAGTTTTTGGCTGCTCACCATCTTCAGTAGCGGTGTTAGTCACTTTGGATGTTTTTTGGACATCCTCACTGCACTGTGGTGGTTGTTTGTCGTGTGTGTATATATATCTGTCTTGTTATTGTATTTTTCGGGATGTTGTTTGTCTTCTTTGGGTTGGGAGGGATTTGTTAATTGGCTTAAGTCTTTGTGTCTTTTTTTTTTTATTTAAACGGCTTCAAGTTGACGATTTAAGAGCGAACATAAATTAATATACTGTTTTCATTCCGCATTTTTAAGAAACACTCTTGAATCATCACCGACTAACGGTAGGATGCGTAACACTCTGGGAAGAAGGTCGGTTGGTAGGCATTGACCTCGTGCTATTCCGAAGGGTTGCTGCGGAAACCGCTCGTTTATAAGATACGCTTTGTGTAATTTAATTTCGATAAACGATTGTTTATTAAACTGTTGTTTGTTTTGTCCGGCCAATAACAACAGAGGCCTGCTGAGCTCCGTACAGCATTGCGCCGACTGGGTTGGCGCGACCGAAAAACAGGAGCCGATACAGAAGTGTTTCCGTTCGCTCGAATCCATATTCAAGTTCATCATCGAGTCAAGGCTGCTGTTTGCCAGAGCCACTGCCGGCCAATATGAAGAGAGCTTCAGGAGGGACCTATATTCGGTCATCAGTGCTCTCAACACTGTACTCGCTTCGAGCAACATACATATTGTCAATACCCAGGTACACTTTTATTTTTACTTTTATACTCAGGCTTTTTATCATTCATCAATTGTATATACCCCCTCTGTTCCTAAAGTAAAACTGATTTCGCTTATCAGTATAATCGGTAGCACTTACCGTCATTACCACTGCTTATTATTATGATATCACTATGAACTGATGTACTTGACCGCATATTCCTATATATGTTCCTGTTCGCTGGTTTGGTGTTTTGCTAGACCGGTTTCGGTCTGCTCGCCATCTTCAGTAGCGATGTTAGTCACTTTTGGGACTTTGGATGTTTTTCGGGCATCCTCACTGCACTGCCACTGTCACTTGTACTGTCGTGGTTGTCTGTTTGTCGTGTGTCAAGTGACAGTGACAGTGTGCAGTACATGGATTGTTTTCTACTTCTAGGCATAATTTTTTATTTGCAGATTTTAGATTTTCATATTATAGAATTATATAATTTTTATTTTTTGGAATATTTTTATTTAAAAAAGAAAAATGTCATATGTTTCGGTTTTATTGTATACAGCGATTGCTTTCTGTTTCTGCTATACAGTAGTAGATTATGAGAATTATATCCCCACTTGCATATCCAGTTAGCATGTCATCACTGTGAATTGACTCTTCAGTTCTATTTTATTTTTATTTATAACAAGATAAACTTCTCATTTCATTGAATAAAGGGTTTTCTACTCCTACAATACAGTAGTAGATTATCAGAATTATATCGCTGCTTGCATCCAGTTAGCACTATGCTTACTGTTCTGGTGTCATCTCTATGAACAGACAGTGTTCTTTGGTTCTATATCTTGCCTTGTGTACAGAAGGTAGGGGAGTAGCTGAGAAAATATTTTTAATTTTCTATTACAGCATTATTACAATTTTTATTTTAAATTGTTTTATATTTAAAATTAAAATTTTTGGTTTTATTTTATATAGGGATTGTTTTCTTCTTCTGATTGTTTGAAGATTTTAGATTTTGCTTTGTTATTCGATATTTAGTTTTCAGCTAATTTAAAAAAATGCAGATCTGTCCGTTGTTTATTTATCTTTGCCAGTTACTAATGAGCCATGCTGACTGAAGTAATTACTTTCACCCTGAAAATCTACTTACGAAACAATTAGCGCATTTTTTAATTTGTTTACTTTTTAAATACAAATGTTCGCCTTTTTCCTTATACGCACTAGTCTGATTTCGATTTAGTCTTCGAGCTGATTCCATACGCGACTCTTATTTCCTTTTGAAAAGAAAACTTTCCTTAGAAGGTAAATTCAATTTAAGCATTCAGTTCTATTCTCATTAATTGAAAAAACAATACAAAGAAAATTGAAGTTAAGTATGCCGACTGGCTAGTAATGGTAAATACAAATTTAGATCCTGTATGTTTGGAAGACAAAATATTAAGTTGGAGTAAAAGTAATCCATTATTTGCTCGCTACATGTAATTACTAGCAATTGAGCTACTTTTTATGATTTAAAACTATTTTGTGGTCGTTCTGTATGTTTTGCGGTAGTTCTAATGTCAGTCTACTTCAACAATTTCCAAGATTTTATCGACATTTTCGACAATAGGCCTTCCTCTAGCGTGTGGTGCATCTTTCATGCCAAAGTTACCTGAACAGAATTGACAAAACCAAAATTTAGGGACCAATAAACACCATTTAGAATTTCAGCCGCCCGACTCGTATTTTTACTATAATTTTTTTATAGAAGTAAAATTGTAAAACCGAATTTTTTTTACACTTACAATTTTTACAGTTACTGGCAAGATATATGTGCCAGTAACTCCATCTAACGGCCAGATAATGGATTAATTTTTGATCCAACCTAATAAATTGAGTTTGGTTATATACTGATATTATAGACAGGTGTCTGGAGAGATTCTAAGAGGTTCTTTGATATAACGTAAACTGTGTTATTTTCAGGTTGGACTGGTCGAGAGCATGAGCGGTGTTTACAATCAGGTGAGCAGAGTTCTTCCTCTTACCGAAGTTTCGAAACTCGCCTGTGCAACTTTGGATTGCCTGCCATCTCGACATCTGGCCCCGCAACTTGTCAAGGCGAAACTAATTTCGATCGATCAGCTTGTCCAGAGCCAACTGTTCACCAATGATGGTCAGTTATATTTTTCAATCGGTTTACTTAAAAGCCATCCTTACTTAAATCCTACTTAAAAAATGTTAAAAGTTCGATCTTTAATTCACACCATATAATGGTCCTAAAGCTTCATTATGGAATGTCCAAGAATATTGATTCTCATAATAGTAGTGTGAAAACAAAAACTAGCCGACTACATTGCTATGGAATATAGTTACTTAAATAAATATTTTGTAAATTTCGTGTGTTTCTGTCTCCTCCTGCTGGTTTGATATTTTGCTAGACCAGTTTTGGCTACTCGCCACCTTCAATAGCGGTGTTGGCCACTTTTGGCACTACACACTGTCACTGTCACTTGTACTCTGGTGGTTGTCTGTCATGTGTTTTGTGTTTTTGGGTGATGTTGTTTGTCTTATTTACAAACAGACAACCACCAAAGTACGAGTGACAGTGACAGTGCAGTGAGGATGCCCGAAAAACATTCAAAGTGCCAAAAGTGACTAACACCAAACCAGTGAAACACACACAAAATCTACAGTATTTTTTTTAATTTCAGAGTCGAGAAGCGTACTTTTGTCGACGATTTGCAAACATTTGCGGCTTCATTTAGCCCACAGGGAGGAGCTCAGACTCTGCACTGACATTTTGGGGAAAATACTCAATTTCCTTTTCGAACAAAAACGTATCGAAGATGAAGGTGGAAAAGTAAGGCACTTTGTTCAGCAAACATTATTATATATTTAGTAGGAAATACTGGTTTTTAATATCATTTTTTTTTTCTATTACACAGGTGAACAACTGTCTCCATCATGATATCGAAATTGTGTGTCTGAGTACGCTGGATATGCTGATTCAGACGGTACTCATAATTATTGACAGATCGATGCCAGTTCTTGTAAGTATCTGATTATATTTTTTTTATCTATATAAAATTATAAATGACCTAAGTTTTATCTCTAATTGCTGGTAGGATCGTGTAATACTGTGGTAAGAATCTCAGTTGGCATGGGTTGACACTACACTGAACTATACCAGGATTTATCCTGTCTATGGAAACCACCTGAGCGAGCTCCACTAGAACTGGTGGGATGATTTCAGGTCTCTTGGTTTAAGGACCTTAACGGTGTAATGGCAGGAGGCAAAAATATGGTTACTCTGCCAAAAAAAAAAAAATGGAATCGGCTTGTTTCCATTTAATAAAGGAAATATAATAAAAATTTTTATATGAAATTATGAGGAACTGATTATAATTTTGAAAATGTCATTGGAGAATACACGAAAACAACACTGGAAACGAAACATAACCTAACCTACATCCAACAAACATGAAACTTAAAATAAAACACAGCAAAACATCTTGTTCTAAGACAGGATGCAACACGGTGAACCAAGTGCAATATAGCCCTAGATGCTGGCTGCACTTTAAACACAACAAACAAAATGTCGTAGATTTCATGTGTTTCTGTCTCCTACTACTGAAAATAGTGAGCAGCCAAAACCGGTCCAGCAAAAGACCAAACCAGCGAGAGGGAGACAGAAACACACGAAATCTACGGTTTTCCAACTCTGCACAGACCACAAAACAAGTATTTAAAAAAATGGTCTGACTTATTTGTACACCAGAGCAGCCACATAAATGTCCTTTTTCAGTTTATGTGTTTTGATGTTAGCTCAAATGCTGAATGTTAAACATAATATTAAATATTTTCAGGGCAACCTGGTCGCCTGCCTGATAGCTCTCGTCCAGTTGATGTCGAGGAGCCACTACCACAGGCTGTGCCAGTCAGCCCCCGACGCCAAAGCCCTGAAGGACCTCCTGTTGAGGTTCCTCCTGGTGTTGAGGGACCTGGTCAAGCAGGACGTCTTCCCGTCCGACTGGTCGGTCATGAGGCTGGCGACCAACAGCGTTGTTTTGGCTGCCATGAGGGACCAGCAGGTCATGTTCAGGGCCCTACCCGGCTTCGACTATCAGGTAACTTTCAACACACACCATATAATGAGATATCTTTAAATTTTAAATCATAGGAATTTCACTTTGTTACCAGCTCTTAAGGCAATTAGCTAGATAATGAGATGACTTTAAATTTTCAGTTGTAGGAATTTTAGCTCTCTCACCAGCTCTTAACTACTAAACTATATAGTGAGATACTTCGAAATATTCAATTGTAGGGAATTTCACTTTCCCACCAGCTCTTAACCAATAAGCTGGAATGTGAGATGCCTTTATATTTTCAATTGCAGGAAATTTTGGTGTCTCACCAGATCTTAATCATAAAGTCCGGTGACTGGAATTTCCCTTCTTGAACCTAAGCCAATTATATATGCACATTTGCCTACTAGTCTTGTTTCTGTACTGAACAGTTGTTCAGAAACAAACTACAGGATTGAATTCCAATCAGTATGCGGGAGTTGGTGAGCTGGTTATTTTTCCTATAATTTACACAGATAACACTTTGTTATCTGCATTTCATATATATATACATATCACTATTATTATAAAGTATTATATTTTTATCTGAGACTTATTAGTCTCCATACCCACGTATTTGGTAATCACTTGTAATCAATTCAGATTTGCATTTGAGTTCAAATCCCAATGATGGACTGAATTTCTTTCAAATACAAATTTGGATCAATATATTTTATTCAGTGGAATCCTATTCGATACTCATATTTTGTGTTGCTGTAAACATATTCCACTTTTCGACATTTAATTTATTCTTTCTTAAATTTGAGGTCTGGAGCAATTATTTCAACTTGGCAGTCGCCTTTCTGACTCAGCCTTCGCTCCAGCTGGAGAAATTCAGCGAAGTCAAAAGGGAAAAGATCATCGCGAAATATGGCGACATGAGGGTTCAGATGGGATTTCAAATACTGGAAGTTTGGTCAAACTTAGGTAAACTACCTTTTTATTCCTGGAATTTAATGTTTATACTAAGATCGAATCAACAATGAATAGTCCCGATCTGATATATTACAATCGTGTTATAAATTATTGGTTTGTTTGTACTTCCGATTTGTAATGAAAAAAATAGTCATTGAAGTTAATTGTCTACAAAATAATTTAATTGTTTAATTTTTTGGTTTACAGGCGAACACAAGATACATTTTATCCCTTCGATGGTGGGACCGTTTTTGGAAATAACGTTGGTACCCGAAGTTGAGTTGAGGAAGGCAACGCTACACATATTCTTTGACATGATACAGTGTGAATTTAAAGCTCACGGCAACTTCAAACAGGTCTGAATCTATTTGAAAAATTTATTACCTTTAATCGGTGATAACAACTGTTTTCTTCCGTCTCTTCTCGTCGGTTTGGTCTTTTGCTAGACCGGTCTTGCCGTCTTCAGTAGCGGTGTCAGTCACGTCGGCATTGGGGATGCCTGTGGAGCATCCTGTTTGCACTGTCACATCACTTGTACTTAAGAGGTACCAGTCAAGAATCCCACGTGCCTAAGTGACTGCTACGTGACACCGCTACTGAAGATGGTGAGCGGCCAAAACCTATCTAGAAAAACACCACTGAGATTTATTTATTTATTTTTTATGATTTCAGGTTGAATCGGAACTTATAGACAAACTCGACATACTCATCAGTGAGAACAAAGGGGACGATGAGTACCGTCAGCTTTTCAACACTATGTTAGTAAATTGTCTAGTTTTCAAATTTCAATATCTCACATTTTTAAATTTTGTCCTATAATACATTATTTTTTGTTATTAACGCTTACAAAAGGGAACACCTAAGTGCCGTGTAAGTAACTCAGGACGCATTATTTTGTTAGAAGTTTGTGTTTTGGTTTTTCTGTCTCATCGGCTTGATTTTATTATAATTGTTTTTTGTAATTTGGTCCTCAGGTTGTTGGAGAGGGTGCAGAAGGAAGAACCCGCCTGGAAAGAAACTGGATGGGCTTTCATAACGTCAGTGACTCGACTATTGGAACGCCTCCTGGATTACCGGAGTGTCATACAGGGCGATGAAAACAGGGACAAGAGGATGTCATGTACAGTGAACCTGCTTGTAAGTATAACAATTACAAAAATCTGTACTGTCTTTCATTTATTAGGCTGTAGAAATTTGCTTCCGGCATTTTACAATAGATGGTTCGGTGCTTTCCCTTTCCCCTGTTAGACGAAAACATCAATTGATACGCAGATTGCCTCAAAAGATGAGCTGATTGTTTTTGACATGGGATTTGAACGGTGCCTGAAATATGGATGAAAGTCGTTGGCCAGCGACGTAATTATATTTTCAATCGCGTTAATGTATATAACCAGTTTTTTTTTACAATAAAAAGCCTCGATGTCGGGGGAAAAAAAATTCGCCCTAGTAAGTTTGCTTATTTTTTAAGTTTCTTTTTTACAGAATTTCTACAAGAACGAAATAAACCGGGCTGAAATGTACGTGCGCTACATCTACAAATTGCACGCTCTGCACATATCGGCCGAGAACTATACCGAAGCCGGTTTCACTCTGCTCCTCTACGCCAATTGTCTGTCGTGGGACGTCGACCATGAAGATAAACTGCAGCTTTATCACAATATACTTTCCTACTTCGACAAGGCCAAGGTATACTATGTCTCAATACCAGGAAGTATAGACGAGATCTGTCTCCAGCTGTTACTGTTTCTAAACTTGCTTGCACATAACAACTGTTCAGTTGAGCCAAATAAAATATTATTTTTCAGACGCATCAGATTACGTTTTATTGGTATTACAAGTTGTATTGCATTTGTTTTTGTTATATCCTACATGTAGATCTCCTATCATATTAGGTTTAGGGAAAAATTAATTCGTTATTTGACCGCCAGATAGAATTACCGACGATGATTTACTTTAGCGATGGAATTACTACTATTGATTTAAAACTGTTTTTTGGTTGATCTTTACTTCCTGGGCAGCTCTCATGTCGGTCTACTTAAACAATTTACAAGATACTATCCACATTTTCTACGCGGTGCATCAAAATTACCGGAACGGAATTGACGAAACCAAAATTGCGCCCTCAATCGACTGTTACAGTATATCGGGATTATAAACACCATTTACAATTTCAGCCGCCTGGACTTACGTTTTCATCTTAATCAAAGTCGAGTGCTTTATTATTTATGTTTTAATTGGAATAAATTTTCTATTCAGTGTTGGGAGAAGGGTATACCGCTACTGAAGGAGTTGGCCCACGTTTACGAAGAGAGGCTTTTCGACTACGAAAAATTGGGAGAAGTTCTGATAACTCAGGCCAGATTTTACGACAACATTCTCAGGCAACTGAGGCCGGAGCCTGAATACTTCAGGGTCGGTTTCTACGGAGCTACATTCCCCATGTTTGTCAGAGTGAGTTCCAACTTATTATATTTCAGAACAATATACACCAGAGGGGATAAAACAGTTCCGCTTTTAAATTTAAGCTAATGGCGGCAATGCCATGATTTTGAGTACTTTTTTTTTCTACAAAAACTGCTTTTATGTAGGTTGTACATATTCAGTGAAAATTGTTTAACACGAAATTGAGAGTACTGAAACATTTTTTATGTTAAAGGATATTACAAAAAGTACATATACTCAACAATATTACTAGTTTAAGAAAATTGTTTGGTCTTTCGCTAGACCGGTTTCGGCTACTTACCATCTTCAGTAGCAGTGTTAGTCACTTTGGATGTTTTTTGGGCCAAAAGTCACTAACACTGCTACTGAAGATGGCAAGCAACCGAAACCGGTATAGCAAAAGACCAAACCGGCAAGAGGAGACAGAAACACATGAAATCACAGTACAACAATATTATGTTTATTAGAGTACATGTTGTATACACATGCATTTAATAAAAATCAATAAAACAAAAATATTAACAAGAACTTAATGAAATGGAATGCATAATATTCTTATAATCTTCTTCTTTTCCTTAGCATCAAACTGTTCAATATCGTATTATTAATTTCACTACGTTCCGCATTTCGGAAGTCGGTGGGAACAGGAACATTCATCATATTCACGCCAAAACAGATCAATGGGACACCATTATAAATTATTTTTCATTATTTATTATTTTTTTCAGAACAAAGTTTTTATATACAGAGGGCTGGAATATGAGAGGATAGAAGCTTTCACACAGAGGATACAGACCGAATTTCCTTCCGCCCAGATCTACGCCAAGAACACGCCTCCGTCGCACGCCCTCATGCAGTCCGATACTCAGTGTACGATTATTTCTTCGATTTTTTTTCAGTTCCAAAGAAAATTATTCTCCCGGGGATATAATAGCCCGGGCGAGATTGAAAAGAGATTTTTTTGTTTACAGACATACAGATTTGCAACGTGAAACCGCTGCCGGAGAATAGGTTTCCAAAAAGGAGGGAGGCCTTGGCCCCAGTTCCCGAAAGGGTGGCCAGGTTCTATCAGGTCAACGACGTGTCCAAGTTTCAACTCGACCGGCCGGTCCACAAGCCCCCAATCGACAAGGACAATGAATTCAAGGTATTTATAATTATCACGCCATCTTACCCCGCAAGCCAATCTTTCACAGTTCAAGTTCTGTTTGCGCTGAAACCTTCACTGATCTATAGACTGAATTATTTTGAAAATTAATGTTCTCGTCCATCAAGCTATACTTAACATCTTTGTTATCATCCCTCTTGAGCTGATGAACCTGCCAAGGCCTGTCAGACACATTTATTTTCCCGACATTTCTGTCTTGTGTGATGTTTATCCCGCGTGTCTTATTCTATATAAGCGATCTACTTTATTTGAGAGGTTTTTTGACCAGTGTGACTCAGCTGTCAAAGCGCACAAATTCCAACAGTTCATAGATCGGGGGGCTCAGTTTGAACCTGCGTTATTCTCAATAACGCGGTGCAGAATTTGTCCTCCGGATTCCTTTTCGCTTCCGCGATGATAGGGATCGTGCTTTTTGACGGCGTCCAGTGTCCAACCATTAGGCTAGAAATCAAATTAAATTTACATGTAATTACATACAGAGAGGCGTAATCTCACCACCTTTATTGTTTCTGACCTTACGAGCCGTTCAGATTCCCAAATATAAATCCTTCCTCTAGGTTTGTGATGTTTCTGTATCCCTCGCTGGTTTGGTCTTTTGCTAGACCGGTTTCGGCTGCTCGCCATCTTCAGTAGCGCTGTGTTAGTCAATGTTGGCACTTTGGATGTTTTTCGGGCATCCTCACTGTACTGTCACTTTCGCATGTACTGTGAAAACATCCAAAGTGCCAACATTGACTAACACCGAACTGGCGAGAGGAGACAGAAACATCACGAACCTACAGTATTCCAACCCCTCGCGGACCACAAAACAGGTATATTAAATAAATCCTTCCGTTCAGATCTACCCCAACACTCCGATCCCTCGATCCTTTAGCACGTTCCACAAAATCTCAATCGCCGCCTCCTCACTATCCAGTAACTACTGGAGCCGAGTGGATTCTCCGTCAAAAGTGTCTTAGTGTTAGCAAATTGCACTGTCACTAAATACTATTATGAACATTGGGTTGTGACGTAATTAAAAAGAAAAAACAAGACGTAATTTGGTGATTACGTATTTTTTAAACGTTAAAAATTAAACGTGTAAAACTACATACAATATATTAAAGATGTAGGAATGATTGGGTTAAAATTTACTGTAGGGGCCCCGGAGGTTATAGGGCGTATTCGATATATCGAGATATCCGGGTGAATCGATGTCGTCAACCAGCGTCAGCCATTTTTGTTTTCTCATCGCCTACCCCTATAAAGGCGTCCGACGGGGTTTTTTTTTTTAGTAAAGGGAAAGAAAGTAACCTCATGGGGGGGGGGGGATATAAACCATTGGCCGCTGCTTCAAAAAAAAACTTTTCGTCAGATCATCTATGTCACGACTACGTCGCCAGATATACTCTGCGAGGTACAAATCGAAATCATCCTCGACTGTCCGACTAGGAATAGCCCTTTTTATCGCTGACCTGGTTCCTTCAATCGCATCGGTATCGACATCATTTTCCGGATTTTTAAAACGAAGGGAATGTGAGGTGCACGAACCCCTCATCTTTTAAACAATTATAAGATTTCCAACAATCGGAATATATCGTGGTCCCTGGCAGTATATTAGTTTTTATTACGTATAGTAGAGTCTCCCTCCCTCTCCCTTTTGTCGACAACCTTGAAAAAAACATTTATTCGTCCCCCTTTCGATTCAACGCCTATACGCTCGTTCTTTCGCAAACATTCCTCCACACATAACTCTCTAATATAATTATGCCAATCGCACACCGTACGGGAAGAAACAGACAGCTCACGCATAATAAAAGTGTTTTCGATACGGTGAACCGGCAAATGAGGAGTCACAAGATGTCAGGAATTGACAAACTCTCACGCAATCAATCCCAGATTCATACATATCTCAATCACTCTTTCCGGTTTCCCATCCTTTAAACGACACAGGCATTAAATTTAATACTTCCGTAGCAACTCAAACACAAAAAAACCGCCTAATTTGCTAAAAATAACAACCCGTCCCGTCAGATTTAAAAACAAAAATGGCTGCCGTGTGCTGCGCGTGTGAAAACAAATATGGCTGACCGAGTTGACGAATCGTTTCGCCCCTATATATCGATATTTCGAATACGGCCGGTAACCTCGGGGGCCCCTACAGTAAAGTGTAACCGGCGTTACTCTTGATTTTCAGTCGCTGTGGCTAGAGCGTACGGTTTTGGTCACTTCGAGCCCGCTTCCCGGAATACTGAGGTGGTTCGAAGTGGTGGAAACGCACACGGAGGAGGTGTGCCCCGTCAAATTCGCCTGCGAGACTGTCGCAGGTGTCAACAAAGAGCTCTCTGCACTTGTAGCCCAATACACCAACGAGCCGAAACGTCACACTAACCCGCTATCGATGAGATTACAGGTCGGTACAATTAAACCTCCCAGTATTCAAAATAAAAAAAATAACATCGGCTGTAAGCTGTATTGATGAATAATAACGTAGGTTCGTGGTGTTTCTGTCTCCTCTTGCTGGTTTGGTCTTTTGCTAGACCGGTTTCGGCCGCTCGCCATCTTCAGTAGTAGTGACAGTCACTGTTGGCACCCTCACTACACTGTTACTGTACAGTGACAGTGCAGTGAGGATGCCCGAAAAACTTCCGAAGTGCCAACAGTGACTGTCACCGCTACTGAAGATGGCGAGCAGCCGAAACCGGTCTAGCAAAAGACCAAACCAGCTAGAGGAGACAGAAATACCACGAACCGAATTTCTCAGCCTAATGCACGTCAGAATAAACGATACATGCATTTGGAAAAACTAAAGTGACTGAATATTAACAATATTTAACAGTAATTTTAAAGAGTATAAAAATGTACGATTTTACTTTTTTATCGCTTCTAGCCCTGATTTATATACCTGGAAACCTGTAACTAAGCAAACCATGCATCTTGCAATTATAATTAGGTACATGAAACTAATTGAACCATTTAGTTTGAAAAATGGTGACTGAATATTAACTGAGGAAAACGGTTATAAAGTTTTAAATAATTTTTAATTATATTAATTTAAAATAATAAAGGGATAAAAAGTTACAGTTTAACTAAGCGAACGGATGCATTTTGCAATTATGAGGCTAATTATCGTAAAAATAGGATATTAATTTTACGATTGTTACAGGGAGTAATAGACGCAAACGTAATGGGAGGCATCGCCAAATATCAGGAGGCGTTTTTCATTCAGGACTTCATTAGGGCTCACCCCCAGTGGGTATCCCATGTCAATAAACTGAGCACACTGCTACACCAACAGGTAAAATCCCATGTGATTCACATTAAGGCGTAGTATTTTCTATAATATTACTTTTATTTTATTTTTCAAGTATTTTAAGCACAATTTTTCTTCAGAATTCAGTGTTACAACGCATGATAATACCGTAGATTTCGTGTGTTTCTCAGAGGACAGATATAAAGAACACATAAAAGCTATAAGTATAACACGATAACGTTTATTGTCCGAAAACTTTTTTTTATTCGTGTTCAGCAGCCTGCATGAGTTCTATGTGTTATAAACATTTTTGTATAGTTTGAAATAAATCGTTTTAAAGGGTTAAGAAGAAATCGAGGCATTAAGGAAATCCTGACATCGTGATGCTCATTATTTTCTTTAATTAAATTAATCTTCCCGGTATTTTAGTTTTACCACAACACTTTTAAGTGTTTAAAATAATATAATTTAATAATTGAACGTTGTTTGTTGCAGGTTGAGATTCTTGAAAGTGGTTTAGTTGTACACGGTCAATTAGCCCCGTCCGATATGCAGCCCCTTCACAGGAGACTACTGGAAAGACTTGATCAGATCAAATCTGGACTCAAAAGGCCACCCACCGACAGCATTGTACAGTCAGTATTATCTATTTATTTATTACTAAAAACAGTTGTAATAAAATACCCACCAGCTGTGTTCAGGAGGGCCAATTTTGTGTAACTTTATGTAACTCATTCAAAAATTCGGCATAATTTTAGTTGGTAGACAATTAATATTGATAATCGTAATTCCACACATTTGAGACAGCAACAGAATAAATTAAAATCGAAATTCATTTAATGTAAAAAGCGCATTAATGCTAATAGTAGTTTTTTTTATAAATTCACTCATTAATAATAAATATTTATCAGTTGTGTTTTTGTAACAAAATTGGACGTAATTCTAGTTGGGAATAGCATAATTAATAGTGATAATAAATAAGTCTTTATTTCTCAGTGATTTGAGATTGCAACTGACAAAAGAAAAATGAATAAACTTATTTTTGTAGGTAAAGCAAGCATACTTACTATTGTTTCTTGTGTAACATATTTAGAACTGGGCCCCAGTTTAGGGCAAAAGCCATTAGTTTTTAGTAACATGCTGCTAAACTAATACCAATAATATATAGAAAAACAACCGAAACTACTCACATTAATACTTATTATTGTTTCTGGTGTAACATATTTAGAACTGGGCCCCTTTTAGGGCAAAAGTCATAAAAACATTCAGTTTTTAGTAACATTATACTAAACTAATACCCAAAAAATATTTAGAAAAAACAAGAAAAACCGCCGATATTAATATTTGTTATTGTTTGTTGTGTAACATATCTAAATATGTTGTACATGTTCATATGTTAGACCTGGCCTTGTTTCAGGGCAAAAGCCATAAATACTTTTTTACTCGCATTAAATACTTTTATTATTCGTTGTACAACATAAATTTTGAAAATACATTAGTTTTTGGTAATTTGCTAATAGGATGCCCACTTTATTACTGATGGGGTATTGCAGATGATAGCAACTAGCTGAAACCGTTCTTGCCGAGTACCAAATACTTATATATTTATTACATTATATCAAATCGTTAATGTAATAAATACATTTTTCGCAGTTCTCCTTTACCTGCCGTACCCAGTGAAACGACAAGGCCTCCAGCCCTCTGTCACGGATCCGAAGAATACACTAACACGATGATATACAGCCACCTCTCCGACGATATATACTGCCACCCGGAGGTCGGTACTAAATTATTCGTTCAATAATATCCGAGATGAGTTGTTAATTCGGTTGCAATTTGAATAATCTGATACGCAAACTCGCATTTCGGTCTAGGAAGTAAGTGAAACTGTGGACAACAACGAGCCGCCAGCGCTGCCGACGCGACCGAAATCTTACGCCACGACAACCACCAATCCCGGCGAATCTTTAAATACAAGGTAGAGAGAGAGCATCATCGAATTGATAACAATTATTTCTTTCCTCAGAATGTCGAATAATTTATGTTGAGAACTGTCTCGAAGAACAGGGTGTTTATTAACACTTTGCCTTCCACTAATTCGGATTACTTGGCTTGTCATTGGCCGTTTTCGACATTATCATCGGAAGATTATAAATCCGATAAGACTCCGAAGAATCCGATACCTGTTAGGTTTTACTAATCCGATGAGACTTACGAGTACTTATAAAAACGAAAAACTTGTTGACGTGTGTAACTTATTGTTAACTCTAAACAGGACAGCGACAGAATGCAAAAGGTGCTAAAGTGGTGTCGCTGGTCACTGAACGATACTGTGTTCACGACAAAATTGTGTTGTCGCCGGACGGCATAGTGTTAGTAACACTACATAATAATAAGAGTGAAATATGGTTCAGAGCATGATGTCGACCAATCTAACCGGTATGTCACCCAAAGTGACACGGTTTTGTTGTTATCCTTTTATACATTATAATACAATGAGAAAGGGGAAGAAGATTAAAAATGTCTGAGTGGGATGTTAATACCCAGTTTGAATTTGCGAGAGTGTATCCTGAACTCTATCCAAATAGTGTTCTTGAAAAAAACCAATTAACAAATACTGTAGTTTTCGCGTTCTTTTGTCTCCTCTCTCTCTCTCTCTGGTTTCCTGATAGACCGGTTTCAGCTGCTTGCCATCTTCAGTAGCGGTGTCAACAAGGATAGAACACACACACACACACACACACATATATATATATATATATATATATATATATATATATATATATATATATATATATATTTACATATATATTGTTGACACCGCTACTGAAGATGGCAAGCAACTGAAACTGGTCTAGCAAGAGATCGGTGTGTGTGTATATATATATATATATATATATATATATATATGTGTGTTTTTTTTTTACTTTTTTAAATGATCTAGAACTTAAAATTCATCTTACATTTTTTGTTTTATTTATTTAATGCCGTCATATTAATTATAATTTTCAAAGTGGCGGTAGCGATCCGAGGAGGCACCATCAGAGGACGCTGAGTCGAAGCCTGTCGCAAAAAGTGACCAACGACATGTCGTCATACCTGCTGGAGAATGGCTGAAGAAGCGCCTCCACTACCGCCCAGGGGTTTCAGTAAGTCAGATCCACTCTCCCCTACAACTGCTACTTTAATTACTTCAATTTTATAAATGTTAAGACCAATTTTGATCCAGCACTTATCACGAAAGAATTCCTGAGCTCATTCCTCCTTTTGGGATTCTCATGACTTCCTGAGATAGCACGCAGATAATGCCCTATTAGTCAACATTCTACATTCTAATAAAATTCACGTTGTTCTGTTTCAAAATTCTTATTATTTGATCATTCTTTGTACGTTACTTTTTTTATAACGATTATTTTATTAATTTTAATTGCTGGACTCTCTCACAGCTCCTGACAAGAGAAGCAGTGCCGAGGTTCCACCGGCTCCTCCTAAAAGACTTCTCGGAAGGAAGGTATATACAATTTTCATGAAATTTGCAGTTCATTATAAAATTATCATGCTAGTTAAAGAAAAATATATCAGAAGTGATTTTAGTGACATCTCAAAAAGAAAAATACTGATTTCAGATTATTATTTACAACTAATTTTGGCTTAAGTTTTTTTTTTTGTGGATAAGCTTATACAAATGAGCTTTTGGTGCAAAAAATAATAAACATTAGGGACATAAAATAATAAATAATTTATTCAAATTATTAATTCAGAAAATTAATAAATATAAAAGCAAGGGGGAAAACCTCCATTATTGTATATCCATTGTTGGTGCTGTTCAAACATCAATATTGCCTGTTGTATTTTTCTTTTTACAGTTGTCACAATAGAACAGTGAAAAAAGAAAAATTTAAATGTATCGCAGAAACAAAATTTCACTCCTGAATTAGAGAATTATAAAGTAAATTTTGAAATGTAGCCATATTTTCTTAGACTTATTGTTCTTTTGGGTGCATAGAAGATCCTCTATTTTATATGCAATGTTCAATATATACAATTCTGGAAGGTTATGAAATGGTCATTCTTCGCATTTTAAATAAAATATTCATTCTAACATGCATATATTGGAATTGTTCAATATTTATTTAAATTAATGATGTTACTCTTTTATATATATATATTGTTTTTACTGTAGATTTTGTGTGTTTCTCTCTCCTCTTGCTGGTTTGGTCTTTTGCTAGACCGGTTTCGGCTGCTCACCATCATCTTCAGTAGCGGTGTTCGTCACTTTTGCCACTTTGGATGTTTTACGGGCATCCTCACTCCACTGTCACTGTCCCGGTTACCCGTGGTCCAAAAGTGGTCCTGAGGGATGCCCAAAAAAACATCCAAGTGCCGAAAGTGACTCCGCTACTGAAGATGGTGAGCAACCGAAACCTAGATCTATCGAAAGACCAAACCGGCGAGAGGAGACAGAAACACACAGGAAATCTACGCGGTATTCCAACCCCTCGCAGACCACAAAACAGTTACGTTAAAATATATTTTCTTATTTGCATACTGAACAAATATTGGCTGCGCAGGATTCTGAATTGGGTGAGGTCGCCATCAGAGATTCGGGATTTTCGGAACACTCTCAGTTGAACAACCTGAACTACGACGAATGGACCTTGCCCAGGTCGCAGCCTCCGCCTGTGCCGCCCAAATCTACTTTCCATGAGGAGATACGTAAGATTGACATGTCAATTCAGTTTAACCATCAGGTTTCTACACATTTCTATGATCCCTACTATTTATAAAATAGTTCTAGTGGCGTAGACAAATTTAATACCTTCTTCAGGGGGGTTTAATGAGGTGCTAATACAGTGGAAATTGTTTAACACGAAATTGAGGGGACTGAAATACTTTTTTCGCAAAAAAAAAAGTATATATGTTACGGTGAAAGACCGAAATTGGAGAATGTCGAGTTTCACCGGTGGATGTCAACACATACCAAATACTTCGGTGAAAGAATTATTACATTCTTGTACATTGGGAGCCTGTCTGGTGTATGTCGACAATCGGAGATATGCTCTGGCGGTGGAGCCGACAAAGAGGGCCCACTGACTGGTTATCAACCGCCAAATCCTTTCTTCTATCAGAAGCCACTCAGCTTTATCAGTCTCTTATGCAAGCTTTCATGATGCCAGCAACGTTTCCTTAATTTGTTTTTCCCGATACCGTAATTTATACTGAATGGACACTGCGGTAAATCGTGATCTTTTTCTTGAAAAATTAAATGTATTAATTGTGGATAAACGAGAAGACAATTGTTTTTATTTTTCTCACGAAAATACTGTAAAATTCTTTCCATAGATCAGATTTCTTTTCAAGAAATGGGGGGGCAAGGCTGCACTCTGTCATTGCAAAAGGAAGTGTTCCACAAATAAATGCAGTTGTAAAAGCGAGGGACTCTTGTGCAATTCAAACTGTCATAATAGTTTAAGTTGTTACAATAAATAACATTTAAATCACATAATTAAGTAATTTCTTTATTACTATTATTTTCTTCTTTCATTTAGAGTGTACTGTGTGTTTTAAATTCTCGGTCACTCCTCTCAGGAAGAGAGGCAAAAAAGTTACGTCACCCTTGTGACTGCCCTTATAGCGACTGAATTAACAGAGAAGAAAATATAAATCTCCGACATGTTCAACATTCACCATTAGCGCACGGTGAATGTCGACATTGACCGGTGTAAGTCAGAAATTTAGAAGGGTATTTAGCAAATATTTCGGACATAGACCAAGCGACTATCTGAATGTTGACATTCACCGGTGAAAGTCGACATTCCCCAATTTAGGTCTTTCACGGTAACATATATACTCGACAAAAATTATACATTTATTAGAGTGCATTTTATATTGATAGATATGTATGCATGCATGCGGTTAGTAACAATCAATAAAATTTAAAAAAATAAAATTTTTAGTCTTCTTTAGCACCAAATTGTTTTATATCGTCCACTGTTTTCCATGTATATACGAAATA
This sequence comes from Lethocerus indicus, assembly GCA_019843655.1. Taxonomy (NCBI): domain Eukaryota; kingdom Metazoa; phylum Arthropoda; class Insecta; order Hemiptera; family Belostomatidae; genus Lethocerus; species Lethocerus indicus. The sequence continues at coordinate 799,474 of JACDQD010000001.1, forward strand.
TTTTCATGGTAAAAGAAAAATACGTAGTAGTAGTTTGTCGGGACTTTGATTATTTCGAGTTAACTGATATTTCTTCTTCTTCTTAAGCATGTTTACGTGGTTAAACACTAATTTTTTTCACTGCGATCTCGTCTCTAATAATTACGATGGAAATTTATCCGTATATAAATTTGATTTGATTTTGAATTGATCTGTTTTTAGCCCTGAACATTCCGAGGACGTCAAATCCTGAAAACTATTCAGTACCTCGTCTACAGACAGAGAATGGCGCCGCCACAGATTCCCCGTAATTTCTTCTTCTTTTGTTTTTGACTTTATTTCATTTTATATTACCTAAAATTGGGGAAGGATTTTGGAAACTGACACTCGCCACAAAAAAAAAATGTTTTCCTCCCCCGTTCACTTTCAGTATTTTCATCTACTTTGTATTCAATCTACCAAGTATTTCTCTAATTATTTAATAAGAACCCTCTCACTCTTTGGCTCAGGGGAATCCCAACATTTTGTGCAGTCGTTACCAGATTGAAACTTGACCATTCCATTTTATTTTAATAATAATTATAGGTACCTGAATTTTAATGTTTTCGACTAATGGAGCGACCAGTCCCCGCGGAGTAGAACGCCTTGCAGTGGTTTTTATTATTATGTAACAAAGCGACGATTGGGTGAAATTTGGAATATGACTTATCGGTACAAATGTAATTCACTTCGCTAGTCTAGAATAGAAATAAGGATGAGGTTATTTGTCGTTGTTAATAATTTAAGTTATTTTAATATTCGTATTAAATAAAATTATTTATAATTTTTTTTGAGGGTTCAGGATATTGACACGAGCGATAATTTACAAATAATTCGCTTGTTTCAGTTTTTCAAAAAACCGACACACAGAGTATCGCATTATTAATCACTACACTGTGTCTGCCATTGTTTATTTAATATTGCTTCTGCCTTCTGTGTGATTCAATTTACAATAACGTACCGTAGATTTTGTGTGTTTCTGTCTCCTCTCGCTGGTTTCGCTAGACCGGTTTCGGCTGGTCACCGTCTTCAGTAGCGGTGCTAGTCACTGTTGGCACTTTGGATGTTTTTCGGGGGGGGCATCCTCACTGCCCGCTGTCACCGTGTCACTTGTACTACTGAAGATGGCGGCGAGGAGACAGAGAAACACGAAATCATACCGTAGATTTTCCAACCCCCCCGCAGACCACAAAACAGGTATGTTTGACATACAGTATAAATTGAACTGGAAATAGAAACAGAGAGGTGAACATTAAGACGACACAGAAGACTGACTGGTGATGGCTAGAATCCAAAACCCGAGTTATATAGTAATTATTTATTATATCTGAGTCAAATGTATTTTTATTCGATAATGTATTATTGCACTTAAATTAAACATTTTCTCCCGCTTAAATGTATATTGTTTAAGATCTCAAAGATGCAAAGAGAGCCCACTGCATTAGCGCATTTACACCAGAATTTACACACAAAAATCATTGGGACCTGGATCCCCGAGCTGATATTTTCTATTGTAACAGACATTTTACTAACTCTTTAACGATTAGTTCACTAAAGATAGTTCTCTCTTGATAGTTGTCATATTTTCTTTTTCTAGACGATACATTTCTCTGTAAATCGAACAATTTACAACAGTTATTTACTTTTTATCGCAAACAAAAAATGGTTGTTAGGTTTCCACAATCCTTCTCGAATTTTCTGCTGTCAGGGGCAAATATTTACTCGTAATTTTTTTAAGATTAGATTTTATTATGATTGTAATAACTAAGTTTGATGTTCGAGCTCGAGGGGCGAATTTTCTATATTTCATCACTTCTTATCTTAGTTAATTGAAATATGAAAATAGGCGACCGTTACAATATAAATTAATAGGATTGTTTAAATTAGATTCGATTGATTTTTTTCTCAGCCTTCCGACAGTAAACCTATAAGTAAATGAATAATTTTTCTACAGTCTCATTCTCGAGAAAATTTGAAAATTAAACTCGAATAAGATTAGTGGTAGGTGACAGACAGGCCGTCTGGGGTAAATAAAATGTAATAAATACCGGAATAATTAGTCGAAATACATACAAACTTTGTTAATTGTTCAAAGACCGGATGTATTCTGCCAATTTCAACATTTCGAAAATGTCCTTTCGTTTGTCGCCTCCCACTATATATAAATAAAAGATGGATCCGAAAATTTTATCATCATCTTTTCCGATTCTCCAGTTTTCTTTATATATATATTTTATTTTTCTGAAAAAGAAACAAGACTGCCACAATTTATTTTCAATTCTCGGACCGAATCCGAATTTGATTCGACAATTATATAAGAGACGGGCGCCATATCGATGGCGCCAAAGGTTATATATATATATGTGTATATTATTATTATATATAACATATAATCTTAATCTTCCTGGGCTCCAATAGAATTTTATACATAAATATATTGTTAAATGTAGTTCCGTAGGAATTTTAGCGAGTTTCTTAACAATTCGAAAATAAGAAAAAAATAAATAAAAAGTAAATAATACGGGACAAAAGTATAGTTAACTACTATTAGTAGTAGTTTCGGAACACACACACACCTCCTCACAATATAAACACCTCCATCGACCCCGTTCAACCAACCGATGAATGTTAATCCTTAAATGTAATTCGAAATGAGCTATTGTCAGGCGGGGAATCGCTCATTTTGGTATTAAGGGAAGCGTTCCTGTTCGCGTTTTCCTTTTTAATGAGCCTATTTTTTTATTAACGATAAATATTTTTGTAGCTGCTAGAGAAGAGATAGAGGGAGAGAGAGATAGAGTGGAACAGAATAATGAAACGAATGTAGAAATCGGAACATAAAAGGTGCCTGTTTCTGTGATTGTGGTCAAAAACTTTTTTGGTTTTTCTTCACCTGTCGAGTGACGGGGCTCTATAAATTGTGTGCTTTTCACGTGTACATTTTTACACGCAAATAATCTGTCGATAGTTGAACTTTTTTGTCTTAAAATTAATTGTTTTGTGTCAACATTCCTGGCGTTAATCTTAATCGGATCGGTTCAAACGGATACATTGAATCTTATTTTCAAAAATGTATAAATAGTATATTTAAGTTTGGTATCGTGTGGTACGTAGTCTCTTAACGAGTGTTCTGAAATTTGGGGAAACTGAGAGACGTGTAGGAATATTAAAGCTGAAATCTGTATTTTGTCTTTTCTCATATTTGAAATTTAAATATTATATCGAACCGTATTCAGTATTTTGCTCTAGTTCTAGGCATGGAGAAGAGATTATTTAAAAAAATAGTGACATGGCGAGGTTAAGTTTGAGCGATTTATATATATATATATATATATATATATATATATATATATATATATATTTCTTTTTTGGTTTAAACAAAACAGTATTGAGTTGAGGTCAACATTTTCCTGAGATTATTGGCTTTAGTGAAATAATAAATTCAGTGTTAATGACAACAGTCCCCGCCTGATCACAGTTTATATAGGAAGATAAATAAAATAAAATAAAAGAAACAAAGCCGAACAACCGAAACGTCGTCGATCCAGACGGTTGACCTAAAATGCGATTAATATTTGTAACCATAATTATAGGTAAACAGACAAGTCGTTGTTGAACTGACTTTTTCCGAAATTTGTGTTTCAGCCGGAGTTATTTTAGGACAATATAACAATGTTATCTTCGCCTAAACCTAGAAAGATATTCTATCCACACAATCCCCCCTAGTCATATTTTGTATAAGAAAAGCGAACAAAAAATGTAATAACAAAATAATAATAATAATCGTAATTGTAGGAACTCAAAGACAATGAATGATTCTAATGCAGTACTATAAGGGAACAGTATATGTCATTGCATCCTTTTTTTTAGACTATACATATATCTATGTATATGAATGAAATAAATCTATATAAATAGCCTAGTCAGAGAATTCCAAAATTATATGTTGTACATACATTTATTATAAACTTTGAAAGTGATTGATTATATTTAGTATTAAATGTATATGTGATTTTTTAAAAGAATTCTATGTACCGAAATGTATTATTTTAAGACCAATATAAACAGCGTATTTAATATTAAAGTTGTCTCGTTTCTTTTATTATTTATTTCCTCAACAAAAATGCGCCAATGTTCTTCTTCTGGTTGTATATACAATTAGAGTTTCTTCCGTCCGACATATTATTGCAAAACAAAGGCATCGATCGGCGAAATTGAAAAACTAAATTAATTTGAATTTAATCGAATATGAAACGGACTTGGGTCAGACCCTAAGCGAGGAGAGTTAGAATCTAAGACGGGAAAAATGAGTTTCTCTGACCGAAGTCTGTTTTCTTAGCTATTCTTAGATATTCAAATAAGCCCCCCAATTCACTCCGAATCACCCACAAATCACTCCCCACTCAATTAGCCACCGATTCATTCATCCCCGATTCATTCCAATTCACCCCTATTCCCCCTTCCTCCATATTCGATGCAAAATCGGTCAAAAAATGCTTTTTTTAGGCACAAAATCGGCCCAGAAATGCTGTTTTCTGGCCAAAAACGCGGTTTCGGCTGAAAATCGGCCCAGAAATGCTATTTTCTGGCCAAAAACATGCGGTTTCGGCTCAAAATCGGCCCAAAAATGGGGTTTTTCGACCGAAAAATGTGGAATTAGACCCAAAAATTCAGTTTTTAGGCGCAAAATTGGCACAAAAATGGGGTTTTTAGGGCAAAAAAGGGGATTTTAGGCGCAAAATTAGCCCTGAAAGGGATCTTTTAGGCGAAAAATGGGGTTTTGGGGCATAAAATCGGCCGTAAAATAGGGTTTTTTGACGAAAAATCGACCCAAAAATTCGGTGTTTTGACGAAGAATCGACCCAAATATCGGTTTCTTAGACGAAAAATCGACCCAAAAATGCAGTTTTTAGGCTAAAAATTAACACAAAGATGGGGTTTTTAGGCCGAAAACTGAGGATTTTAGACGCAAAAAGGGGTCTGTTAAGCGAAAAATGGGGTTTTTGGGCATAAAATCGACCTTAAAATAAGGTTTTTAGACGAAAAATCGACCCAAAAATGCGGTTTTTAGGCGCAGAAATAGGGTTTTTTAGATAAAAAATCGACCCAAAAATGCAGTTTTTGGGCGAAAAATTAACACAAAAATGCGGTTTTCAAGCCGAAAAATTTGGTTGTTAGACGCAAAACCGGCCAAAAAAAGCGGTATATTGGCCGAAAAATGCAGTTTTTTGGTGCAAAATTAGCACAAAAAGGCGGTTTTTAGGCCGAAAAATGGGGATTTTAGGCGCAAAAAGGGGTCTTTTAAGCGAAAAATTGGGTTTTTGGGCATAAAATCGGCCTTAAAATAGGGTTTTTTTTGTCGAAAAATCGGCCCGAAAATGCGGTTCTTAGGCCGAAAAATAGTGTTTTTAGACGAAAAATCGACCCAAAAAAGCAGTTTTTAGGCGGAAATGTAACAAAAAATGGGGTTTTTTAGGCCGAAAAATAGTGTTTTTAGACGAAAAATCGACCCAAAAAAGCAGTTTTTAGGCGAAAATGTAACAAAAAATGGGGTTTTTTAGGCCGAAAAATGAGGATTTTAGACGCAAAAAGGGGTTTTTAAGCGAAAAATTGGGTTTTTGGGCATAAAATCGGCCTTAAAATAGGGTATTTTTGTCGAAAAATCGGCCCAAAAATGCGGTTTTTAGGCGCAGAAAAAGGGTTTTTAGATGAAAAATCGACCCAAAAATGCAGTTTTTGGGCGCAAAATGGGGTTTTGGGCATAAAATCAGCCTTAAAATAGGGTTTTTAGACAAAAAATCGTTCAAAAATGCGGTGTTTTAACGAAGAATCGGCCCAAATATCGGTTTCTTAGACGAAAAATCGAACCAAAAATGCAGTTTTAGGCTAAAAATTAACTCAAAAATGGGGTTTTTAGGCCGAAAAATGAGGATTTTAGACGCAAAAAGGGGTCTTTTAAGCGAAAAATTGGGTTTTTGGGCATAAAATCGGCCTTAAAATAGGGTTTTTTGACGAAAAATCGGCCCAAAAATGCGGTTTTTAGGCGCAGAAGTAGGGTTTTTTAGATAAAAAATCGACCCAAAAATGCAGTTTTTGGGCGAAAAATTAACACAAAAAGGGGTCTTTTAAGCGAAAAATGGGGTTTTTGGGCGCAGAAATAGGGTTTTTAGACAAAAAATCGACCCAAAAATGCAGTTTTTGGGCGAAAAATTAACACAAAAATGGGGTTTTTAGGCCGAAAAATGAGGATTTTAGACGCAAAAAGGGGTCTGTTAAGCGAAAAATGGGGTTTTTGGGCATAAAATGGACCTTAAAATAAGGTTTTTAGACGAAAAATTGTCCCAAAATGCGGTGTTTTGACGAAGAATCGACCCAAATATTGGTTTCTTAGACGAAAAATCGACCCAAAAATGCAGTTTTTAGGCTAAAAATTAACTCAAAAATGGGGTTTTTAGGCCGAAAAATGGGGATTTTAGGCGCGATAATTAGCCCAAAAAGGGGTCATCTTTTAGTCGAAAAATGGGGTTTTTGGGCATAAAATCGGCCTTAAAATAGGGTTTTAGACAAAAAATCGTTCAAAAATGCGGTGTTTTAACGAAGAATCGGCCCAAATATCGGTTTCTTAGACGAAAAATCGAACCAAAAATGCAGTTTTTAGGCTAAAAATTAACTCAAAAATGGGGTTTTTAGGCCGAAAAATGAGGATTTTAGACGCAAAAAGGGGTCTTATAAGCGAAAAATGGGGTTTTTGGGCATAAAATCGGCCTTAAAATAGGGTTTTTTGACGAAAAATCGACCCAAAAATGCGGTTTTTAGGCGCAGAAATAGGGTTTTTTAGATAAAAAATCGACCCAAAAATGCAGTTTTTGGGCGAAAAATTAACACAAAAATGCGGTTTTCAAGCCGAAAAATTCGGTTGTTAGACACAAATTTCGAAAATTTTCGATTTTTAAGCTCTCCTTTCAGGGGCAAGTGTAACTCACTTTTGTACACTTGTGGACCGAATATGGGCAAAATCGGGGGACATTTTTGAAATTTCGAAAATTTTCGATTTTTAAGCTCTCCTTTCAGGGGCAAGTGTAACTCACTTTTGTACACTTGTGGACCGAATATGGGCAAAATCGGGGGACATTTTTGAAATTTCGAAAATTTTCGATTTTTAAGCTCTCCTTTCAGGGGCAAGTGTAACTCACTTTTGTACACTTGTGGACCGAATATGGGCAAAATCGGGGGACATTTTTGAAATTTCGAAAATTTTCGATTTTTAAGCTCTCCTTTCAGGGGCAAGTGTAACTCACTTTTGTACACTTGTGGACCGAATATGGGCAAAATCGGGGGACATTTTTGAAATTTCGAAAATTTTCGATTTTTAAGCTCTCCTTTCAGGGGCAAGTGTAACTCACTTTTGTACACTTGTGGACCGAATATGGGCAAAATCGGGGGACATTTTTGAAATTTCGAAAATTTTCGATTTTTAAGCTCTCCTTTCAGGGGCAAGTGTAACTCACTTTTGTACACTTGTGGACCGAATATGGGCAAAATCGGGGGACATTTTTGAAATTTCGAAAATTTTCGATTATAAGCTCTCCTTTCAGGGGCAAGTGTAACTCACTTTTGTACACTTGTGGACCGAATATGGGCAAAATCGGGGACATTTTTGAAATTTCGAAAATTTTCGATTTTAAGCTCTCCTTTCAGGGGCAAGTGTAACTCACTTTTGTACACTTGTGGACCGAATATGGGCAAAATCGGGGGACATTTTTGAAATTTCGAAAATTTTCGATTTTTAAGCTCTCCTTTCAGGGGCAAGTGTAACTCACTTTTGTACACTTGTGGACCGAATATGGGCAAAATCGGGGGACATTTTTGAAATTTCGAAAATTTTCGATTTTTAAGCTCTCCTTTCAGGGGCAAGTGTAACTCACTTTTGTACACTTGTGGACCGAATATGGGCAAAATCGGGGGACATTTTTGAAATTTCGAAAATTTTCGATTTTTAAGCTCTCCTTTCAGGGGCAAGTGTAACTCACTTTTGTACACTTGTGGACCGAATATGGGCAAAATCGGGGGACATTTTTGAAATTTCGAAAATTTTCGATTTTTAAGCTCTCCTTTCAGGGGCAAGTGTAACTCACTTTTGTACACTTGTGGACCGAATATGGGCAAAATCGGGGGACATTTTTGAAATTTCGAAAATTTTCGATTTTTAAGCTCTCCTTTCAGGGGCAAGTGTAACTCACTTTTGTACACTTGTGGACCGAATATGGGCAAAATCGGGGGACATTTTGAAATTTCGAAAATTTTCGATTTTTAAGCTCTCCTTTCAGGGGCAAGTGTAACTCACTTTTGTACACTTGTGGACCGAATATGGGCAAAATCGGGGACATTTTGAAATTTCGAAAATTTTCGATTTTTAAGCTCTCCTTTCAGGGGCAAGTGTAACTCACTTTTGTACACTTGTGGACCGAATATGGACAAAATCGGGGACATTTTTGAAATTTCGAAAATTTTCGATTTTTAAGCTCTCCTTTCAGGGGCAAGTGTAACTCACTTTTGTACACTTGTGGACCGAATATGGGCAAAATCGGGGGACATTTTTAAAATTTCGAAAATTTTCGATTTTTAAGCTCTCCTTTCAGGGGCAAGTGTAACTCACTTTTGTACACTTGTGGACCGAATATGGGCAAAATCGGGGGACATTTTTGAAATTTCGAAAATTTTCGATTTTTAAGCTCTCCTTTCAGGGGCAAGTGTAACTCACTTTTGTACACTTGTGGACCGAATATGGGCAAAATCGGGGGACATTTTTGAAATTTCGAAAATTTTCGATTTTTAAGCTCTCCTTTCAGGGGCAAGTGTAACTCACTTTTGTACACTTGTGGACCGAATATGGGCAAAATCGGGGACATTTTGAAATTTCGAAAATTTTCGATTTTTAAGCTCTCCTTTCAGGGGCAAGTGTAACTCACTTTTGTACACTTGTGGACCGAATATGGGCAAAATCGGGGGACATTTTTGAAATTTCGAAAATTTTCGATTTTTAAGCTCTCCTTTCAGGGGCAAGTGTAACTCACTTTTGTACACTTGTGGACCGAATATGGGCAAAATCGGGGGACATTTTTGAAATTTCGAAAATTTTCGATTTTAAGCTCTCCTTTCAGGGGCAAGTGTAACTCACTTTTGTACACTTGTGGACCGAATATGGGCAAAATCGGGGACATTTTGAAATTTCGAAAATTTTCGATTTTTAAGCTCTCCTTTCAGGGGCAAGTGTAACTCACTTTTGTACACTTGTGGACCGAATATGGGCAAAATCGGGCGAAATTTTTGAAATTTCGAAAATTTTCGATTTTTAAGCTCTCCTTTCAGGGGCAAGTGTAACTCACTTTTGTACACTTGTGGACCGAATATGGGCAAAATCGGGCGACAATTTTGAAATTTCGAAAATTTTCGATTTTTAAGCTCTCCTTTCAGGGGCAAGTGTAACTCACTTTTGTACACTTGTGGACCGAATATGGGCAAAATCGGGGGACATTTTTGAAATTTCGAAAATTTTCGATTTTTAAGCTCTCCTTTCAGGGGCAAGTGTAACTCACTTTTGTACACTTGTGGACCGAATATGGGCAAAATCGGGGGACATTTTTGAAATTTCGAAAATTTTCGATTTTTAAGCTCTCCTTTCAGGGGCAAGTGTAACTCACTTTTGTACACTTGTGGACCGAATATGGGCAAAATCGGGGGACATTTTTGAAATTTCGAAAATTTTCGATTTTTAAGCTCTCCTTTCAGGGGCAAGTGTAACTCACTTTTGTACACTTGTGGACCGAATATGGGCAAAATCGGGGGACATTTTTGAAATTTCGAAAATTTTCGATTATAAGCTCTCCTTTCAGGGCTAGCTCAAAGTGTAACTCACTTTTGTACACTTGTGGACCGAATATGGGCAAAATCGGGGACATTTTGAAATTTCGAAAATTTTCGATTTTAAGCTCTCCTTTCAGGGGCAAGTGTAACTCACTTTTGTACACTTGTGGACCGAATATGGGCAAAATCGGGGGACATTTTTGAAATTTCGAAAATTTTCGATTTTTAAGCTCTCCTTTCAGGGGCAAGTGTAACTCACTTTTGTACACTTGTGGACCGAATATGGGCAAAATCGGGGGACATTTTTGAAATTTCGAAAATTTTCGATTTTTAAGCTCTCCTTTCAGGGGCAAGTGTAACTCACTTTTGTACACTTGTGGACCGAATATGGGCAAAATCGGGGGACATTTTTGAAATTTCGAAAATTTTCGATTTTTAAGCTCTCCTTTCAGGGGCAAGTGTAACTCACTTTTGTACACTTGTGAATGGGCAAAATCGGGGACATTTTTGAAATTGCAATTTTCGATTTTTCAGCTCTCCTTTCAGGGGCAAGTGTAACTCACTTTTGTACACTTGTGAATGGGCAAAATCGGGGGACATTTTTGAAATTTCGAAAATTTTCGATTATAAGCTCTCCTTTCAGGGCTAGCTCAAAGTGTAACTCACTTTTGTACAGTTGTGAACACACGTAACCCGAAATTTTCGGCCTAAAAAGGGTATTTTTTGACCAATTTTGTGTTTTAAAACCCCATTTATGGTCTATAAACTTAAAAACCCCATTTTTGGGCTGATTTTTCGTTTAAAAAACCATTTTTTGATGCCATTTTCCGTCTAAAATCCCCATTTTTCGGCCTAAAAACCATATTTCTGTTCCGATTTTGCGCCTAAAACTCGATTTTTTGGTTCAATTTTTCGTCTAGTAACCCTTTTTTGGGCCTATAAACCCCATATTCGGGCCGATTTTGCGCCTGGAAACCACATTTTTGGGCCTGAATACCGTATTTCTGAGGCCGATTTTTCGTCCAAAAACGTAATTTTTAGGCCTAAAAACCGCATTCTTGGGACAATTTTTCGCCTAAAAAACCCATTTTTTGGCCTAAATACAGCATTTTTGGGTCAATTTTTGGGCCGATTCCTGGTTTAAAAACACTAAAAGAAATAATAAAATGAATAAAATATAATAAAAACCGCATTTTTCGTTCTCGAAACCGCATTTTTGGGGGTAAAATCCCTTTTTCGGCACCATTTTTCGGTCTCAAAACCCTCTTTTAGGGCCTAATAACTGCATTTTTTGGCCGACTTAGAACCCAAAAACCGCAAGTTTGGGACGATTTTTCGTCTAAAAACCCCATTTTCAGCCTAAAAACCACATTTTTTGGTAATTTTTGCCTCTTAAAACCGAATGAAAACTGTGTTTTTGGGACGAATTTTCGTCAAATAACCCAATTTTTGCACCTAAAAACTGCATTTTGGGTCGATTTTTCGTCTAAAAACCCTATTTTACGGCCGATTTTATGCCCAAAAACCCTATTTTTTCGTCTAAAAGATCCCTTTTAGGGCTAATTTTACGTCTAAAATCCCCATTTTTCGGCCTAAAAACCCCATTTTTGTGTTAATTTATAGCCTAAAAACTGCATTTTTGGGTTGATTTTTCGTCTAAAAACCCTATTTCTGCGCCTAAAAACCGCATTTTGGGTCGAATTTTCCTCTAAAACCCTATTTTAAGGCCGATTTTATGCCCGAAAACCCTATTTTTCGTCTAAAAGATCTCTTTTAGGGCTAATTTTGCGCCTAAAACCCTCATTTTCGGCCTAAAAACCCCATTTTTGTGTTAATTCATAGCCTAAAAACTGCATTTTTGGGTTGATTTTTCGTCTAAAAACCATATTTCTGCGCCTAAAAACCGCATTTTGGGTCGAATTTTCGTCTAAGAACCCTATTATACGGCCGATTTTATGCCGAAAAACCCTATTTTTCGTCTAAAAGATCCCTTTTAGGGCTACTTTTGCGCCTAAAATCCCCATTTTTCGGCCTAAAAACCCCATTTTTGAGTTAATTTTTAGCCTAAAAATTGCATTTTTGGGCCGATTCTTCGTCAAAACACCGCATTTTGGGACGATTTTTCCGAAAAACCACATTTTTCGGCCTAAAATCCACATTTTTGTGGCGATTATGCGCCTAAAAACCCCATTTTTTGGCTTAAAAACAGCTTTTCTGGGCCGATTTTTCGTCCTAAAACGCAATTTCTGTGCCTAAAAACCATATTTGTTGGCCTAAAAACCGCATTTTTATGCTCCTTTTCCGTTTTAAAACACCAATTTTGGGCAAAAAGACCCCTTTTTGGATTAATATTACGCCTAAAATCCCCATATTTGGCCTAAAAACTTCGGGGCCGATTTCTTGATCTAAAATCCGCGTTTTTGTGTCGATTTTTCGTCAAATCACCCCATTTCTGGGCCGATTTGTCGCCAGAAATCCTCATTTTTTTAAAAATTATGTTTTACGGCCAAAAAATGGGGTTTTAGGCGCATAATCGCCCCAAAAATGCGGATTTTAGGCCGAAATATACGGATTTTAGGACGAAAAGTGGATTTTGGGCACAAAATCGGACGTAAAATAGGGTTTTTAGACGAAAAATCTACCCAAAAAAGCTGTTTTTAGGCCAAAAATGGGTTTTTTAGGCGCATAATCTCCCCAAAAATGCGGATTTTAGGACGAAAAATGTGGTTTTTGGGCACAAAATCGGACTTATTGTTGGGCCGATTTTAAGTCCCAACTTTTGGGCTTAAAAACTCTCTTTCTCTCTCTCCCTCTCTCGTATCTCCGTCTCTCTTCGGATGATGAGAAACAGGGATTCGACAAAAGCGATAATGAGCCCTAAGCCCCTTTGTGGGGGGGGGGGGGAGGGTTATCGGGAGTAATAAAATATGTTTGTTCCGAGTAACGTTGTTTAGTGTTGGGTGTGGGTGCGTGCGGGTGGTGGGGGCGTTGTGCGGGCGTGTTGGTGCGGGGCGGGCCCCTCTACCGGCCTAGGCGCAGGCCCCCGCCGCCGCCCCTACCGCCGGAGGCACCCCTACCTTCATCAGTCCAGCCGCACCACCGCCCGCAATAGATTCAACTCGACCAGCCTCTTGCCGCCCCCCTAACTAACCTCCCGGATATCATCAACATCAGCTCGCGGTGAGTTCACTCCTACTGCTTAACAACCAACAGAAACACCTTCCAACCCGGTCTACAGCCTGTAGATAACACGAATACACACCCCTACCCGTACCCATGCCCCGCGCGCCACTCCACGCCGCCCTGTAATTTACCCGAGGGCCGTATAATCCGAGTACGGTCGGTAGACGGGAATTATTCCGGGAAATCCGGGAAACTGGGTTAGTCGGTTTTGGTGGTGGGGGGGCGGGCAGGAGCTGGTGCTTAGGGAGGGGGAGGAGGAGTGCCCGCTGGGGGTCCTGTTAGAGACTCTCCTCCTCCTACCGCTCCTATTTACCCTCTATAATTATTTACCCAAACCGGGCAATTAGGGGGTAATTAAAACGGCGCCGACCCGCCGATCGGCAATCGATAACGCGCCAAATATTAATTTATCTATCGCCCGGCTGAGATCGAACACGACCGTTTCGATTCCGTCCTCGAACACGACACCTCGTCGGCGGGAATCCCGACGAAAAAACACTAACGTACACATTTACGTCTTATGCTTCGCGCGATTTACATAGCATCCTCGTTTACGGTGAATCTTAACCCGGGATGAAACGGGTCGAGAATTTTGTCTCGGCAATCTTTACGTTGATACGATATCTCGATATATGTATGTATATGACATTCAAAATATCGGGTTCGTAAAGCCCCGACGGCGGCTCCTCCCGGTCGTAACCGGGGACGTTTCGATTTTATGCCGAAATAAATATTTAAAAATCGGCCGATTCTTGGGGGTTGATGGGGAAGGAGATGTGCGGGGGCGGCGGTGGTTGTGGGCCAAGAAGCATCATCATTGTCCCGGACGCGCGGTATGGATTTTTTTGAGCCATCCCCGCTCAACATCCCTTCTTCGCCGTCAACCCCACCCCCTCCCCGACCCCGACCACCATCGCCGATATACAAGTGTTCTCCTTCGGCGTTCAAGTAGTTCTCGATAGCCCGTCGATAAAGTAGCCGTCGGCACAGTGCAGCTCTACCCGGGCTTTAGCGTCACCCGTCTGCCTCTTGGGCCGGCCGACGGGGGTAGGGGGTACCGCACTGCGTAGCCCTGCCACTACAACCGGCAGTAACATTTCCAGTTACTGGCGGTTGGTAGGAAGAAAACGAATTCGGAAAAAAATCAACTCCGTAACCTCCATTCGGTAGAGGCTAACTTCAAACAAAGCGGGGCTGTATTAAAAGAAAAAAAAACGCGCCCGATACTGCAATTACGAGCCAATTTATTTTTATTGCTCGCAATTAATATTTCTTTCTTCTCGTTATCGACCGGCGACCTATTTAGCGCCCGGGAGCCTATCGATCGCCTGCGAGTTTAACTGAAATTCCAGAAAAATCCCGGCTAGACCATAAGCTTTATTTGTTTCCGCGGTTTTACAGATTTCAAACTGTAATTGGCTTGGGGAAAATTCGCGAGGAAAAAACGTTGAAATTGTAATCAGAGAATTTTGCGATTGTGCCAGACATCACGCCCTCCACTGGATAGGGGAGCGGCCTCCTCTAGGCCCGCTCTTTTAAATAAATAATAACTTACGTATTTTCACCGCGTTTATTATAAAATTTATTTTCATCTCCTTCGATTACTCAAAAAAAACACGAAGACGAAATATTCGCATCGATAATATCGCGACTGAATACAAGTGCCCCGATGCAGAAAGCTCGCGGCCGGTATTATGTTAGTAGTTCGAGAATGAATAAGAAAATCGGGGAAAATGCGTGAAAAATTCGGACTAAGATAGCCGGAATCGAACCGGGCTCCTTGGAGGACCCGACTGTCATCGCAGTTTCGAGTTTAGCAAGCGCTCTTTATTTCGTTATAGCGGATAAACAATTTTTTAATATCTGTACATTCGGCTATCTAATTGAGCACTAATTTATACACGATTATTATACACGACGTTATTGATGGAAGTTACTCGCTGCATATTACGATAGATGCGGGAAAAATGTTTTATATAAAAACCTGTAAACACTCCTATCTATTTACCGAGATAAAGCGAGATTATCGGTTTTTTAATTTTGTTTTAGAAATTCCTTAATTTCTTTACAGGGACAATCTAAATTTAAACATAGATTTTTGCGATTTTATGCTTCATCTATGTCGGTTTAATAATGGGGAATGTTTGTTCCATTCGTGTTTTGATAGTTTCGATTTGATCCGTATCTAGATCTGATCACACGGGCTTTCCGTGTTCGTTTACTGTTTTATAGAGGTGCACGTTTTAGTTTCGTGCAATCTGCTGACGACGTTTTTCCAGATCGGTTCGGCCGATTTGGAAAATTCCGGGGGCTGTTATTCGCGTAGCGGTCTGGCAGCTAAGTTCAGGGCCTTCCGGAAGGGTTGTATTCCGGATGTAGGCGATTAATCCTACAATTAATCGGTCGCTAATTAGATCCTACATCGGGGATTAACTCCGCATGCGTACTGCGGTCCGGTGGAGGCCGAAAGCGTCCCCTATTTGAGTCCCCCATCCAACTCGACACACGTTCCCGCCCAATACAATCCCCATATTATCGATATGTTAATGTAATGCCCGAAGAAATATATTTTTGAAAATAACCATTCGGTTACGTTACACTTACATAGTTCGGCCGTGTACCAATGAGATTTTTTTCTCACATGTATTTCGTGATAGAAGGAAAGATGGTATTTTAACACAAGAACAATTGTAGTCTAAGGGCTAAGACTACAATAGGACATCACTTTCCGGTCCCCCTAATATTTTCTTATAGAAAATGACCGAATTATTATTTAATTATTACGATATAAAACGGTAGACGTATATTATATTTACGGTGTATTGTAATTCTGAAAATAATCTGGCGTAATTGTATAACTGCGGAGGTGACTTGTGATATCTCCCATGTGGAGTGGTTGAAATGGGGCACTCCTTATAAAATATTGTCCGGGTGTGCGGCTTTAATGAGAATTCGAAGCGGTTTAATGACTATTTCAGCGAGGTTGGCGACGCTGCGGACAGTCCAAAGCCCGTCCTAATGATTGCGGTCCTAATGGTTGGTTTTTCATAATTTTCCCAATGCCCCTATTATCATCCCTACACGCCCTAATCCGAGATTTAATTATATCTTTTCGACCTTTTCTTTTTTCAGTTTTCTTCCGGATTTCCTCTAATGGGTTGTTGAGGGGGTTTAATTATGCAGTTAGGCTCCAATCTATAATTCTGTTTCAATTCACTTTAGCCACCTCCCTCCCACCCCTCCCACTACCATCCTGCGAATTAACATTAATTATTGAAACATTATTTTCGCGATGCTCTCAACCCCGTCCCACCGACTCGGGCTAGGTATAAAGATTTTTTTTTATAACCTTTTTTATTTTGTACAATCAACAAAATACAATTTATGTTATAAGTACAAGTGCTGACTTTTCCTTTTTTTCCGTTTTCCAACGTTTTGGAAATATTTGGCGACGCCCGTTGGAAATATCCGAAGTACTATCAATTTATCGATTGGCGTTATCAATAACTACTCGGCACATTAAATAACCACGAAGACTATCCTAAAACCAACATCTTAATCACGAAACATATATCGAGACAAAAAATTGATATTGACAGACAACTATATTGATATATTGACAACTGGCAAGATAAACAACAACTTATAGTTATACATATAGTAATACTATTATACGGTATAAATAACAAGGGAAAAATCTATATAATGCCCCTTGGAAATACCGGAGAATTGCTATCGATTGATCGATTGTTATGCCTACTCGGCACAATAAATTACTACAAAACTTATAGATCCCGAAGCTAATAACATAGCCCAAAACGACTCAACTCAGATACTGACAAAAAACTATAACTGATTGATGCATCTACATGCCAACTGATAAGAAATTAATACACAATATCTCTCGCCGAACAAAATTCAGAATGACCTCGGCGAAATCGCAAAATCCAGATTCCTTAAATTCCATTCCGGTCTTTCTCATCGTCCAAATTCGCTCTTTCAGTCCCTTTCTTCTTTCGCCCATCCATTATCCCCTCCACGTCGCCTTAAACGCTACTGGCCTAGAGAGATTTTCTTACGCAGCTGTAAAAACATTAATCGATATATAGGGACTATAAACTGCGGAACGACCCTTAGAAATATCGAAGAATTGCTATCGACCGGTTCCGTTATCAATGGCTGGTGGCCCAATTTGGATGAAGTATTAAAATGGTCAGAGATACCAAACGGTGAGCCTAACTGATACGAAATGAATAGACATATAGCGATACATTAATGGATAAATAAGGAATATAAACTCCCTAGAACGCCCCTTAGAATTGCTATCGACTGGTCGGTTGCCGTTATCGATGGCGTGATCAGCCGTAAGGTGACGCGTAATCCTTTGATGGTGGGCCCGTTCCGAGAATTGATGGAGCCGGATAAAAGGAAGGGAGAGACCGAGTTGGGTGTAGTATTAAATGGGCAGAGATATCCCCATGTTGACTGCAGTCCGAACCTTACAAATTGGTCCATATATACTTTTCCCACCGTCCCATCCCCTCCGCACTATATCCTCCGCCCGTCCCCTATTCCCGTCAGATCCGGCGGGACAATTATCAACCCCCCACCAAGAAGAAGAAATTTACAAAATCCATTTCAACACGTACGTGCATAGTGTCCCACGTCTGTCACACAATTCACTCTCCGACTCTGAGAACGTTCACTGGAATTTTTCACGTCCCATATTTGTCCAAATACGAATCCAGTACCACTGACACACGGTAAGGAAACAATGTCCCGCCAACCGTCACGTAAAATAACCTCAGAGTGGCATAGCGGTATTTTAAAACTAGAAATTGTCTCTTACAGTTTCACGAAGTACGAATAAAAAAACGATATAATTTTGTAATACGTAATATTAAAGTAATATAAATCCTAAATTGCCTTTTGAGTTATATACACACCTTTTAGACCCTATAACGTATTATGTGCCACATGTGTCACCGAAAGTTCTATCCTTTTTTTTTAGACATAATTTGTAAAAATTTAAAAAACGATATTATTATATTATTTTATTTCCTAAATATGTCCATTTATTGAAAAGGTCTCTTTTTTGTTAGTTCGTTCTCTCTACTTGAGCGAGGGCGTGTGAACGAATGCCCGCTCTTCGCAAGCTTCAATTCCGAACCAATTTATAATCGTCCTATAATTGAAGTGGTGAGGAGGAGGAGGTGAGGCCCCGAATAATATAAATTAACTGGCAATAATAATTAACCGTGAGACTAATGAACGAGCGGCCATAAAATTAGGTCTGTGCGCTGGAAGTGGAACAAAGGGGGGCTTTGAGGTGACCGGCGCTCCCTCCCTCCCTCCATCACTCCTCTCTCTCTCTCTCTCTCTCCCTCCATCCCTCCCCACTTTCATTTAATCTCACCATTTTTCCAGCCCTCTCAAACAACCCCTAACTATTATTAAAGGTTATCAACAGACAAGAATTCCCCGTTTAATTAGGGGGGACAAATGATGTGGACCGACGTCGATTTCGTTGGCTACAAGCAAACCCGTTATATATAGGATATAAATATATACACTATTTCATATATATATATATATATATATATATATATATATATATCGAAGAATGGTCAGCTTAGTAAAAGAGACTGCTGGGGTGTGTACTGTTTCGGGAATCGAAATATATTCATTAGCCGAAGTGCTAATGGCTGTCCCATTCGGCGGTACATCGGGAATTGGCCGAATTATAAACGAAGGGCGAATGCCGTATATAAATGAACCGATTTGTTTACAAATCGAATGAATTCCGACAATACGAAAAATACGAAATAACTGAGTGAGGAATGTTTTTTTATATATATATATTTATATATACTGAGAATTGTTATCGATTGATCACTCCTCGTTATGCCTGCTCGGCACAATAAATTACTACAAAACTTATCGATCCCAAAGCTAATAACCCCCCATAGCTCAAAACGACTCAACTCAGATACTTAATTAATTATTACTCTTAATTATTAATTCCAAACATTATATATTTATATATATTAATATTTATATAATTATTTATATATATATATATATATATATATATATATATATATATAATTTAAATATATATTTATTTTATTGAAAATTCATATGCCGGGGTGCAGGTGATCGGCGCCTGAAAATGCGGTGATACTAGACCGGTATCGGCAGCGCCCTTCTATTTATAACGGCGAATATTTCTATGCCGTCCAGGGGACGGGCGAGACGTCGGGAAAACAATCGGACGGCGAATTGTAAAACGGAAAATCAGATAGCCGGCGGTATTAAATTTAAAAAAAAAAAAACGGCCGTCCCATATAAATATCGGATATTGGCCGGACATTTATAGTTCTATTCCGGAAATATTGATTTTATGTACAGCTATTCACATTTGAAGCCCCGCGTAATTTGTTCTGTTTTGTTCGAATAACAACAGGTAATTGGGAAAATTAGGAAAAACACGCCCAAGCACGCTCAATGGACTACTCGATTCTTTTTTTTTTTACCTTTACAAAAAAATATAATGTATGTTATAAGCACAAGTGCTAAGAGAGGAAAGGGACCGCACGGGTGGATTAGGATGATCCTCATCCTAAAGGCGGGAGTGGAATTTCAGAAACCGGGATTTTGTGACTTCGTCGACTATCGGTATGTTGAGGTCATGGTGGATTGTGTAGTTAGAAACATACCGAGGAGCATTAAGGATGCTGCGAAGGACTTTTGACTGGAATCTCTGGATGTCTCGGTGGAACCCCATAGCTCTTTATACCGTATGTCCGTGTCGGTTTAAGTATCGCTTTGTATATTGTCAGTTTGTTACTTAAGGTCAATTTCGATGTCCATTTTAGTAACGGTCTTAAAAGTCCAAATTTTCTGTTTAAGTCGATTCTTTTGAGTCGGGTACGGGGATTCCGCGACGAAAATCAAAATACCTATCATCCGTCATTCTTCTGTTGGGCTTCCTTTTCACGATATCCTCAATATAAAATATACTTAATATATATTATTGTATAAAAAATTAGCTAAATTCATATTTATAGTGATAACAATCACTCTTGTGATTTTTATGCCCAGCAGTTTATTTCCTTTTACGCTAGATATATAATGGAAATAAAAGACCTATAAGACGAAATTCAAGCGAGGCTTGAATTTTAGAACAAATCGAGTACAGAATAATCGAAAATAGTTTTTCGGCTATTAAATGTGTAGCATTGAGAATTACAATTTCCCGATTCACAAATCGTCACAAATATCTCAACTAAATTTTGAACGTCTTAAAAAAAATGGATCTTCATGCGAAGGTTTTCCCGCTGCTTTTAAATACTCAAGTTCGCATCCACCAAATTCCATCTCATCACGAGTGAGAATGATATTTGTTGCATGTTCTACCTATAGAGAAAATCTACCTACGGTATACTCTGCAGGGCTTCGTGAAAAATGTGTAGGGGTTGTCGGAGAGGTTATATATATATATATATATATATATATATATATATATATATATATATATAATGCGGTGGGGGGGGTTCTCCCCCGCCAGTATGGCGCAGACTTGAATTCCTTCCAAGGGTGGGCACATTGGCTGGATATTTTCCAACTGCGGGTTGGAAAATTCGGTGCCCGACCGCAAGAAGAACATCCCACTTTTTAATTTTAATTAAACTTCGTACAGCCACTCATCCCTCCCGCCCCACTACACTCCTCCAACTTCACCCTTCAACTTCTTCGAATTCCCGTCGAGCGGAAGGGTGGGAGAAGCCCGAGCCCCGGCCGAATGTCCTGTTCGATTTACATTTTGCCGCCTATCGAAGGGCATCCGCACCACTGGAAATCAGACCACTACCGAGTACCGACGACTAATTTTAATTTACCTTAGATTGTTCTCCCCAATATCCGACTCAAAAGAATCGAGTTAAAGCCCAAATTTGGACCTCTAGGACCATTACAAAAACGGACATCAAAATTGACCACAAGTAACAATCTACAGAACCATATTAAAACCGACATACGGTATAGAGCTATGCTGGGTTCCACCGAGACGTCTGACATCGCTCGCGTCCAGAGATTCCAATCAAAACTCCTTCCTACCATCCTTAATCCTCCCCGGTATGTTTCTAACCGCACAATCCGCAATGACCTCTCAACATACCGACAGTGGACGAAGTCGCAAAATCACGCTTCCTTGAATTCCACTCCCGCCTTTCTCCACATCCAATCCACTCGTTCGGTCCCTTTCCTCCTCTACCCATCCACTATCTCCCCCGCGTCGGCTTAAACGCCACTGGCCTAGAGATCTTCTTAGCCCTTAGACTATAATTGTTCTTGTGTCAAAAGTGCCCCATCACCGGGTGGTTCCTTTTATCGCGAAATACGCGTGAAAAAACATCAGCACTTGTACTTATAACATTCATGTTGATTGTTCAAAATAAAAAAGGTTAAAAAAATGCAATTCAAATATTAAAACGAAGTGCTCCGGTTGAACACAATTATTCAGTTCTAAACATTTTATTATCAGAAATTTTTATGTAGTAACAATTTCTAGGTACTGTATTGCACGAAATGAACGTTGGGGGGCTGAGGATAATTTCGATTAATTTTTATGTAGCTCGCCGCGAGCAATATTATTTCTTGGGACCGCCGCTGGTACGACTGGTAATATTACGCGAGAGGAAATGGCCCCGAGGATCCGGAAATAACGTTGCGTTAAATTTTAAATGACCCATTTAATCTTCGCGTAGTACTTCTGGGCTTATAATCGGCGTTGTAAATGAGACCGAATTCTAAGAAGGAGGTAAACCGTTAGTGTATTGCACAATAAACTTGGAGGCGTTTCATCCAGCAATCCCTTCATCATTTATTAGCCGTTGTCGAGCTATTATTAATTTCTAATAAATAACAAGTTTGGCAAGTTTCTAAAATTTGAAGACGGATAAATAATCTCGGATAAACAATAAGGAGTTGGAACGACGGAAGAGATGATGTTCGATACCGTCAAGGACCGAAGAAAGAAGTATAAAGCGCTTATTATGTTGAATCTCGAAGCGCTGCCGATACCAGACCTGCACGACGAAACTGTATTATTGGTCTAGTATCACAGGAATGTACTGTGGCTCCGACGGCCGATGTATAAAGTAAAGTTTAATTTAATCAAACTTTTTTCTGTAAGTTCTAAAAAGGAGGAAATCGTTTACATATTGCAGAATGAACTCGAAGTAATTCCATCCGGAATGCTTTCATCATTCATTAGCCATTGTCGAGCTATAAATTTGTAATAAATAAAAAGTTTGGCATTTTATAATTTGAAGGCGGATAAATTATTCCGAAAAGGCGATTGTTGAGTGCGAACATATTCGGTACCCTACGAAAGTAAATTCCAAACTCTCGAAGGCTACTCCGTCCGGAAACAAATTCTTTAGAATTAAAATAATAATTTATTGAAGACAAATCAGTATTAATCCCCAATTATTGGTTTAGATACGATCAAAATTAGACTCTGAATACAATATCTTTTTGGCACGATAGCTATAGAATTTATTTTATATTAATGATTATAATTTTCATTCGAAAATGGCGCCATACGTCAATACGTCATCTCTCCCACAGCTCTTATACACGCTACGAAGAAGGGTTTAATCGCTGAATAATATAATGAGACTAAAATTAGGTTCAGAGCCCGACCGTCGACAGATCTGACCGGAGTGTCGTACTCTTCGTTTATTACCCTTTAACTTATTATATATTTCGGCCAAACCGACGAATATCGACAAAATCCAAACCTTGCAGTCGGAAATATTAAGGGCAATAACCAATGCACACAGCTACTATATCTCCGACCTCACCCTACACACATTATTATTATTCTTTAACTATTTGATGACCCGCCGATATTGACATAAAAAGTAGTCCAAGAACTAATCCTGTGATATACCTCAGTAGGGTTCCTTTTGTCCTTCGGTGGTACTGTCGCTAACTCGTATATTTATTGAAATTTAATTCGAGGAAAAGAATCGGGAATTTTTATTTAAAGTGTATATATTAAATCTCAGGGGGGTCATACCTTATCGGCCGTGGTTAGGGGTGTCTTTCGAACCCAGGAGAATGACGTGTACGCATTTACTTTTATATTCAATCTTCTTAACCGTGTTTGAATCGGGTTTAAATTCTGTAGGTTATAGGTGCAGGAAGTAGCGATAGTAGAACATGAATATGAGGAACGGATGGCTTCGTCACGAGCCAAACGATTTTTAGAACAGTGGAGGTGTGTTATGGGAACGAAAAAGAACAATCGAAACCGGCTTCATTGCCGACTACCGACGACGGCGAGAGGCCGAACGGCGGCCGAGTTTAATGAGATCATTTAGAGCTCTTACCACTTTGGTGAGGGTAAGGGGCGGCTCTGATTTGGTAAGCGAAAGCCGGCCGACTAATGAATTGGTGGAAAAAAACTGTGTGCTCCCGGAGGCCTCATTATTTTAATCCCCACTTCAACAATCAGCCGCTCCGGCTCTCACTCAGCCCCTACACGGCAATTCATCTCTAATTCGACGACGTTTTTTCCCTTTTTTTATTCTCCGTCGAATAACGTCGGCACCTAAGCGTTACCCTCCTAGTTGCTCTATAAATGCCCAGAACGAGGCCAAAACACAACTACACGTATAATAGTTTCGGAATACCTGTTTTGTGATCTGCGAGGTCTCGGAATACCGTAGATTTCTCCGTGTATTTCCTTCTCCTCTCTCGCTTCTTTGGTCTTTTACTAGACCCGCAAAAGCAAAATATAGCAGGAGATGGCGAGCGGCCGAAACAGGTCTAGCAAAAGACCAAACCGGCGAGAGGGGGAGACAGAAACACACAACATCTACGACATAAAATAGCATTTAACCCTCGGCTGCATAATTTTTAACATTGAAAAGAAACATGTTACACAGGTTTAATAGTGTGTCTTCAAGGAGAAATGTTTAAAAATTAGCTCTAAAAACAAGATTTAACAATAGGAAGAAAACTATCACATCATACGTTATAGGGCGTGTGTGTATAAGCAAAAGGCACTTCAGGATTTATATTAGTTTAAAATATTACGTATTACGAAATTATACACTTTTCATACTTTATGAAACCGAGAGATAATTTTAAAATCCAGTTTTAAAACACGGCTAAAAAAATAAATAGCTGTTGGGATTTCAATTAATCACCTCCGGAGAAGTTGAACTTTTCATTTCACTTTTTTCCCCCTACAACATATTTTATCTAACCTATAATTATAAGATACTTTAACCTTAAGTAGCGTAGAAATATCAAGGTAGAAGGAGCAATATTTAGCGTTATAACAAATTTTATCACGAGGAAAATATGAAAAAGGAATCTTGCGATTGCATCTTCTTCTATTCCGCACTATACCAGGCCATATTTGGCTTTGATTGTAATGATATAGTGTTATATAAAATGTTATTGAACGTACTCAGTTTATTATTAGATCGGTGTGAATTTATATTCTCCTCGCGGTGCGAACATTTCGTCGAAATATGAGTTTGTTATATTATATCGGGTTAATTTGCGGGGTGCGGCCTAGCTCAGGCTGGAAATTATCCGATTGCCGGAATCGAATGAATGAATGCCCCAATTCGAACGTTAAATTATTCCAAGTTAATTCCAGTAGCTTTCTGCCGTAGTAATTAGTCGGTCTGCTGCCCTGTTATCATCGCAGTTTAATCTCGGCGGAGGATGGTGCGCGGCAGAAATCGCCGATCTTGGGTTTGTGGCAATTAGCACGGCGAGGGCTCCCCGCCCCTTCTGCTTCCTCTATCCACAGTTTAGGCGATAGATACGAGCCGGGAGGATTCTTACTATCGGATTATAAAATTATTGGTTAATATTTACTGTAGGGGCCCCGTAACGTTATCGGGCGTATTCGATGTATCGATATATACGGGCGAATCGATGTCGTCAACTTGGAGTTAGCCATCTTTGTTTTCACATCGCGCAGCCAAACGAGGCTACGAGATGTGAAAAAATAACCGCCTAATTTGGTAAAAATAAAAAGCACAACCCGTCGGACGCCGTTATAGAGGTACGAGATGTGAAAAAAAGCCTAATTTGGTAAAAATAAAAAGCACAACACGTCGGACGCCTTTATATAGAGGTAGGCGATGTGAAAAAAAAATAACCCGCCTAATTACAAAGGAATGATCAAAATAAAAACGCACAACTCGTCGGACGCCGTAATAATGGCTGCGCGATGTGAAAACAAATATGGCTGACCGAGTAGACATCATATCATTCTCCCGTATATATCGTTATATCGAATACACCCCTACTGTAAATGTTAACCTAAATAATTATTATTGGGGACGCCTACAAAAGTATTGACGCAGACGTAATTGGAGGTAGGGGAAAGGAGATGGAGAAACTCCTAACCGAGGCGACAGCTCCCTTGCAACAGTCAAACCGCCGCAGTGGAGCATCAGCTT
Source organism: Lethocerus indicus (assembly GCA_019843655.1). Classification (NCBI taxonomy): domain Eukaryota; kingdom Metazoa; phylum Arthropoda; class Insecta; order Hemiptera; family Belostomatidae; genus Lethocerus; species Lethocerus indicus. Next base: position 825,036 of record JACDQD010000001.1, read on the forward strand.
GTCATTCCCGGTAAGGGGGAAGGTTCGCCCAATGCTCATCTGCACGGGGAGTAGGGGCCTAGAGGACCGTTCGGAGTGTGCTCGCGGTGGGCGTCGCAACTCTCTTTGAATCCGAGAAGCTGTTAGGAGATCACTACGATCGTTTGAGATTATTTGCGGGAAGGCTGTTTTCCCAGAGGACGTTTGAATGGGGTTTCCTCTGCGAGGTTCCCTCCGCCACTAAGAGATTCGATAGAGGAAGGTGACGGGTATTGAGAGCAGATCTCTCCTAAATGCCGACCAGAATGGAGAATCAATTAAAATTATCGGATTATACACATTGGTCGAAAGCACTTTTGTCTCGAACGCGCTCAGAATAAGTATGACCGAGAAAGCGTAGTAGCGAGAGCGATCCGAATAGTCTTTGTTAAATTACAAAATAATAAATAACCTAGTTTTCCCCCCATCTCCCGTCTCCTATCGCTACAATAAGACTAATAGCCCAAAGGATAACTCCTAATAGAAGTAATACAATAAAACCAGGTTGAAAGGGCACGGAAACGGACTTGATCGATAACATTCAGATATTCGTGAACAAACCTTTTCTATTGCACAAACAAAAATCGGTTGTATAGCCTGAACGGATTCGTGTAGTGTCCTGAACACTTTCCTGGTTTCGTTGTTCTGGACGGCGAATACTGAAAGGTACAGCTACTGAAGACGGCGAACTGCGGCCGAAACCGGTCTAGCGAAAACCCGAACCGGCGAGAGGAGGCTGAGGAAACAGAAGAACTACGGTATTCGGGTGGTCTCGGGTTGATTAGAAATCTGGGTCAAAACTAGATCTAGAAGAATCGCAGACCCTAAACTCTGGCCGATAGCTGCTTGGAACTTTAAGTTTCGCTTTGAATTTTATACTACGATTTAATCACCCATTTCCTACTGTCGGTAAAGTACCCGAGGATAAGCCGAGAGGTAAAAACCGGTAATTTAAGCCCTGTTCTAATAAAGGATTTAAAACACAGCGTATTCAGTGTATTCGAGTAACGCACTCCGGAGCAATTTATAATATAAATTCATATTTTCCCGTTAGTCTCGTTTCGCCGATGTCTGGAAGTGGAAGCGTCGAGCCCGTTTCTTGGATGGGGAGGGAGAGCTCCCCGGGGAAATGAAGACACAGAGCCCTATAAATTAGTCGAGCCAAATCTTGCGCACAATTCTACTTGGCTGCCGCAATATTATTAGACGTCTGTCGGCTGGATTTTCCCGACGATAATATCAAGTTCATTAAGTTTACGACTGATTTTTGGTTTTAATTTATTTAAAAAAAAATTTATACATCGTTTGAGTACGGCGCGGAAAAGTCGGGCTTGACAAAATACTGGCGTACCGCAGGAGCATTAATAAAACATGATTAAAATTAAGACTGTAATATCGAAAATACGGTTGAAATGAATTGTGTTTGTATAATTGGGGTTCGGACGATTGGATTAGGACGACGGGTGAAATTATTCGGGAATGCAATTTCATTATATTTTTCGACTTAAAAGCGACATACGGTATAGAGCTATGCTGGGTTCCACTGAGATGTCCTAAATCGCTCGCATCCAGAGATTCAAATCGAAAGTTCTTCCAATCATCCTTCTTAATGCTCCCCCCCCCCGGGGTATGTTTCAAATCGCACCATTCATCATAATGACCTCTCAACATACCGACAGTCGACCAAGTCGCGAAATCCCCCCGGTTCCTCAAGTTCCGTTCCCGCCTTACTCCTCGTCACAATTTGCTCGTTTAGTCACACTCCTCTATTAACCCCATCTTACGGCTTAAACGCCACCGGCCCAGAGAGATCGCCTCGGACAGTAGTTAAATCGTGCAAATCATACAACGCAATGGGAATACTACTGAAGATGGATACTCGGATTATGAGAATAACAGTGTTCGTTTTGAGCGCAATTTAACACGATATCCGGCGGGTTTTTTCGAACGGTCAAAGAAACTCGCATCGGCGTTAGTCCCCGCTTCTTTATCTCTTTCAAAAAAAAAAACCAACCGCGCACCAACGGGCTCAGTTAGGCTAAAACCTCAAATGACTAATTTCACCTTGTTCAGAATAGAAGGCCGGGGGGGAGGGGGTTAATTGGGGGTTGGGGGGGTTGGAAAAAGTGGGCGCCGTGAACCGTGAAGCGGGCAGATAGGGGCTTGGACCCGATATCCACAAAAACTCTCTGCCTCCACTCAGGCCGGCTCGAAGGGACGTCGAGATTGTCCGAGCCCGACCCTAGTTTAGAGTAAAAAGGAGGATGGATTTTTCTACCGTTATACTTTGTTTTTACATCGTACAAATTTTCACGCGGAATCCCCATACCCGACTCAAAAGGATCGACTTAAACCGCAAATTCGGACTTCTAAGACCGTTACAAAAACGGACACCAAAATTAACCTTAAGTAACAAACTCACAATATACAAACCGATATTAAAAGCGACACGGACATACGGTATAGAACTATTCGTATAGACCATGTTTTAGCGGAAATTCAAGAAATGTTCAGCTATCGGACAATATCGTTAATCCCGACTCGTTGATTATAGTTTTATAAAATCAAAATCGGCGCTTATTAACCTCGTATATTATTGGAGCGAACCGCCGTTTTCGACGTTTCTTCGTTTTTGTTTTTATTTTGTACAGTCAACATGAATGTTATAAGTACAAGTGCTGATTTTTTTCACACGTATTTCGCGATAAAAGGAACCACCCGAAGATGGCACTTTTGACACGGGAACAATTATAGTCTGAGGGCTAAGAAGATCTCTAGACCGGCGGCATTTAAGCCGACGCGGGGGGGGGGGATAGTGGATGGGTAGAAGAGGAAAGGGACCGAACGAGTGGATTGGATGTGGAGAAAGGCGGGAGTGGAATTCAAGGAAGCGTGATTTTGCGACTTCGTCCACTGTCGGTATGTTGAGAGGTCATTGCGGATTGTGTGGTTAGAAACATACCGGGAAGCATTAAGGACGGTACGAAAGACTTTTGACTGAAATTTCTGGATGCGAGCGATGTCGGACCTCTCGGTGGAACCCATAGCTCTATACCGTATATCAATGTCGGTTTAAGTATCGCTTTGTAAATTGTCAGTTTGTTGCTTAAGGTCAATTTCGATGTCCGTTTTAGTAATGGCCTTAAGAGTCCAAATTTTCTGTTTAAGTCGATTCTTTTGAGTCGGGTGTGGGGATTCCACGTGAATCGATTGTCCGGGTGGAGCCCAAGATAGGGAATCTTCTGTTGGGTGGGATTCTTTGTTAGTTATATTATGAAACAGAATATAAAGAAAGGCTAATTCTTGCCCCGGTCCCGGTGTGGTGGGGCGTGGCGGGGGGCGTTGAATAAATTCTATAAATTTATGTAAAATCACGCCGGGAATAATTTGCATAGTCATCGGAATCGGTCGGCGGTTTATTGTCGGGAGCGAACAAAAAGTGGAACGCGCCACACCGTTTTGCATACACGAGCCTCCGTCGGAGAATTACTCATGTATTATTCGTACGTGATATGAACGCGCTGCATTGACACTAGAACATGACGTGGCTGCAACGTGGCAACAATTAGTGGAAAGGAGCCGGCGTGTGATGCGCGCGCGGGTTTTTAATTTTTACACGAAAACACGGATGTTCGCCACCGTCGGTTGCACGTTTTTTCTTTCTCGGCCGCTCGCCGTCTTCAGTAGCGGTGACAGTACAAGTGGCAGCGACGATGCTCTGTCTCAAGGGCGAACGACTTCGGTATCTGCGGATGCGAGCAGCGTCGGATGTCTCGGTGGATTCCCCTATAGTTCGATACTGTAGTTTTATAGCGACAATTTAAATTATCAATAATTTCTTGGCTATCAATAAATTTTTTGAAGTCCTGTTCATTACAGAGGTCTGGACAGTCAAAATTTAAATCCACTATTCGGACGGATTTCGTGAGGATTTTGCACGTGAGTCTGCCTATATAGAGCCCAGGGTACGGAACCTGCTGTCGGATGGGGGTCTGTATAATACGGGCGTTATAAATTTAACATTTTGACTCTGTGGGTCCTTCCTATTTCAGTCATCTCATTTAAACATCTCGGGCCAAATTCTGAACTCGAGAAAATGTAATATTGTTTTATTAAAGTCTGACGTCAGGACTGAATTAAATTCACCTGCAGCAGTAACAATTCTGGGCGCGAGAACGTTGCTCTCAATTAGCAGCGTTTGGCCGGGTATGCGTTATCTGAGATACGCATGGAGTGGGTTAGTCCTTGGCCTAGGACGGCATTATTCATTCTGGAATAAGGAAGCGTTCATCCTTCATATTTAAGGAAGCGTGATTTAGCGACTTCGTCGACTGTCGGTATGTTGAGGTCATAGTGGATTGTTCGGTTAGAAACATACCCGGGGGAGCATTAAGGACGGTAAGAAGGACTTTCGACTGGAATGTTTGGATGCGAGCGATATCGGATTTCTTGGCGGAACCCCATAGTTCTATGTCCGTGTCGGTTTTAGTATAGTTGTATATATTGTCAGTCTGTTGGCTGTTCGTAAGTGTTGATGTCCTTTTCAAAAGAGGTCTCAACAGTCCAAATTTACCATTTAGATCTGTTCTTTTCAGTCGGGTATGGGGCTCCAGAAACTAAGGACGGGAACTAGCCGTGGGCATAAACAAGGCAATGTAGTTTTCGCTATTTCGGCCCCGTCTCTCCCTCCAATTTTTCCAATCGGGCTAAAAGCTTAATTGCATTAGTAGTAGAGTACTTCGTGATCGAAATCCTCCCCCACCCACCGCCAGGGCCAATTCATCGAGAACAAATTACCCGAGTTAGCGGTACCGTGTCTCTCTCTCTCTCTCTCTCTCTCTCTCTCTCTCTCTCTCTCTCTCCTTGGCCCCGGTCCACTGCTAACTGAAACCGACGCCCAATAACTAACAGTCTCTCTCTCTCTCTCTCTCTCTCTCTCTCTGGCGTCCGCCCGTCCCACAGTCTCGAGGCTCAGAGTTACTCTGCAAAAAAAAAATAAAATCGGGCGATCGATTATTCCGGGAAGTTTCGGAGTCCATCTGAACTGGGGTTTCAATTCGCGTTATTTTTCTGGGCCCCCAACAACGGACTGAAATCCGACCGGTGTAACGCCACCGTCGTGACAGATTGATAAGAGAAAACATTTTGTTCCCTCACCTCTCGCCGGTTCGGTCTTTTCCTCGGCTGTCGACTGAAACACGAAATCTACTGTATTCCGATCCCTCGCAGACCACAAAACAGGCATTCTAAACGGGTATTAAACAGGTCCCCAACCCGGTCCTGTTTCACGCCATAGTCAGTTGAAATTATATACGTTTTCCGATTCGGTATTATACCTCGGACGACCATATAGCTGAGTGCTAATAGCGTTATTTCCCAAATTGAAGATTAATGGGTCACACACCCCGACCGGTTTGTGGCTCCGGCTAGCGGGTTATCAACCGGCTATTATAGGGGGATGAGATATGTTTACTTTGGATGTAATGTATGCAGGGTGTTGGGGGGGAGGAGGTGGTTATATATACAGAGACGTGTCTGCAGTATAGGTGTAGAGAGGTCCACACACAGACACAATCGATCCCGTCTTCTTGCCCTCATCCCCGTATTATAACATTCCACCGAGACATCCGACACGCGAATGTTTCAGCGACAATCGAGTTTAAATAAAAATTACTCGGGACAAGAATCGCCGAAATAATGCTGTCGAAACAAAAGAAGAAATGGACTAGTACTCCAGTATTTAACAGGCACATCTTTAGAAAGGCGGTGTCTTCAGCCGCATTGTTTCTGTACCGTAACCTTTCGAACCGTAACGGAGAAGATACTTACTGAGAATAATATCAAAATAAAATTTAACCTTTACACGAGGACTTATTCAACCGAATGGAAAGATAAGACCCGTGAGGGGGGGGGGTTGCGTTCTGTAATTGCAAATTATCATAATTTTTTTCTGGAGAAAGTAAGCCCGCGTTCTCCCGAAATGCGTCCTAGTCCTGCTTGGCTGTATTATAGGCTTAAGGGATTTTCTAAAATTTAAAAGATACATTTTAAATTTACGTCGACTCATTTCTTCCCCCCGCCATCGCTGTTCGGAGTACGGGTTACCCGGGACCAGTAAAAGCGGATAGAAAGAGGAACAATAACGAAATTGGATAACAAGAAGAAGGTCGGCCGGATTTTAAATATAATTTGAAGTCGGGGTTTCGGGTTTTCTCTCGAAAACCGTGGTGGCGGGGGTGGGGGTGGGGCTCAGGTTTTTTATGCAGAGGAAAGAAAAAATTAAGACGGAAAAATGTCTTCGGGCTTCTTTCTTTTTAAAATAAATTGGCCTCCATTTTTTCGACCGTTTCGAGGCCGCCCTCCTGCGCCACTCCGGTTTTCTAGAAAATTTTTGAAATTTCACTTTTCACGCGGCCGATAATATATTTCGGTATAGATACTATTTGAGTTGTATAACTGTAGTAACTCTGTTATGTGAGGTAGTAACGGTTCGTACAGTGTCCAATTTACGGAAGAAATTATGGTAAACACTTATAGGGGCAGGTATTTTACCTTATCCGTCGTCCGTACGTTTATCTACATAATTTGATTCCGTAGATTTGGTGTGTTTCTCTCTCTTCTCCCCGGTTCGGTCTTTCGGTACAGGGAGAAATCCGCGGTATTCCAACCCGTCGCAGACCACGAAACGGGTATTCTAAAATAATTTGATTCGTTCAAGTCGACTAACGACCGCCGAAACTAAAACCGGAGTCTTCAATCGGTCGTGAATTTCGAACAGATATTCTGGGCTGAAACAAGCGCAGAGAGAGAGAGAGAGAGAGATAGAGCGAGCGAGGTAGAATAAGGCGAAGGGGGAATAAAATAAGAGGGTTAGTGGCTTGTAGGGTGGGTGGGGTTGGGTTGGAGGACTCATTCAATCAGCTCCTTATCAATTTCTTGTCGGGTATCATCCACTAGGGGTTGAGGCCGGGGTTTAACCCTCCAATAGAGCCACCCCCTAGGGCCTAGCACGTTTCCGACCACCACCACACCACCACCTGTCATTTCAAGTCGTTTTTGATCTTGTTCCCTTTCGCGCATGCCAAAGTGCAGTCTACAAAATTGACCGGATCCCGTGTACGGCTTTTACGCGCGAAAGTTTGTCAATAGGCCCTTATTGCGATAATTTAAAAGCGAATCCGAGCAAATTGTCGTTAGCTTCTACCGGAAATCTCGACGGAAGAAAGCTCAGCGAGTGAGCAGGAGAGGAATTTCAAGATGAAACAATAGAGAGCCGTTTTTAAAAGAAAACGGCTTAGAAAAGATTCTGCCTTCAGAGGCCGAGACGGTCACTATTTTTTCTTTCCAGTTCATTCTCCGTTCCGGGCGGCAATTGTGAACCTTTTTCTCTCAATTCTACGCTGGCGATCTTTTATTTAAACCTTAAATTCCGAACTGATTCACCGTTCTTCATAGTGCTCCCATTGTTGCCTATGGATCGGACCCGGGAGAATCGAAAACGTATCCTTTCACCGTGCCGGAATTTAAATTTTACCACCATTCTATCATTGGAAGACGATTTGCACAATAAAATAATACGCTCGAAAAATCTAATATTTTCTAATAATCCAATTTTACTATATATTGGGACTTTTATGGAACATTTTTTCGGTACCCGAGATATTTTATTCTTTTTATACTTTATTTAAGGCTTCGTTGCGTACAACGTTTCGCGAGCTTCTGCGATGACGTTTTACATTTAGGAAAATAATAGCGCGAAATATGACAATATTCGTGTTAAACTGATCTGGCCAAGTTTTCTACCGAATATTTCACTGGGTATCTGGTAACAAACAATATCACAAGACCTCTTATCAGTTTTGAAGATGTGAGCGTGCGTAAAAAAGACAACGATGATTTAGTTGGCATCGCGATATTAACGATGTATCGTAACATTACTCTAGTGTTGACGTTTTATAATGGCGAACTAGTAACTAATATGAATAGTCGGTTTCAAGTATGGCGCAGGAACTAAATCAGAAAGGGGGATTATTAAAGAGCCATTTAAATTGGGATTAGGGATTGGGCAACAGTCCTTTGGGCGCGGCTCGGTTGCCGAGAGAGTCCTTAAGGACATTCGGACCTCTAAAGCCCCGAGGGGAATTAGCCGGGATCCAGAACTGTACTCGTCCTACCTGATGAAGGTGCCGGCCTCAGCAAACAGGGCTCAACAGAGCTCTACTACTGCTACCACCACTACTAAAGTACAATACTATTGTACAATCCTTTAGGCTTTGGCTAACGTGCAGCGCTACGTTTGTTTGGACGGGTCTCAAATAAACCTGTTTAGGACGCCCGTTTTGTGTGGTCCGCCAGGGGTCGGAATACCGTAGATTTCTCCTCCGCCCGCTGGTTCGATCTTCCGCCAGACCGGTTTCGGCCGCTCGCCGCCTTCAGTAGCGGCGACAGTACGGGTGACAGTGAGGATGCCCGAAAAACGTCCAAAGTGGCGAAGTGACTTAACACCGCTACGGAAGACGGGGCGAGCGGCCGAAACCGGTCTAACAAAAGACCGAACCGGTGAGAAGAGGAGGCGGAAACACACGAAATCTCGAATAAACTTGTTTCGGTCGAATCGGTGTTCAAAAGTCATGGGTATCGTCAAAAACAGTTTCGATATTGTAAATTCGGTCTTTTCTTGTAGACCGGTTACGCCAGAGAAGATACGGAGTTGATCTATTCTTTAGTGGGACCGTGATTAATGAAGACGAGACTGGAGAAGGCCCCAGGAATAATTGGCAAAAACCGATCCGCGGGAGCTGGCTCGGCTGGGTTTCCCAGTAGGGGAAAAATGCCGGAACAGCGGGGGTCGACCCCTGCCGACCGAGTATTCCGGACTTAGTGATAGTTCAAGTTGCGGAAAGCACGGCAAGGTTTTGACGTGGACGATTTTCGGCCCGCTCGCCCAACTATAGTGATTTTGGGTGTGAGTGTTAAGAGGCAGGCGTGTCGCACAACCCCGGCGGGCACGGGGACGGCTTTGTTGGCCCCTTCGCGGGGGCTCCGTTCATTTGTACGTAACAAAAGAACAGAACGGTACACTGCCCCGAAACGGGGCCACCCCCACCCCAATGTTAAATACCGCCCGTACACAGCCTTGATTGTTTCATACTTTAAACTCCCCACGCCCCTTTCACAATCGTTTTCATCTTTACAATTTACTGGCTATCGCGCCCAACCTAATTCTAGACCTGAACTCTTACGACGTCTGGCTGTTGAGTTAATAAATGAAAATGACAAAAAAACCAGTTTACAAATCCGGAAATTAATATTTAATTATATCGTACAGCACTAATATGAGAATTCGATAGTACATTCAATTCTTATCGTTTCTGAGAGGTATTTCGTCCTCGAACATTAATAAGTACAACAGCGCGAAAGCTACTCCTTCGGGGCTGTGAAGTTCGCGTAATATTAAAATATTCCGAAAAAAAACAAAAAACTATGGCGTGACCACTGGACTAATTCGATAGTGTTTCAACAATGCCGATTCGAACGAAAAACAATGTTTTTTATGTATTCGTAAACCCGACACAATCCTGCATCGTTCGATATAAATATCTTTGTTTCCGGAAATTTGTAATTCAATATATATTCAATCGATTGAAACAGTCGGGTAAAAGAAGTTGGCGTTAACCCGACCCGTAGGAGGATAATCTCATAGTGTTCAATAAGGTATTAATTTCGGAATGCAACGGTTCGAGACCTCGGAGCAGTTCTCGGACAGTAATCTTTCGGTATAGCCGCTATACCGAAATAGAAAAACAATAATCGCGGAAAAGATTCATCGTACATGTTACAGTCCTCGGACTGTGCTCGTCCAATAACGCCAGGAGTGGGGATGTCGGGACCTCACTTAAAATGTTGCGGCCTCAACATTGTTCCTGTTCATTAGTCGAATTGGCGCCGCTAGCCCGACTTCTCAATAGAAACAATCAACTTGTGTTTGTTCGCCACCCTCGCCTCTACCGAACGGGTGCGGGTGAGGTTCTCTCTCTCTCTCTCTCTCTCTCTCTCTCTCTCTCTCTCTCTCTCTCTCTCTCTCTCTCTCTCTCTCTCTCTCTCTCTCTCTCTCTCTCTCTCTCTCTCTCTCTCTCTCTCGCACACTACGGTAGCCACTCCTCCGGTTTCATTAACGATTTTCAGGTACCAATCGAAGCCGACAGGAGCACAAACAATGTAGCCCTGTGGAGGGGGGGGTGTCTTATTCAACCCCGCACCCCCTCACCCTGCCTCTAACGAAAATACCGCTCGCGCTCTGTGTGGGGGGAAACAACGAATAAAACGGAGTGTAAAATGAGAACGTTGTTTTCAATCGTCGATTGACCGGGCCTAGAATTATTTTTCAATCGTATAAAACCTACCGGATCGATAGTGCAACCCGACAGTTAAATTCCCTGAAGCTGTTGGGTATCCCAAACTGCAAAACTGCAAGGGTGCAAAAGAAAAACAATGAACTATAAGAAGTATTTTCCGGTGATACGCCGACCATTGTCACTGGTGTAACAAACGAATACATTTTCAACTTTTGTTGAGGGAAAAAAAAACCCCGACTGCAACAAAAGTCAACATGTCCGACATGTTTATAATTATGGACAGTACAATGAGAAATGCTCAAACAACGGAATTGAAGATCCGTCATTGACTGGCTTCCGGTAAGATGGTGTGATACTGTCAGGTTTTTCACCTTTCTGGCGTCGTCCGCTTACGACGTTTACGTAACTCCGAACCGGTTCAATCGTCAGGTTCTATACGGAGGTGAGCTGTCGTTAATCCATTCTTGGGGTATTACCGCTAGTCGACGTATCCCATGTCTCTGTTAATGTTGTTATCGTTTGAAAACAGGGCGGGGTCATCCCCTCTTAACCGGTTCGCTGCCGGGGTCTTCTGGAGAAAACGTCCACCGTAGCCCAAGATTTTTTTCGCGATTATATGAAATCAATTAGAATAGATTTTACCTGTGTGTATTTAGAACAGTCTAAAAAAGTAAAATAAGTATTCTTTTAAACTGTCACAAAAATGTGACGACGGGCTTATAGATAAAAACGAAACACTGTAGCCCACGTCACATATATATGTGTCACATTAAATTAGAAGAAATTGATTATAAAACAAAAAAAAAATATAAATGCAACTTATCGATGTGAAATACATTTTATTTCATTTCATTTTATTTTAAATCCGTGAAAGAAAAATTATCAGTTGGATCTGGTACTGGTATATCCTTATCACATTCCATATCCTCATTACTGGAATATATTACGCACCTGTTCTTCATTTGGGGTCTTTTACGAAAATTCAACATTTTGTTGAGAGATATGTTTCTGTTAAAAAATATTAAATGTAATAATAATTTTTATAGCTCACTCATTTCTAGCTACTTAAATAACAATTTTAATAATTTTGCTTCGCAAAATCTTTTCCTTTTTAAATTTAACTTATTGCCCGTTAATTTCACTAATCCTACTAAACCGACCTACCTCTTCGTCTGTTACAAAGACTCTAAATAATCTAATGCGAGAGCGGACCAAGTACAGACTTCGTACATTACAATTTTGTTCACTACTCGACACGTTCAAACATGCCTTTGTAAATTGTGCAAAAATATTTGTCACATATGCGTGACGTTGGGCTGTGGTAAGAAAAGCTGTCTCACATATATGTGACGGTCGCTGGCGGACGAGTTAATAAATAGAGGCGTTCTGTATTATTTGCGCACTGAAGACGGTGAAAACTGTCCGGGGGTAACGACAAATGGAAAATGCTGGAAAATTAAGTTAAAATCCCCCGGTTTGTCGTCCATCTCCTATTTCCCCGGCCTTAATTAACCGATCCGGATAATTTTAGAGTTTGGGAAGAGTTTGTGGATCGGGTTCGGGTGTTGAAACTCTCGGCCGTCAGCGAATCTGTCTCCGGAGCCGGCGAAAGGGAGGAAAACTGCCGAATAAGTTTCTAAAGTTGGTCCCATCTCGGAGGAGGGGGCGCTGAAGAGGGTTCGAGGGGGGTTAGGCACGCATCGATCGAACGGCACTTCCGGCCCGTACCCAATTCGCCGCGACCCCCTGTAAACAACCCGACAAACCCTAAATTCGATTCGAACAAAAAGGAAAAAGAAGGAGAGAGCATTACGTTTAAAGCTTTCCAAATTCGCCGAGTTTTTTTCGAGGCCCGGCAAATAAGCGGTTCCAATTTGCGATCGTAACGGTGTAAGTTTATTCGAGCGATCGATTCGCTGCGGATTATTATGAATTCCTAAGTCAACCGAAATTTGAACACGTGTAGCTTTTATCCCGCCGAATTAAAACCGCCCGTTATGGGCGGTTTTGGCTATTCGCCGCCTTCGTTTGGAGCTCCGCACAGTTCGGTAATTCCTGCACCGTCCCTAGTGAAAACGAAGAGCCGTCGCTCCGAATAAAAGCGGCGGGATGGCGTAATACACGAAAGGAGCTATTGGCCAACTCCAATGTATTTATAATGCTTCGGTCCCAGTACTGGAGTTTCGCGTGCGTACCGGCGGTATTTGAGGATGTTAAAGACAATGTTTTCGCCTCAAACGACCCTCGCTGTTCTGCACTACCCAGGTGGAAAATACGGGGCGAAATACGACGATAGTGCTACTGACGACGGCGGGTTCCGATTTAGTGAATCGCTAGACACGAGTAGCTACGAAAATAAATAAAGCGCAGCAGCGTCGAAGGTTAGGGCGCTCTTGATACCTGACCTGCACGACGGAACACTCTTGAGGGTTTGGTATCACACGGTTTTCAGGCGTCGGGCAACCTCCCGTTTTCGCCGGCCTCCATTATTCTAGATAAAAGTGTTAAATTACAAACTCTCACTTCACGCTCATCTCAGAAACAAATTCTCTAGATTAAAATTGTTCATTACTCATTGTAATTGGTAAAGTGAAAATGGTATTTGTCGGTCATTCTTGGTCTAGATACGATCAAAACTAATAGTACTGAATACATTATCCAATATCATACAAGAGACGATGCCTATAAAATTTATTTTATTATTATATTGTACTATATTTAGAGTATAATCAAAGTGGTGGCAATGTCGCTACAATATTTGGCCCCGTATAGCGGCAACAACAGTGTGCTTGTTCTTGGCAGATACCTCACGGAGGTATACATCGTCTGTTGTTGAAAAGATTCATTATTAACTGGGGAACGTATTTTTTTCTGATATTGGTTCCTGCCGTGCGAGGGGACTTAGAAGGGACCGCGAAGTCCTTTCAGAGAGGTTCGGGGTTGAAGTTCTCGCAGTGAGCTTCGCGGATGGGACGGCGTCGCCATCATCGGCAGTAGCGGAACGACTATTTCGACATTAACGACTATAAACATAATTTCGTTCAATTATTTTACTCCGAATCGTGTACACCTCTTCTGATCTATCGTTTATCGTCATGATTCCACAGACAGATGACAGAAAGAACTTCACTTTAGGCATTTTGAGACTTCAAACATTGGCTTGAACAAACAAAACTGTTAACATTTATAATATTTACAAAACTAGCAGAATAAACTCCAAACAATCGTTAAATGTAACAAATATCCGCAGAACACAAAATATATTAATAGTAGTATTAAGTAGAGATACATATTTAAATGTTTACGAGATGGTTTGGTATATCGTGAATATATTCGTGTAGTAAGTGCTGACAGGAGAGAGAGGGAGAGAGGGAGAGAGGGAGAGATAGAGAGAGTGGTGGGAGGGTGAACCGGTGCCAAGAAGGGAATGAGGGGTTTATAATCAATACGCGGGCGGCAGGCGTAGAGAGTAGGCCACACACGCATTGCACAGATGTCCACCGGGTTACATACACTTCCAAACCACCGGATCCACGCTATTTCTTCATTAATTCCATCATCCTCTTTATAATCATATCTCAAGCTTATATAACCACTGCCTGTTATCCTGATTGTAATCCTCAGGAGCAAAGACGGTCGACGCCATCTTTGATTCTAAACTAAACGAAATATTTTAATAATTATTTTATCTGTAAATAAATATATTTGTTTATCCTTACGTCTTCTATGTCTCATGTTAATCTTCCACAAATTAATTAATTCGGATTGAACATTTAATATTAATAATGTAATAATAATGAAATTAAAATTCCTCCCACCCGGGAACCGGAATCGAACCCAATCAGGCCACCAATCTAACCTTCGCGTGAAATTATTAATTTTTTATTATTACAGATACAAATACTTTATTTTCCTAGCTTTTGCGTGTTTCTGTCTCCTATCGCCGGTTCGGTCTCTTTTGCTAGACCGGTTTCGGAGATGGACCGCACATGACAGCGACAGTGCAGTGAGGATGCCCAAAAAGCATCCGGAGTGCCGAAAGTGACTATCACCGCTACTGAAGACGGCCGAAGCGGCCGAAACCGGTCTAGCGAAAGACAGCGAACCGGCGAGAAGAGGCAGAAACACATCTGCGGCACAAATATAAAATAAGTTTATCGCATATAGTGGATTATTGGGTCTGTATGTATAGGCTTGTATAATGTTTTACGGTAGCCGGGAATGTTAAAATAATAAAAATCACACTAGGGAGCACTATGGATTAAGCTCGCTCCAATCAGTGGCACAATCGGGCTCAATTTGGCCGCCGCTCCGTTCTCAGCACTATTTACGCTAATTGGTGTCTGTGCTCTCTATAGTCGAGGCCGTACACCGTATTGTTACCACTATGGCACTAATGATGTAAACACTTGAAATCGAGGCACATTGATATACACAATAATTATATAGAAAAATATTTACGTTCGGATTAATTATCGAAAGACAAGGAATTTCTGAAGATCCACGAACCTACGATAAAAGGAAATTTCATTCAACTGCTTATTTTCTTTCGATACTTAAAATAGAGTTCAGGTTATAAATCGATATGGCTCAGAAGTATTCCATTAGCACTGTTAGAGTGAAGCGACCCAGCGCTATTACCTTTCTGTACAATTTTCTCGTACTATCGTTCATTGGTTGTGTTGTCGTTGTTTCAAGATAAAATAAAGCCGCGATATAACAGGATGCCGAAAAAAAATACATAAACGTAAAATTAAAGCGTGGACTTTTCCGCCGAACAATATTCCTGCGGCAAGCTTTATTTACATTTTTAATGCAAGTTTTCCAATAATGTCGGTTCAGGACAATATGCCGGTCGGTTTTGTTCGAGTTTATTCCACCGTCGAATAAACCATAATGTCGATACAAACTGGTCGTGAGGCGGCAGCAAGAAAAACAACATTAAATTGAGATCGAAACTAATTTTTAAGTCCAGTCTATGTTTTCGAAACTTCATTCAAGTAAGCCCGAAATCGGCTTAGCAGCGAACGAAGGTTTATCAACCTGTACAAAATTGATAGAAGAAAAAACTTCTAGTTCTTCCCGCAGTATTACGCGAACCTAACCCCAGTAAGATAATAATTCTGTAAAGTTCTGTTCGCGGAAACCTTCGTTCATTTATTAAAATACTCGCTTAATGTTGGGTTTTTATAAGTTTCTTACAACCCTCATTAAAAATAGGGTACACATTGTTACCCGCCAACCGAAGTTCTTCCCTACAGTCTCACGCGATATTACCGCCAGTAAGTTAAATAATTCAAGTTCCCGAGTAATGAATGAAAAAATGAATCGAATTTTATGCTACAATTCGTACTCGCAGACAGATTCCACATACCTATATTCGATATACGCTTACCCTGGGTTTTTTTTCCGATCGCACTCTTCACCACAACCTCGACACACCCCCTACTGTGTCATAAAATCTCAGTTTCACAAATTTCCTCTCGTCGAATCCCTAGACTTCGTTAGAGTTGCACTGGCCCAGAGAGATATTCCCTGTCTAGAATAACGTCAGGAAAGTCACCAGCAGCGGGTGATTTCTCACACTCGCACCTATAAACATGTAAAATTGTCGAGTCACAACCCGGCAAAAAAAAAGAAAAAAGTTCAGCAATTCAGAACTGGCGGGGGTTGAGATGGCGTGCAGTTCGAGTTTTCTTCGAAATGGCGCTCGGGGTCGGAACATCGGCCGGGAAAAACTTTAAATTGATAACTGTTAACATCCCTCAAGGGGCGAGTAGGGGAGGCAAAAGGGGGGGGGGGGTTGGAAATGGTTCTAAAATGAGATGGGGTGGTGGTGGTACAGAGTCCGGTGCCAGATAACGCTGATCCAATTTGAACTTCCTTTTCCCCCGCCGGCTCCATTATTCAAAACGGGCATCCCTTTTGAACTCCCGTTACCGTGCACAGTAACTCTGTGTATAGAGAGAGAGAGAGAGTGTGAGAGAGGGAGGAGAGAGAGAGAGAGAGGGAGAGAGAGAGAGGGGGTGGCGCGTAGGAGAGGTCCTTGTGGAGTGCTACACATTCCTCTATATTCCCTTTGTCGTAATGCAGGAACCTGAATTCACTCTTACCAGTCGCTGGGGCGGAAGGCGGCGCTGTTTATTCAGCGTTGTTGTAAACATTAAATTATCGTCCGGGGCTATCGCCGAATTTAACGTTTTTCGCAGAAAAACCGGCAGATCGTATTTAAAACGGGGAGTATTTTTCTCAATGACTCAAATCGGTGTAGTAGCGATGATAATTTTTTTTTGCTAAAAAATTACACAAAACGAAAATAGTTTGGAATCCGCGTTCTTCCGTCTCCTCTCGCCTCGGTTTCGTCTTTTTCTAGACCGGTTTCGGCCGCTTCCGCCATCCTCAGTAGTTAGTCACTTCGGCACTTAGGTCTGGCAAAAGAGACCGAACCGGCGAGAGGAGACAGAAACATACGAAATCTACGGAATATATTTATATTTAAAAACCCCACAAGCGGCCGAAACCGGTCTAGCGAAAGACCAAACCAGGAGAGAGGAGCACACAAAATCGGAACATTCAATTTTTATTTCCCGTTCATGTTCGGGTTTTTGGACAACAATACAATATATTTTCGACGGTCGATTTCACTGTACAGAGTTGTGCAATAATATATTACGATTCGTATCTTATTGGATCGATCTACAGGGCGGAGATTGAGGATAATTGATAAATTATTCAATAGCGGGAGAGGCGTCTGTTTGGGGGGCGGCAGATGGAGGCCCTCCACATAATTGCTGAGTTGGCGACAGGCGCGCTTAAATATATGAACTCGGTACGAACCGGTTCCCTTCTCCGCATATCAGACTCCCCCATCAGACTACCCGCATCTGCATATTCCTATACGGACGAACCCTTAGGAGGGAGGAGGGGCGGAATGGAATTAAAGAGCTAGCGATTTTAATCCCTTAAAACTCGGTCTGAACTTAAGCCCCACTCAACAAATACAATCGTACTCGCTCATTTTTTTCTTTTCTTTAACAACTGTTATTTTTTCACAATCAACTTTACAGTTTTAAGTACAATTGATGCGTGTATATATTTTCGTCGACTTGGTCGACTGTCGGTATATTGAGAGGTCATTATGAATGGTGCGATTTGAAACATACCCGGGGGGAGCATTAAGAAGGATGGCTGGAAGAACTTTCGATTGGAATCTCGAACGATGTCGGGT
Organism: Lethocerus indicus; assembly: GCA_019843655.1. Taxonomy (NCBI): domain Eukaryota; kingdom Metazoa; phylum Arthropoda; class Insecta; order Hemiptera; family Belostomatidae; genus Lethocerus; species Lethocerus indicus. The sequence goes on from JACDQD010000001.1 coordinate 842,637, forward strand.
GTCCCGGTAGAACCCCGAAGTTCTACAGTCCGTTTCAGTGACGGTCTTAGTAGTCCAAATTTGCGGTTTAAGTCGCTTCTTTTGAATCGGGTACGGGGATATATCCATAAATTGTGGTAATAAATGTATAATACGCGATAAATTTATTTATATCCGCCACCGACTCGAACTGTGCGGTCCGCGGCCGAAACGACCAAAAATCCGAACCTTGCAGTCGAAAATGTTAAGGACAATAACGTTAGTCCAAACACTACTATCTCCCGACATCCCGAACGTTCCCTTACAGACGCCTGAAAAGGAAGTCGATACACAGATCAGTAAAATATAATAGGGGAAAAAACAACAATAATATTAAATAAATAAAATTACCAGTGGGTTTCTCCTCCGTTATATTCTACTGGTTATTAGCGCTACTCAATCATCAATATCGCTTATTGCATCTTATATTGTATCTTATGATAACAATAAATGCGTTATCATCGGCGCGATATTCGACAGCTCCGAGTGGCTGAGCTCCAATCTAAAAGGGGTGGAAGAGACGATTATTAAATTAGTTAAACTTCTCAATTTAAAAATATGAGGGCGCTGCCGATGCCAGAGCGAGAGCCGGGGGCGAGAAGGGGTCTTGCAGCTCCGGTTTTCGGGCCTCGGCCCTGTACTGTTTTTATGGAATCTTTCTGACGCCGGTCTTTGATGTCTATCCCGAGGAGTGGGCTCTGTACGCGCCACGTAACTCCAGATTGTTAACCTCTCGACAGAATTGAGACCCGACTCTTCAAATCCCATCGCCGGGTACATTCAGTTACTTTTAATAAATAAACTATAATAAACAACGTCGGGGAGGGCGTAACGATAGTGACGGGTCGCTTTTTCCGGCGTTTTTCCGCGTCTCGTTAAAGCGGCAGATTAAAAGAAAAAGAAAAGGAAAACGGCCACCCTTTTGCCCTCCCTCCCCGCACACCGACCCCTAAACCGCGCTTCTTCCATTCCAGTTTCAAAGGCGATAAAACCGGGCCGGCGACGATATAAAAACCTCGACGGAGCCTCCCAATGTTTATGGGGCGTAATCACGTGAACCGCCCCGCCCCATCCCAGTAACACTAACGAAGCTGGCCGGACAGAGAGAGAGAGAGAGAGAGAGAGAGAGAGAGAGAGAGAGAGAGAGAGAGAGAGAGAGAGAGAGAGAGAGAGAGAGACGAGACATTTGCACTCGGTTCAGAGAGTTGTTCCGAACACCGTTACAAATACGGCCTAAACCGCGTATTCTATTTAATAGCTGAAATTTTATTTAATAGCTTTGAAATTTTGTGTGCGGAAAACGAATTTCGCCGAAAATTTTTTTCGCACTAGTTTCAGACAAGCGTAGATTCCGCGAAAGTGTTCATTCCGTTAAATACAGACAAAGCGTAGTTGTTACACAACAGTTGTATCAGTATAAATGGCGGGCTTCAGTGAAATTTGGATTTGCGTCTGAAGCGATATTTTACCGGGCCGAATGAGACTGAATTCCGTGGCAAGCGCGACACTGCTCTTAAGCGCGAGTAACTCGATCACCGCACTTTATACGATACATAATACCGGGTGTAATACGACAGATCGAAAGCATCCATTAGCGACATGATAATCTGAATAGCGCACTTACACTACTCCTGCTCGCACGTCCTTCTAATGCGAGGGGAAAAAATATATATTTATTTTGGAATCCATCTACAACCCGATATCGGACTATTAACAATAATTTCCGGAAGTGGCGCTGATAACGAATGGATGGACAGAGCCCTTTATCCGGTTTGCAAGACGGGTTTTTTCCATTAAATCCCGGACATTGGATCAGGGTTTCCCACCCGTCGGTAGAAAAGGCGATTTTCCCTAAACAAGATTCGCGGGTAGAAACCGATGACGAGAATGAGCTCAAGACGTAGAGCGAATAATTTAATTCGCAAGTAAAGGTTAAAGAAACGGTCGCCAGGGGGCGGGCATCGAGAACCGAAAAATAGCAACTCGGATAGAAGCCGGTCTGGCCCTACTTTCGGCTAAACGCAACTCAATGACGACTACAATGCAAAGTCTAGTTAATATTTTTTCATGTAATGAGCTTTTCCTCCCTTTGAAACCGGTCCAGTTTCGAGTGATTAAAAAAGGAGGGTGACCAGGGGCGGCCAACTCAGGTTTCTCATTAGGCAGTTAGTTGGAGGCGCCCGCTCGAAAAGTGCACTTGTAAAGTCGTCGCTCTCCTCGCCGTAATTACAATTACACCGGGAATGAGCGATGCGATTGAAGGGAAATGAGGATAGCCTCCGATAACACGGATTTCAATGTTCTTCTTTCGCCGGACCGGTTTGTCGAGGCCGCCCGCCGTCTTCAGTGGCAAACGGCAAGCGAAGTAAGTGGGTTATGTGTTCTAGATCAGTTTCTTTTATGAATTTTAGTTGTATTTTTACCGTTTTCTCTCCCCCTCTCTCCTCCTCGGGGGTGGTCGGTCTCACTGAGTGACTATTCGCCGCCAATTGTGTATCGATTCAGAGTTTCCGTGACCCGACTCCGGAAGTTCGATTATACGGCAGGAAAAAGGAAAATTAGAGATGGTGCTGTCGAGGGGGGGAAGGAAAAACGTTCCTAGCGGAAGGTAATGTTTCCTCGGCTATTTCCACTCTTCGGTGATATATATATATATATATATATATATATATATATATATATATATATATATAGATCGGGAAAGTCAAACCCTTCATTAAGTTTCTTTCTGTAAACGATTAGGCGATTAGGAAAATCCAAATCGGGGCGTCTAGTTTTTCATCGGTCGTGCCCATTCTGCAATAAACGGGGTCGACTGCCTCTACTACTATTGTTATTATATTGATCACCGAAAAAAAATAGTTTTTAGAAACGATTTGCCCGAATATCACCGGAATAGAAATAACAGATTTAGGAAGTCGGGTGCAAAGATTATAACAATTATATTTTAGATTTCTCCCGTTCGGGTTACTGTCGCCCGCCGTGAATAACCCTCGATGAGGGAAAAGCGCCGAAATACATTTCGGCCGCTGGCCGTCTTCAGTAGCGGTGCGCGAGTAACTCTCGGGGCGGGAGATGCCCCCCCCCCACGAAGATTCGGCGAAAGACCAGACCGGCGAGAGAAGACAGTATTTATGTACCGATATAATATGGGCTGAAGGCCGCTTGACAATTATGTTGTTCAGGGCGGGAAGATGTTCACAATTGATTGTTCGGGGGTATGGGTTACATTTTGTCTGCCCGTCTAATTCTGGAGATATCCTATTTTTCTCGATAAACCGACTCCTCTCGGTGGCGATCCCAATTCCCCCCCCCCTCAACCGACCCACCCTGCACTTAATCGAGTTGGAGGAGAAAGCGCCGACTCCAATTTATCCCGGCGGAGGGGCGGTCGGCCCTCTCTATCCTCAATTAAACCGTTTTTTTATCCCCCCCGTCCGGGTCGGGATGAACGGAGGAAGCGCAATTAGAGAGGTTGGGGGTGTCGATTTGTCAGCGCTGAAATTGAGAATAACGAGCCGGGAGAATAATACGGGGGGTGCGAACTAACACCAATTAGAAAACCAGTCCAACCACCACCACCTACCGGGACGTTATCCAATCCTCTACGGACCCTATACCAAAATTGCTCAGTATCGACTACTGATGAGTCTGTCATACAGAAAGTATTATAACGTCTCGTCACATTCGCACGGACTAACAGATACAGTACCCGACTAAAAAAAACACGTATTTGTCCATGCCGAATTGACTTTGGAAAGAGAAGATAAAGGAAATTTTTTCACCGTTTCATTGCCACAAGTTCGAGTAGCACCAATAACAAGTAGGCAAAAATAATGGAGGAGAAACCCGTTTTTCTAGAATTGTTCGGCAATTTATACCGGTTGGCTGAGATGGGACTGGATTAGGATTTGGACAAACGGGACTTCAAGGCCTCTAGCGTAGGGTGAGGTTGGAGGCATATTGATAGGGTGCCTCGCTTATTTTCCTTAATATTTTCGATTATCAACTTTGAATTTTGTCGATATTTTCGGCTTGGCCGAACCCCACAGTTCGAGTGAAAGGTAAGCTGTCTACGAAAGTTAAATCCTCGAGTCGTAGTAAATTTTAAAGCGTTGTAAGGTGTGTTACGATAAGGAAAAAATCCTAAACACTTTCTTAAAATCGAATACACTTACTCAGAAATCCGTTACCGAAATGTCAATAAAGCCGGTAATGGAATTAACGTAAAAATAGTACAGGAATTTAGATGAAATTGTCCGTGAGTCAATGTGTACTCGCTGGAAAATATTGTAGTTTCTTGAAGCTGTTACGACTCATAAAGGATTAAACGAAATTTTTTTTTTTTAAATTAAATTCCTCTCAATTACAAATATAAGATAATACCGTCTAATCTCCTTTCACGTATGTTTCTTATGGGGTTTCACGTAGCGGTTCCCGGTCGGGTTTTTCTTCCCCCCACCACCGGGATTTTCATCGTTTCGGCGATTTCCATTATAAGAATCCTGCCGGGAAAACTTGGAAAGCGGAAGGCGGTGGGGGTGTCGATTTGTGCCCCCCAAATTGAGAATAACGAGCTGAGAGAATAAGGCAGCCAGGAGTCTAATAGCAATTAGGGGTAGTAGCAGGACCGCCCTTAGTCCTGCGGAGAATGAGAGTCCTCCCCCTCCACCGAAGGACCCCCAGGAAGGCGACACGAGAGAGAGAGAGAGAGAGAGAGAGAGAGAGAGAGAGAGAGAGAGAGAGAGAGAGAGAGAGAGAGAGAGAGAGAGAGAGACAAATGAAATGGAAACCCAGTTATGAAGGAGTTCTTAGCAGAATCTGAATTGTCCCGGTGTCAGATTCAGATGATTAATTATAAAGAAATCCAGGTATATACTTTATAAGAAATTAAAGTATATATATATATATATATATATATATATATATATATATATATATATATATATATATATATATATATTAGTCCCGTACCCAATTTCCTTGGATACGGGCTAACATTTAAGGAATTCGTTCTATACAATTTTTCTACGTGTAAAGCTACGTGTAGTTTTAAAATCATAATATTAAGATAATACGTAATATAGAACAATAATAACTTTATTGAATTATTACTTGCTATTTAGACGACTTTTAAAGAATTCATTTGTATTACTGAATGCTTCTGAAAATTTACGATATAGAATTTTTCCATATCGTACGCGTATTTTTCCATATCGCACGCCTATTTTTTACAATTACAATGTTATTTCCATATAAAATAAACCCTAATATACAATAATAAAACCATTTTAAATTATCGTTATACGATATCTATTATCGTTTAGACGACTTTTAAAGAATTTATTTATATTCCAGAATGCATCTGCAGATTTACCGGATTTTTCGGGAACGTATCCGTGCTCTAATTTATAATTATGATGTTACTTTAATAATAATGATAATACTCGTCGAATTATTATGTGGCGTTTAAATTACTTAAAACGAAAAATATCGCAGTATTACAAATACTCGATTTAGTTTATGGGAAATTTATATATAGCGTTTACTCGAATTTATATTCATTTTTTTGTGAAAGGCGCGCATACACTTTTATTTTATTTCAAACTATTCCGATGTAACGTAATTTAAAACGAATTCGAGTGGCTGAAATCAATCGTTCGGCAGGCCGCAATGCCCATTTACTTTCAAACCGATCATTTAAATACCCAGACCGCCGCCGAAGTCCATAGGTTTTATATATAAAATAAACGAGCTAAGAAATAAACGCCGTTCTGAAAGGCCGGTCGTGAGGAGAGAGACAAATTGTGCGAGAGAAAGGAGAGGTTTAAACCCCCGCCCGCCCCCCCTACACTACCCCACCCTTAGCAGACCCAAAGTAATGGCAATTACACCGGGGGCCGGGAGCTGGAGAATTCGGTTTGTTAAAGAATGAGACTCGAGACGAATAACCGGTTGAAGATTAATGGGAAGTAAATGAGAGGGCTAGGCGAGAGACCGAGAGAGAACTCTGAGGGGGAGGGGGGGGAGTGGCAGTTGGCAACTGGTGTGGTACTCGAGGGGGTGCACTCTGTCTCTCTGTGTGTCCCTGTGTGCGTGGTCGGTCGCGAGGACGAAAGGAGGGATGGAGTGAGGGAGGGAGGGAGGGAGGGCGCTATGACGTCATTACCCAGTGACCTGGGGGTTAACTAGCGTCGCGACGCCTATACCGTCTCCACCCCCTGCACAGCCTTCCACGCCCTTTCCTCCACGACCGTAATAAGAAAACTCCGGGCATCTGGTTAATGGCTGGGAGGGGTGTCGGGGGGGGGGGGGCGAAATTCCTCATCAATTTTTTAGAAAAAACGGACGAAAGAAGGAAAGAACCGCCGGGATCGGAGATGGGTTTCGGGTCTCCCTCCCTGGGCGGTATCGATCGGTTTACCGAAACCGCCTCCTGCCTCTCGCTACCCGTCGTCGGTTCCTACCCCGTTAAATCTCAGAAGAAAAGTTCGTATAGCCGGTGGTGCCGCTTCGAAAGTTCGCATTGAAATCGATACGCGGCGACGGGTTATTGTCTTCAAAGTACCGGCCTCCATTTCAGAACCGATCGAATCCAAGATAAGTGACCCGCTGTTAACCCTCATTGGCCGGCAAAGGTTAAACTACAAAAAAAAACAATTGGAGTAGGTTAAATTCTAATTCCGCAACTTATAATCAATTTTAAAAATTTTAGTTTCAACCCCTGTGATATATAATAACTTTAAGTGATTTTTTTTAGTTTTTTTATTTTTTCACAATCAACTCTACAGTTGTAAGTAAAATCGATATATGTATATTTTTGTAGCACGACTTGGACGTCTTGCGGGTCTTGCGTCACCCCCACTATTCGGGCGCACGTTCCGGGTCTGAATAATGAACGAATTCGCTACGCGATTCTCGGGTTGAGGAATTCGGCATGTCGACTATGTCGGGCATGTACAATAAAGATATGAGGGCCGTGTCTCGTGGAAAAATGCACGATACACGAGGGAAAACGTTAGATCTGGGGCTTCTTCCGGCGGAACTAACCGAGCATTATCCTAATTGAGAGCCAACTACGCGATCGAATTAGGCAATGTATTACATAACATATTCCTATCCGTTCATCGTCCTTATCGTCGAAAAGAAACTTCTTTTCTGGCCTTACCTTGTGGTGTGTTACGAAATTGATAATCGAATAATTCGCTTCCTCCGATTCCAATAGCATGTCAACTAATTTGTGTTTATCGATATTCTGGATACACTGTTCAATACAGTGCTTACTTACGGTATACAGTCCCGTTTCTGTATATACAATTATGTATTTACAGCAAATAAATGATTCGTAATAACGCCGGCCTCGTAAACAGGCGGGAACGCGGTGTTCTATTAGCGGAACGGTAGCCTAGAATATAGCGGCTAAATATTTTATCTAGCCGCAAATTCGAAATACAATAGCACAAAGGTAGAGAGACAGTGAAACTCCGGGGTCTTCGGTAGAGGTTCTATATTCTAGTGAAATTGTTTTTCGATTAAAATTACGGTATTATTAAATACGAATACATTAATACGTTTAAGGGATATTATAAGCTAAATTGAACGGAACGAAAACAACATTTCGATGCCGATAATGGCCCGAGTAAACGGATTAAAACCGCATATGTAACCCATTTGCAACACACACGCAACTCTATATTTAAATACGGCCATTACTCACTCTCCAGTTCGATCAGATACCGACGTACGAGGTCTGTTCAAAAAGTATCGCGAATACTCTCCTCTCCTCTCCTCTCCCTCTCCCTCTCCTCTCCTCTCCTCTCCTCTCCTCTCCCTCTCCTCTCTCTCCTCTCCCTCACTCTCTCCCTCTCCCTCTCCCTCTCCCTCTCCCTCTCCCTCTCCCTCTCCTCTCTCTCTCTCTCTCTCTGAAATCTATTCAGGTTATCTGAGCGTCGCATAAATATGCTTATCTCTTTGTTCTAGGCCGGCCTACTCCACACCACTAGTGGGGCCTGGCTATCCACTTTCACTGATAACTAGATAATAGTGCGAAACCGGCTTTGTTTGCCGGGCACATGACGATCGGTGGAATAGTGTACGTCCTTTTGTCAATTGAAATTGATAGTAGTAAGAGTGATTCATGTTAATCGATTACGCCTCAACCCTACCAGAATAAATTATATCTCCGACTCTTTTTTGACCCAACTCGTTTATGTGATACCGAGTTATAAAAATATCATTCTTTACACTAAAGGCATAAAGTATTGGGATCTGTTCGAGTCGCTTATGTCTTTCAGGATTAATCGGTGTTAGCCCAGTACGATATCGTTTTTCGAGTCCTTTTTACGACTTTATTTACTCGACGATTTTACTCTCTATTTCTTTTTAAAATTACATTTAAAAAAAAACAAAATACGGAATATTTACTACACCAAAATGCCGACAGTTAATAAAACTGAGAATTTCTCAATCCGTGTATATAAGACGCGGTACGCTAAAAATGCAGGATAGGATGCCAACCTACTGGCGAACGGCCAAAACCTGTCTAGCGAAAGACCAATAACATGATCGAATGGATGGCGAGGGTATGCCAAAACGTAGCACTAATACACAGGGGGCCACAAACAACACATGATATTGCACTGCAAATTAGTATTTTTCAAGATTTATACTAATTTTTGTTTGGTGAGCCATATTTGGGTAATGGACTCTCCCTCTCCCTCTTTCTCTCCCCATCGCTCTCTTCCTAACCCTGTCCAATGGGATCAAGCCGTTCCGTTATATTCAGTGAGCAGTTTGTATTCCTATCATTTTAAGCTCCCAGTTTGTTGGGAAAATTTATTCCCGGCTGCGAATCAATTGTTATAGCGCGTAAATTATTAAATTAGGTTTTTCCAACAGTCGGTGTCCGCGCGAATGGCCGAAGATGTCCCAGTATCGGGGGGCAGTCCGCATTTTATCTGCGTAATTTAAACCGTGAGGGGCGGGAACATTCAGGACGTTCGATACGAGACGGTGTTGGCGCCGCCCCCACGCGTACGCGCACACATAAACAGCAGGCAGGCGCGCCCACCTACACTGTCTTAATCAACGGTGTGTGCTACTGGTTTTCGGATAGGTGCTTCTATCTCGCCCCTAACACCGACCAAAAGAACAGATCTAGTTCTAAATCGCAAATTTGGACTGTTCAGACCTCTTTTGAAAAGGACATCAAAACTGACAATAGCCAACAAACTGATAATATATAAAGCTATACTAAAACCGACACGGACGTACGGAATAGAACTTCCGGGGTTCCGCCAAGAAATCAGACATCGCTCGCATCCAAACATTCCAGTCGAAAGTCCTTCGCACCGTCCTCTTAATGCTCCCCCCGGGTATGTTTCTAACCGAACAATCCATAATGACCTCAACGTACCGACAGTCTACGGAGTCGCTAAATCACGCTTCCTTAAATTCCAATTCCCGCCGCTCTTCACATCCAAATCCACTCGTCGGCTCAAACGCCGCCGGCCTAAAGATTTTCTGTAGGCGTCTTTATCGAGTGAAAGAAGTGAAACTAATCAAACAACCCGCAATTGTGCCTATAACTAGTACATAGTTGATTGTACAATAAATAAAGTTAAAAAAAAAACCAGCAACGAACCCCCTCCCCCTATACTCCGACACAAACTGTCCCGAGTGGAAAGAGTGATTAGCATTGGAGCCCTTTAATATCAATACGACTTGAACGGTTTCGAGAACACTTATTAAAAAAGTAGCTACAAAATTTAAAAAAAATATCCGATTGATATAAACTCTAACAAACGTACTTATTTTAATTTAGAATACCCGGTTTGTGTTCTCCGAGGGGCGTTGAGGCGTTCACGTTCACGGTATGGGGTTCCACCGAGACATCGCTCGCATCCAGAGATTTCAGTCAAAAGTCCTTCCTACCGTCCTTAATGCTCCCTCCGGTATGTTTCTAACCACACAATCCACCATGACCTCAACATACCGACAGTGGACGAAGCCGCAAAATCCCGGTTCCTGAAGTTCCACTCCCGCCTTTCTCCTCATCCAGTCCCTCTCCTCTTCTACCCATCCATTATCCCCCCCGCGTCGGCTTAAACGCCAACGGCCCAGAGATCTTCATAGCCCTTAGACTACAATTGTTCTTGTGTGAAAAGTGCCATCCTTGGGCGGTTCCTTTTATCACGAAATACGTGTGAAAAAAAAATCAGCACTTGTACTTATTACATTCATGTTGATTGTACAAAATAAAAAAGGTTTGTTCGATACTCAGTGGAGGGAGATACACTTAATTCTCCGCGAATTATTATATCGATAAGATATAATAGTAGAAGAGCGAACTCCTCGCGGCGTGTCAAACAACAAACTTTGCTCTTAGTCCGCCCTCTAAAATAACTCCGCCATCGGCACAGTATGCCGCTTTCATCAACCCGCGAATTAGTCCCATCGCGGCAAGAACAATATCCAGTCGGTGGGCTGCTTTAATTTTTTATTAATAAGGTCTTCGTGCAAATGATTTACCGTTGAACATATAAAATCTGTTAGCGACTTATTTAAATTTTTGTTTTAATACAGGATAAACTTATAGAAAGGACCTCGAGTCACGAGATTCTCCGCTTTCACCTCTGTGTTGCTACACGCTCGTGGCAAATAAATAATTTCCATAAATATTAATACCACTAGTCTATAAATTTACTAAACTCAGAGGTGCATTAATAATAAAAATATCGTAGAGAAAAATAGCTCCGTGCCGATATTAACTCTGTCTAGAATAACAAGTCGTGTTACCAATGGGTGTAGATAAATCACATGCACCTGCAACGCGTACTGATTGTTGATTGTGCAATAAAAAAATATTAATTAGTGGAGATTTACATGAACTCCAAAAAATGAAATATTCGCTTATAATAGGAGCTGTAATCGCGTTGTTTGTTTCTGTACTTCCTTTACTTGTCGACTATTTTATGAAATGTGTAAGCCGTGAAAGTCTCGAAGAGGGGTTCAATCGCAGAGTGTTTGCTCTACAAGGCTGCATGCTCATTTATTTCCGTATTATTTTATATAAAATAGGGAGAGTGTGATGTCCTAAATGGAGATATTCCGGGGCGGACAATAAATATCCTTTTTGATTGGCATAAAAGCTGAATTTTCTAGAACGTAACCTGTGCTGTTAGTGTCCTTTTTGCGGTCCTCTGGCTAACTTGTATATCCTCTAATTTTAGTTACGAACAGAACTGTTTTTCTCTCCAACGGTATTAACCTCAGATATAAAAAATAAACTGTAAATATGGACACATTTTTTGACTTATCGGTTAAAAAAAATTGAAATTATTTTCCATAAAAAAATCGAATTAGGTTTCGGCCCCCTATTTATCTTTCCTGTTTTCACGCAGACGAACAACCCAGACCAACTGCAAGAGCGTGCTTAGTGTTTTCGCAGCAGTGATATCGAGTACTTTAAGCCCCGCTATAGACCGCAGGAGGAGGACTTAATTCTAAGTTAAACACAAGCTTCGGTATCGCACTTAACCGGTCTCGGATTTCGCCCGGATAGCGGCCATTATTTTGACAGTCGTTCACACTCTCGAATTGTGCGAGTGGAGGTGGAGAGGGGGACTTTGAAAACCCAAACTTCAAGCTTCGAGTGTGACGATGGTTTTCTCATCGACCGGTAACTTTTCGAATCTATTATCGTAATAATAATATTGAGCATAAAACGTTAATACTGTAAACGTGCGAATGTCACACTTTGTATCTTCTGTTACGCGGAATCTCCATAGACTCAAAAGAATCGACTTAAACCGCAATTTCGTACTTCTAAGACGTTACTAGAACGGACATCAAAATTGACCTTAAGTAACAAACTGACAATATACAAAGCCATATTAAAACCGACACGGACATAAGGTATAGAACTATGCTGGGTTCCACCGTGACATCCGGCATCGCTCGCATTCAGAGACCCCAATCGAAAGTTCTTCGAACCATCCTTAATGCTCCCCGCACCATTCATAATGACCTCTCAACAGACCGACAGTCGACGAAGTCCCGGTTCCTTAAGTTCCCTTCCCGGCTTATTCCTCATCCTAATTTGCCCGTTCAGTCACTCTCCTCTATTACCCATTGTCCATTATATCCACCACGACGACGGTTTGAACGCCATCGGCCCAGAGAGATCACCTCGGACAGTAATTAAATCGTGTCGAAAAGTGCCATCATCGGGCGGTTTCTTTAGCGAGACGTACAGGTGAAAAATGTACATGTATCAATTGTACTAATTGTAAAGTTGTGCAAAATTAATTAGGAGATGGGGAGCTTAGCTCCGCGAAGAGAAAATCCCGCGAGAACATTCTAGAGAGGCCGGCGATGCTAATATCGTTAATGTGGTGTCCCAATTGATACCCGGCGGCCGGGATGAGGTCCGGGCAACAAATCAGGATCAGTCCTACTGGGATATTTAAAAGGAAGAGTGGCCTATTTTTTTTTTGTCGGCTCTCTGATTAATATATAGGGGCCGGGGAACCGGGCCTTCCCCTGAAGGCCACAGTGATGGAGTGGGCCCCAGCAGAAACTGCCGGGGGAGCCACAACTTAAATCTGACACCAAACCACCGAACAGCCCCACCGCTCAAAACTCAATCACTCCCAACACAATTTCTATATAATCGGAAATTTTATACGCTGACATTGATTTGACCGTACTTCAAATCGTCGAAGCTTTGTAGACGGATTAACGAAAAGAGAAAGGGGTAATTTATTTACCGAATTATAAACTATATAATTATGAAGGCATTAAATAAAATTGCCAAAAAAAGTGCGCCTGTTTCCTTCACTGCTTTCCTGAACCACAATTTCCTATTGTAAAATCAAGTGCATTGGGACTGCATGGAAGATTCGAACGAACGGAATGTTGAAAATCGTTGATAAAACTCCTAAAATTGTTGATAAGACAATATATAGTTGTGATCTATCACTAACGAACAAATTATTAATTTATAACAGCATTTTAAAACCTAACCTTCTAACTCCTACAAAATTCATCACCCTTCGTAAATTGTTAACGCCCCACCTTATGCCTTTCTCCACACACCATCCATTCAGATTTGAATTTGCAGCTTCCCGATATGTAGACCCTTTCGTTCGAAACTATCCCATCCTGAAAATCCTACCGAATTCTTGAAAATCCCGAGAAAATAAAAAAAAAGACGAACAAATCGAGTACCATTCGCCAGCTGGGTATGACAGCTAAAAATAGGATGTGGTAGACAATCGATGATTCTTAGTGTCTTCTGAAGAAGTGCTTCTTCAACACCCGAGACGGATAAGAATCGAACTTAATAGATTCAACTTAATAGTATCTGCGCTGTTCAACTTTCATTTCGTGCAGAGAGCATAATTCAAATCCGTAGACCGCAATTTACTTTTAGGAGGGCATAAAACAAGAACGAGTAGCCGAACTTGGCGTCGGCAAAGTTGTATTTAATTTTTCAAATATAAACAGCCGACAGCGGCGATAACCGCCCCAGTATTACCGGCCGTTGGATCGAGATAGTTTCTAATTTACTGCCCCTAATGAACTCTGCCCCTTATGCAGTGGGGGCGAGGGCGGGCTAAATATGAAATTAAGCCGCGGGTCGAAAAAAGAAAGAGAACACAACTTAAAAACGGGGCGCTGATTAAAAGTTTAGAACAAAATCGGGCGCTCAAATTATGAATTTAACTCGAGTAATTTTTTCGAGCAGTTTTTCAATTCCAAAATAATATTTATTTCAATAAATTTTACATCGTTTTTATATTTACAAATGTAGATTTTCATATCAGGCTTTCCACGTATTTTACCAGAGGGTTTTATTTTTAAGTGAAACTTCATTTTGAAGTTTGAATTTTGTTTATGTCGAACAGCGGAGGCCATGAAGCTATACAGAGAGAAGGGCGTTATAGAGAACGACTAAATTAGCCAGCGGAGATAGAAGATCACAAGGCCCGCATTATTCTATATATTACTTATAAATCGATACCGATTAAAGTTAATTAAACGGAACAATTGATGATATTTCAAGCCTTCGTCCGGACAAGTGTGGGACCAATGCGTTAAATTTGTTGTCCCTTTACGGCAGTAAAGCCTCATTAAAGGGCAATGTTGATATTGGGACTTTGATTTATTTTCGCCGTCGCTTTTCATTCCGCGAGTGTGTTCCATCCCCCTTTTGGACTTGCCAGCGGACATAAAACTTAATTAGTCCAGGCGACTATTTATAAGCGGCGTTTGCATAAAAGCAGCGTCCCCCGGGGGGCGGGGGGGCGTTAACTGCCCCCTTGTTTATAATGTACCCGTTTGAGGCCCCCCTCATATATATATATCCCTAAACGACAGAACTTGGATTAGCCGGGTGTACATCGCTCGTCGCAACGCCTCTTTCTCGGTCAAATCCAGTCCGATATTAGCTAAACTAAGCATTTTTTATTTACAGTAGATTTCGTGCGTTTCTATCTCTTTTCCCGGGTTTGGTCTTTCGCTAGACCGGTTTCGGCCGCTCGCCACCTTCTTCAGTAGCGGTGTTCTGTCACTTCGGCACTGCGGATGTTTTCTGTGGCATCCCCAGCGCACTGTCACTGTCACTCCTTTTATTTAATCGGTGTTTTATTTAATTTGGAAAATTGTGGTATCATTCTATTCGGTGACTGGGTTCCACTCGATAAAAGAAGCCTCCCGTAAGTGTCACTCACAGTACCACTACTGGAGGCGATGGCGAGCGGCCGAACCGGTCTACACGAAACGAAAGAAGTGTATGATATTTCAATAATCCTATCTGACGGAAAAATCTAAATCTCGATTATCCGGCACTTTTCGACGCGTTGATATTTTCCTGAATACTCCGAAATCACTTCGAAGACAAAAATAAATTCCGTTCGGAGAACACGTCCAGCCGATAATTCGCTTATACACGCGAATGGACGCGCCCGTATTTTGAAATCTATTTAATTTTCATCCGACAGCCCTCCGTATATTGTACCGGGACCCATTTTCAATATCCTAAATACCGTATCGAATCCGACGGGCTTTTCGCAACGCGGGAATATTAAACAGTTGTCCGTAGATGGGGGCCAACTATTGAATGAAAAGTTTGCGGCCGGCGGGGGTATTCAAATTGACCGCAAATGTACTCCGTATGGTGGTAGGGGCAGGGGGTGGCTTTTATGCGCGATAATCCGCTTAACGTCGGCCAAACCAACGGGGGAATGAATTTGAATAAGGCGAATTTTCAGTTCCATAAATGGCCCGACTAGGGGATTTAATGCGTTATATTAGAGCGTCATTGTTAGCAATAATTATCAATGGCTGATTCCCATTCCGGATAGCGTAATACTGTGGCAAGAACCTCGCTTACCCGGGGGGGGGGGGGTCAAAACTAGACCTCTGTGATGAGCAAAAGGTTTTGGAAATATACACGTTTGCGTTGAACTGAAAACTAAAACGTATTCGACACTAATGTTAAAGCGGCACTAGTAAGAAATAAAGCGTAATGGAGGAGATATATATTTCTCTTATATACATTTTATATATACTATTTTTACGGTATATTTAAACCGGGTCTTATTTACAACTTAAAATATAAACTACAATGGCTTGTATATAAGCGCAGTTGCACTCATTGTACCATTGTAAGGGGACGCCCTGGAATAGTGGGAAAGCACACTTGTGACCGAGTTAACATACCCTGTAGTCGCATTTCCCAGAGGAGGTGGAGCAGCTGTGTAGCCTCTGCGGTATACAGGTACAACCCAGCGGTGTGGCCCGCGTACCGCTCGTGTACCCCAGCATACCGCTGTTAGTACAGCCCTAGAGGCCCTAGCTCTACGAGTAATAACGATACAGCTTGGATAACAAATTGGAGCCGGATAAACAGGCGTCGAAGTGGGACTAATAAGTAATAAATTCGAATTGAAGAAATATTCGGTGGTCCCCAGCCGAATCCATATTTCCGGTCTCCTCAATTTTGAACTCTCTTCGGTTTCGGCCGCTCGCCATCTTCAGTAGTGGTGTTAGTCACTTTGGACGTCTTTTGGGCATCCTCACTCCACTGTCACTGTCACTGTCAGTCGCTAACACCGCTGCTGGAGATGGCGAGCGGCCGAAACCGGTCTAGCGAAAGACCGAACCGGCGAGAAGAGACAGAACACACGAAACCTACGGTTTCCAACTCCTCTTGGCCACGAAACAGGTATTTTAAACTACCCCTCTCCTATACTCTGTCCATGAATATACTGTCAGTATAAAATAAATAAGCTTTTCAATTATTAAACTACCGCGTTTATATACAACAACGGGCATTCGGTAAGTTTGCACGGGGCTCGTTTGTGAGGTCGCCAGCCTGCGGAAGCTCGAACTAGAGAAGCTCCAGTTTTGGCTATCATGGGGGGGGGCCGCGGCGGAAGCCCATTTATACTTGATAATCTTGCCCCCTATTCCCGGCCCCGAACTCTCGCCTAAAAGTTTATTATTTATTCCCCCCGGCTGTATTTTATGCCGCCGGTGTTATTGACTTTCGAGTTACCGCGTTGTGGTCGGGTGTTGTACACAACTTGAATCGAAGCGAGAACGTTACAACATACCCGACGTATACTTGTGTACGAAAGAAAATTATCATTTAGAACGTTTAAATAATTGTTAGCGAGGCGAAATATCTTCCACCCTATTCTAGACGGGTCTCTTACAGTTCTTCACTAATTTCGCGCCGACGGCCCAAAAACGGTCTATCGGAAGACGCAGGATGATTCGCTGGGAAACGAGCGATAAGCAATTAAATTAAACGAGAAACAATTTTAAAATGTAATAGCTAGGTTTAATTTTCGACGATTTACCGACCCCTGTAATATATTAGACTTCTTTAAGTTATATAATTATTATGTATCGCTTTGTATATTATGTATTTATAACTGCGTATTATAAAACGCGTCTTTTTTTTCCTATCTGGGTGTTTTCGAACTCTGGGCTAGTCTGGGTGAGCCACATCGCCGGACATCGTAATTCCAGCCTATCACTCCGATGTCCCCTCTGAGGGGACATTACAATTATTAGCGATTACGGGGAATTAAGTTATTTCCGCGCAACTTTTCCAGACGTGCGTGTTTTGCCCGACGTTTTCTCTTGAAATGTGGCGCGAGACGTCGAATCAAAATGGAGTATAATCACTGAGATACATAAAAGAGATGGCGAGTTTTGAGTTTCAATGCTGAGCTCAGTCCGGTTTGAAGCGTCGAGCGGTAAATAAGTTCCTTCGGTAAATATCATTCTGTAACAAGATCTAGTGATAACCGTTAGAAATTTTCGACCCACGGATTTATTCATTTTTTTTTATTAGAACAATGGCAAAACGCTCAAACGGGATTGAGTCTCACGATAAAAGTAGTAGTGAAGATGAGCTCCGGATACAGAGACGTTAGAAAGACTAAATCTAGACGAAAACTATAGCAGTGACAGTGACATCGGCCAACCACCGAGGAGTGGCCGGTGGCCAACATCCAGAATGGTCGGCAGTGCAAAGGGTTAAATTTATTTTCCGACTCTGGATTTGTTAGTGCAGAGTGCTGCGAGCGGAGGCCAGGTAATAGGCGAGCAATATTGATGATAAAATTCAACCAATCGCACCAACAGTATTAGAACTAAATTGTATTGGAACTGACAAATGTCCGTATTAAATATACTAAGGCGTGATGCTGAAGGCGGGCAATGCGGTATTTACTCGGGTAGGCAGGGGGTTGAAAAGGGTTAAAAATATCGTAGGTTCGTGGTCTTGCGCTAGACCGGGGTTTCGGCCGCTCGCCGTCTTCAGTAGCGGTGTCGGTCGCTGTCGGCACTGTCTTTCGGGCATCCCCAGCGCACTGTCCACTTTCACTTGTACCGTACACAGTATCCAAGATACAACCAAAATCGGCCGAAACTCCGATCTAACGAAAGACCGAACCGGCGAGAAGGAGACGGAAACACGGCGAACCTCCGCGGTATTCCAACCCCTCGAAGGCCACAAAACAGGTATATGAAACTGGTTGAAAATATGTCATATATAAAAGGGGAAACGGGTGGATTTCTCCCCCATTGTAGTTCTAGTGCTTGTAGTATTGTATTTGTTATAGTTGGAGGCAGAGTTAGAGATGAGAGTGTGTGTGTGTGTTGTATTGCAGGGTGGAGTGATGCGCGGCGGGGGTGGCGGCGGCGGCGGCGGCGGCGGCGGCGGTTGAGGATAGGAGGGGACGGTTGTGATGAGGGCGGCGGTAGGGCTGCTCTGATGGCGGGGGGCTGAGAGCTAGGGTGGCCGCTGACCGCCCCGGTCCCGAAATGACACTACTTGCCGCTCTCAGTATAGCCCTCGCCCTACTACTGGCACATCTCACCAATACCACGCTCATCGATCAAAGGTAACCCCCACCCTTGTTAGAAATAATATACTTTTCTCTTATTCGGCAGTACAGTCTATCGGATCCGTTGTTTTTATATTTCGAATTCATATTTATATACGGCAAATAAAAGAAAAATTTGTGAAAATTATAGCGATATCCAATATTCAATAGTGTTAATCAATAACACTTGAATAATATTCAAGATGGCCATATCGCGATTATTAATTTGGTATACAGTCGTAAATAATACTAGCATAATACTATTTGTAATATACCTCGCGGTGTGTAAACCACGACCGGTGTCGACGGTCCTGAAAAGGGCCTTTTAGAAACAGGTCCGACTAACTGCGACAAGAGGCTAGTTATATAACGTTAGAATATACTTTACGGATACATCGATTGATTCCATAATAAAAGAGACAAATGATAATATGTCCGGTACGAGTTGCTGGTAATATGAATGAAAAAAACTTCGAGTGCAAAGGGTTAATATTATGTATGATTAAATGTATACCTGTTTCGGTGAAAGGCCGAAATTGGAGAATGTCGACTTTCACCGGTGAATGTCAACATTCAGATAGTCGGTTGGTCTATGTCCGAAATATTTGCTAAATACCCTTATTTCTGACTTACACCGGTAAATATTGACATTCACCATGCGGTTAATATTTACTGTAGGGGCCCCTGAGGTTATCGGGTGTATTCGATATATCGATATATCCGGAGGTCTTCTTTTGTCTCCTCTCATCCGGCCAGGAATAAAACAATAAATGAAAATTAAGAATAATATTCAATAGTGTTAATCAATAACACATGAATAATATTCAAGATGGCCATTTATTATTTAAATATCGCGATTATTAAATTGGTATACATTTAGTCGTAAATAATACTAGCATAATACTATTTGTGATGTAATATACCTCACGGTGTGTAAACCACGACCGGTGTCTACGGTCCTGAAAAGGGCCTTTTAGAAACAGGTCCGACTAACTTTGACAAGAGGCTAGTTATATAACGTTGGTATAATATTATAATGATATTATTTACGATGAGAAGTATCCCAATATGGATAATCACCAGAAGCCGACGGAACTTGGTGGCCCTGAGAAGGGCCGTTTTGATGCGGGTCCGACTAACCGGGACAAGTATCAGTATGACATTATATTAACCCTTTGCACTGGAGGGCTCCGCAGCGGAGCCGTTTAAAATTTGTCTTCAAGCTCGAGGGCTCCGCTACGGAGACGATGCGAATAATTTTCAGTTTTTAACGTAAGCACAAAAACAAATCGTAAAAACTATTTATAGGAGATTTCGCTTTCGGTGACGAATGAGGCGGTGGCGGCTCGCGGATTATTATGCTCTCGATAGCAGCGGACAATCGCGGTTCGAGCTACATTCCCCATCCCGCACCCGGATGCAAATTAGTTAAGTCCTGTTATTCAGCAGTAGAGTGTATCCGTTGTTTTTATATTTCGAATTCATATTTATATCTCCGATACGGCAAATAAAAGAAAAATTTGTGAAAATTATAGCGATATCGACAGTAATAGCGATGAATTAGAATTTGAAGTTTATAGCGAACATAATGTAAATAATATAGACGCTCTTAACGGTGATAACGCGGACAATATTGAACTAAGCTATGAATCCGATTTTAACGATAGTGATCTTCCTATAGACATTTATGTTTTGGTTAAAATTTACTGTAGGGGCCCCCGAGGTTATCGGGCGTATTCGATATATCGATATATACGGGTGAATCGATGTCCTCAACCAGCGTCAGCCATATCTGTTGTCACATCGCCTACCTTTATTAAGGCGTCCGACGGGTTATTTTTTTTTAGTAAAGGGAAAGAAAGTAATTATGACACGAAAAGAAATATATAAAAAATATTATAATATAACTAAAAAAAATAACCCGCCTAATTACAAAGGAATGATCAAAATAAAAAGCACAACCCGTCGGACGCCGTAGACAAGGGTACGAGCTGTGAAAAAGAAACCAGCCTAATTTGGTAAAAATAAAAAGCACAACCCGTTGGACGCCTTTATAGAAGTACGCGATGTGAAATAAAAAAATAACCCGCCTAATTACAAAGCAATGATCAAAATAAAAAGCACAACCCGTCGGACGCCGTTATAGAGGTACGCGATGTGAAAAAAAAACCCGCCTAATTTGGTAAAAATAAACGGCACAACCCGTCGGACGCCTTTATAGAGGTAGGCGATGTGAAAAAAAAATAACCCGCCTAATTACGAAGAAATTATCAAAATAGAAAGCGCAAATATACCTCCGGGGCCCCTACAGTAAATTTTAACCTTTTTTTTTTGCACAATCGACTTTACAGTTATAAGTACAATTGATACGTGGTCGCAAGAACGTTGTTCTCAATTAGCAACGTTTGGCCGGGCATGCGTTATGTGAGACACGCATCTCGGTGGATTCCCCTATACTACAGTTCGATACTGTACGTCCACGTCTGCTTCAGTATAGTATTCTAGCGACAATTTAAATTGCCAATAATTTGTTGGCTCTATAAGTAAGTTTTTCGAAGTCCTTTTCATTACAGATGTCTGAACAGTCAAAATTTAAATCCACTATTCGGACGGATTTCGCGAGGATTTATAGAGCCCAGGGTCGGATGGGGGTCTGTATAATACGGGCGTCATAAATTAACATTTTGACTCTGTGGGTCCTTCCTATTTCAGTCATCTCATTTAAACATCTCGGGCCAAATTCTGAACTCGAGAAAATTTAATATTGTTTTATTAAAGTCTGACGTCAGGACTGAATTAAATTCACCTGCAGCAGTAACAATTCTGGGCGCGAGAACGTTGCTCTCAATTAGCAGCGTTTGGCCGGGTATGCGTTATCTGAGATACGCATGGAGTGGGTTAGTCCTTGGCCTAGGACGGCATTATTCATTCTGGGCTTTGCTCCGTGTTGCCCTATCGACACTTGAACCAATTCGGTCAATTCTGAATCAAATTCGCCCGATGGAAGAGACGAAAATACGTGTGCTACTGATAGGGGGGTTAGCGCGATAAGAGGAACTGTATTAAAAGGTCGAACGGTATTAGGTCTTGAATGGACTCTCGGAAAATGTTCGGGGGTATGAAAAAAAAACCCGCACCAGCTTATTCTTCCAAATTATTATTTATCCATTTCGAAATTCAATTTTTTTTCTATTCTCGCACAGTTCTATCATCTTTACAGTTATAATTACAATTGATACATGTATATTCTTCGCGTGTTTGTCTCGATACCACCCGATGATGTCACTTTTTGACACGATTTAACTCGGCAATCTCTGGATGTAAGCGATGTCTCGGCGGATCCCAATAGTTCAATACAGTATGGCCATGTCGGTTTTAATATGGTTTTGTCTTGTAATTGCTAGAAATTGCGGGAAAATAGAAAGAAAATTATTTTTCTTATTGAAGAAATTAAGCGCTTGTTATTCTGGTGAAAAATAAATAGACTAGATGGCGTCAAGAGAGTATGTAATGTCGTATAATTTTGCATTATTCCTGACTTTTTGCTTTTGCGTTTATTCATTGTGCAATCGACGGATAATTGTTATAGGTACAATTGGTAGAACAAGTTGGTTTGATATAAACTTGTTTGTCTCTCTGTGTAAAGAACCCAGCCGATGGTAATACTTTCGTCGTGTGTCCGGTCTGCGGAAAAGCTCTAGGGCGGTGGCGTATAAGTCGTCATGGAGGGATAATGGACGGGTAACGGAAGAGCGGTGTTGGACGAGTGAATTAGGACTAGAAGTGAGACGGGAATGAAAGTTCAGTAACTCGGTTCGTGATGTTGAGGTCGTGGTGAAGAGTGCGATTGGAGAGAAACAAAAAAAAGTGATTTTGAATCTCCGAATGCGATCAACGTTGGCTGTCTTGGTGGAACAGTAGCGACTAAATGTAATTACGGCAACCGAGGATAAAAACAAGAGTCGAAATTCTCACACAAAGTCCGATCGAAACAACGAAAATGAAAAAAAAAATTAAATTATAATTTATTCCTTGCTCCTGAACCGAATTTCCGCATTACCGGCGACCATAATTCATTAGTCGATACGCAATCATGAACTCGTTGGCCTTATTGTGCACAATTATTGATGGAATAATTTAATTACCATACGCGCGCCATGTTATAAATTATGCAATCGCGGTTTACTCGACAAACAGCCTGTTCTCGGTTTAGTCTAAATCTAAAATTTCGACCCTCACAACCGCATTTTGACCTGCGGTGAAAATGCGCTTAATTCGGAACCTGTATTAAAAAATGGTCTGGATAACTGATATTGGTACTAAAATAACTGGTTCTGACTCCAATTTCATATTTATTAGCCTTAATTATTGTCGCACAGAATTATCATGCAAAGACGCATCTGTAATATTAGCGACAATACAACAAAAGGTGGATGATGATTTATCACATATTTACACACAAGGAAATTTGCCGGTACTTAAGAAACCATTTGTTCCGATGAAGCTCTGAATGGTGTTGGTCACATATATCTTGGAAGTAATACTGCCAGTACTTGTGAAGGCATTTATTCCGATGACGCTACTAATAGTAATAGTGATACCCAGAAACGAAGGAATATTGCTAGAAATTAAGAAGGCTACGGTATTCGTTGCGATGACGCTACTAATAGTGATGATGATAGGACGTGATGATCAACAGTCGTCGGTTCGGATTGAATATTTAATCAACACTACGCCTCAGCAAGGGGGCCTCGATTACATCATTTATTCCACTATAAATCAACAAATAGCCCATTAAACAACAGACCATTAAAACGTCCACAATCAGCGGCCTCCCATTGTCAATCCCATCAAACGGCAGGTTATCGATTAGTCAAAGTAGAACGGACCGGGACATTTTAACCACCCGAAGGTATTATAAAAAGATAAATATTTTATGGTTTATGGATCGTAGAATTATCGGTCGTAACTGTGATGAATCGTGCTAAAAGAAACGAATTGTTTCTCATTCCTGAGCTTGGTTTTCCTTTACTCCGAAGTCTCCTCTGATTCATTATTTTGCAGTGTCGTCATGTGGTAACTACTAATAAATAGGCTCTGAATAGGAACTGTTATAATTATTTTCCAAATCGTATTTCTTTGAGAAAATGTCTGCTGTTAGCCGGATTGCTTCTCTGCTATTCTCCGTCTCCGTCTCTTTTTGCACTCTCAGAGCGCTACTGAAGATGGCGAGTAGCCGAAAACGGTCTGGCGAAAGACCGAACTGGCGAAAGGAGACTGAGAAGAACTCAGTTTTGCTTCAATCTCAAATTTAAATTGATTAATACCGGAGTTTATTTCTCCGGTAGACAAATCGGAATTTGGTATAACGTCCGAAATTTGGCACCAACATCAGTCTGTTGTACACATGGTTCCCTTGTCTTTAAAAGCTGTAATTGAACTCGATATCTCTTAAAATAGTTCGAGGAACTAGTTTTAAGTTCCAAATGTCCCTTCCCCCTCTCTCTCGTCTCGGTCCTGACAAAGCTTTTATTTACAAAGTTTTTTGGCCTCCCTCAAGGATGATATCCCGGCACTTTTCCAGGGACACACGGCGACTTCTCGACTACGCCCGAAAGCAATAACGAGGCCCGCACCTACTCCTATCACGATGACCCCCAAAACACCAGGCTAGCTCTGAATTTCGGGATGCGACCCCCGATCCCAAAGATCTTAAGCTGAAAGTTTTCTGTTTTTTTTTCTTTCGATGTCCGCAACTCGCTCAAACGCCTACCCAAGACACGCATTCAGGGATATTGGAAATGTTGATATCTAGAAAAACAACATACTGCTCTCCTTGTTATTGTTGTTTAATAACACTGAATAATAACACGGTGATATACTTCAGAGCACAACCATGATTTCGTTCAAGAATCAGTTCGTTTATTGTCCTTGTCCCTATGATGGCAACACGTCGCAGATATTTCCATAAAAGGTGAACTTGTAAGAACGCATCGTGTACTCTATATAAGTAGGGTTCCTTTTGTTTGCCGTATTTTTATAGTTTATGTATTTATTGACTCAATGCGTACTAAATGCTTTATTACACTCGAATATCCTGTCGTGAATTCGATGTACGGTTTCAGTTGCGGAATTCCCTCTCTATATATCGTAATCGTCCTTGTCATGTTCTCGCTTCTCGTGAATCGCTTTCTTCTACTCCCTTTGTATTTTCCGAGGGTAGCATCTCAGAAATAATATTTTTAGTCGGGGGGCACTCTTTTATTTTCCCCATTTACAGAATGAAAACCCTATCCGACACGCGGGAGCGTTCCCCCCGTATAATATAATACGATTCATCGATTGTCAAAAAATATTTTCAATTCTTTTCGCAGTATTCTTCTGTCGCGACTGTAGGTATGTTGAGGCGGTGGGGGGAGCATCGAGGACGGTTCGAAGGACTTTCGATCCATTGTTCGATTTCAATTTGTTGGCTGTAGTAAGTTTTCAAGTCCTTTTCAGCAGAGGTTTCGACAGTCCAAATTTGCGATTTAAATCACCGTTTTCAGGCGCGTATGAGTTTTCTACGCATAAAACCACGTCGGTTTCAATATAACTATGGGTATATTTTTTTAAACGATGAAATTTCATCGGGGGAAAAATATCTTCGGGGAAAAAACCCACGCCCATTGCACGTCTGCAAGTGGTGTAGTGTTTTATACAGTCGGAGTGCTAAGTCCTTATGTACATCCTGTCCGCCCTTCCTTTTCTTATTATGTAAATGCTCTTCTCGAGACGCCGCGGTGTCCTATCCCTCGAGGTATCTCTGTCTGGCGCCGGTCCGCGGGCGGTAATTGGCTTCGGTCTGGGGGATCCTTTAGCCTCCCCTCCCGGCCCTAGTCGATTCGTCCCTGTCCTGTCTGACATTCGGTGGGTACTCGGGAATGTCCCAGGAACGTCTTAAACTATTCCAGTCCCTTCTCACAGGGAGCGTGGCCGGGGTGGGGGGAGGGAATTCGGAATTCCTCGTGCCCGCGGAAGGCGGCACAAAACCGGTCTAGGACCAGGGCCGACAACAAACGAGACCGAAATAACTCTGAAAACGGCTCTTGTTAAAATTGATTGTACCGATAAAAGTGTACTATACCTAACGCAATTTATACAATTATTCCAGTGTTGATATTGAGGTTTCTACCACCGTCAGTAGGACATCCCAATCCATTAACGTAGGAAAGGGATAGAAAAAGTTTCACAGATGCTAGCCAGAAAAGGGTATGAAATAAAAAAATAACTCGCCCGATCATAAAAATACCTATATCAATATAGAAGACCTAATTATATATTCTAACAACTTTTTTTAATACTATAATAAAAAAAAGAAAATATAAGAATTCGTTAATCAGTAAAAATTCCGTTCGAAGCTTTCCGATCTCCAATAATGTGTACTTCCTTAAATTATACATCGCTTTATATTTCCATTTTTTAAATATAATTTTATTGTTATAATTAAATATATAGATTTACCTAAACCGGGCGGCAGGCCTCACTAGGTTCGAGATCCGGACGTAGAGTGAGGCGGGGGACGAATGGGGGCCTAAGGGGTGTCGCTCGGTAGGGCGAGTTAGTTAGTTTCCTTAATATCGTGTCCGCGATTTAAGTATAGTGTCCAGTTATTATCTCCAATCGCCACCAATCGTTTGGGTATCCCCGGTATAGAGATACTTTAGGTTATACGGCGTGGGTAGGGCGGTGTCTTCGGGTTTAGTTTGTCAAATACTTTTCTACCGAATCCATCGGAAATGAAACGCCGTTTTCTCCACTCGGGGCACTGGGCAAGCTCTTAGTTTCGGAAACGGTGTGCCCCGCCGGAGGGGTAATCTTTCTGGAATTTGGGCGAGTCCGAGGCGGCACGCCATAGCCCGGAGGTCGGCATCGGAAATCCATTAGCCGGCCCCAACCAGCGCCCCTTCCTTCCTCTTCAATATAACAATGGGACGTTTCGCCGAGAACGCGGAAACATTATTTTCGGAAATAGGGCGCACATACGAGAAACGAAGTATCCCGATCGACCCCCCCCCTCCCCCGGGCATATAAGCGATGAAAAATGATATTGCGGCCTTCTCGCGTCGCGTACAAACCATTGCAGACCGCATAACGGGAATTCCAAATGAATTATCTACACGTAATAGGCGTTGGAAACAGTACGTATTATTCGGTACGACTATATTTTGTCGATGGGGAGGACCCCTAATTACGCGAATCCTACCGGAAGCCGGTTATTGTCAATTCGAGTCGGAGTTTCCGATAATAAATATTGTCTATTTGGCATTGTTCAGGTTATACTTGGCGGTGATCTACCCGCTGTCCGACGCCGGTGTTCAGAAGTCGGTGAACAGGACGCTGGCCTCGGTCGAGCTGCCGTTCCCCGTGGTGCCGCTGTACAGCGGGGTGGGTGTGGGCGGCGGCCTCTCGCCCACCGGCCTCGAGGCCCTCTGCAGGAGGTGGGAGGGCCGCCAGATACTCGCCGCCCTCGTACTCACCTCCACAGGTCTCGAACTGGAGCCCAGGCTGGCGGCCGCCGTCGCCGGCGTGCCCCTCCTATGGGCGGCTCCTTCTCCCTTCGCTCAGGCAAGTACCCTCAACCACTCGATTCATTTACCGTAGTCACTTTCATCCGTTCGGCCCTAAACCCGTTTCACACCACCGAATGCGTCCCGGTAGTGACTGTATCGGGCGGTTTAAGTTGCGGTAGTTGATGTTTCTTGTGTGGTTATACCGGCAGGAGCGGCTGGGGGCGTACGAGGTGCGGGTCGACGCCGGCGATGCGGAGGCGATGGCGGCGCTGAGGTCGCTGCTTGTGACGGCCCACTGGCACTCGTACACCCTCCTCCACAGCCCCCCCTCAACAACCATCACGCCGGAGCTGAGGCCGCTCCTACAGGCGCCTCCGCTATCGGCCAACATCCTCCCCATCAGGCTGGGACGACCCCGAGAAAACAACAGGTCAGTTAATATAATATAATACCCTCGCCCCTCTCTCCTTCCTCTCCCCCCACGTGTACCCCACCCGCCCTAATTACCCTAATTCTCCCATCTAACAATCTTATGTACACAACAAGTCTGACAATTAGACAAAACCGACTGAAAACGGCCCTTCTCAGGACCACCGACTCCCGTTCCCTCGTGGCCATAATTGATATTGGAATACATTTTTCACGAATTTTATTACGATATTGTACTAATATTAAGTAACTACCTCATTCTGGGAGTTAGATAGACCCAACTGAAAACGGCCCTTCTCAGGGCCACCGACTCCCGTCCGATCGCGGCGAATATTTTTATTCGGACAAATTTCCTAATATTATATTACTGTCTTTTATGTAGACCGTTTTGTGGATCCCCACAACTCGATTCCGTAGGCCCATATTATAGACTGTATTGAAGGTAAAACTTTCACTGATACCACCGAACAGACCAGTGAATTTCTTCTGTAATTTTGTACAATGCTCGCCACGATGAAGGGGAATAAATTAGTTAGACAACATTAGAACCAGTCACAGGGTTGTTTCGAGAGCGATACTTTAAAAGATGCCGCCCAGACGAGAGAGTGGGGGGCCAACATAAGAGGTATAGATATAGGAATGCTTTTCCGAATTGAAAACGAAGGAAAACTGCTATTAACATAAATTTCGCCCCTTACGAGATAGACCGATATTTTTATTGGGGCGCCGCTGGAAAATTCCGATATCTTAAGGGCTGAGTAAACCGAAAAAGTTCGGGAGGAAGCGTCGGCCTAAACGCCAATGTCGGTAGCCGGGAAGTGAAAACGGAGTTTCGGGAGCGGTCCGAACTCCAATTCGGTATTCAGTGTTATCATTTTCATAGAGAGGAGGTCTAGAACGAGGCGATTTCCAATTTAAATAAGGGCGCGGGTAGACGGCGGCTGGGGAATATGCGATTTTCGCGGAGATTAACCCTCAAAAGAGCCGCTGGCTCGTGACCGAATTCGCATCAACCGAAACGTCGCAACCGGCGGCTCGGAAAATCGCGGCCAACGATTTTCCGAAACATATAACGGCCCCGCCCTGCCACCACCGCCCCGGTGAAAAAAACCCGAAAAAAATTAACTTTTCATTCGGACCGCTCATTTAAAACACGCGGCTGGAAATCCGAAGACTTATCGCCGTTTCCGTATTTCCGTCATATAACAAACAACCTCTATACTCCTACCCGCCCCGGGAAGAAAAACCCCAGTTAAGGAAAAGTTAAGGATGGCCCGAAGGAATTTTTTATTGGAATCTCTGGATGGGAGCAATATTGGACCCCGTGTCTTCATAGTCCGTCGGTTTCAATATATTTTGAGAAATAGCGATTATGCTCAATATAAATGTTGACGTCCGCTTTACTAATGGCCTTAGTAGTCATAATGATAAAGGGTTGTTTGATTCGGGGTATCGGCGGGTCATTTTCACTTTTAGAATCGCATTCCGCTTAAAATTTAAATACTCGGTCAAATTACCTTTTATAATATTCCTCCTGGACCAGGAGGTTGCCCCGAACGCTCGGACTGTAAGTCTGTTCTCTCAATTTTCACATTTGATCGAATTACCATCCGAGTACCGTCGACGGGGGTATCTGGCTCATCAATCAATCGCTGCTTATCCCCGTAGCAATTCTGGTTGGGCCTCGTATCCGCCGTCCTGCTCGATCACAAATTGCTGCGATTTCAGCTCCGACGGCCCGACAAACCGAATTCCAAACGAGGCTGCCGTCATAGTTTTATTTCCACCGGGCAAACACAATAATACATCAAGTTTCGGTAGGCATATAAATAAATACATATTTATTTTGAATATATGCGATGTAGTCTCTGAACGTTTGGAATAGCGTTAGAGGTAAACGCAGTTGAAACGGCCAGCTGAGAGAATCCGAAAACCATCCGATAATAGATGCCAACGCTAGCACCTCGTCCTAGTAATTTTTACTTGGTTAACAATATTCTTAAAGGACCAATACTCGAAAATTTTGATTTTTAAAAAATTTTCCCCGATTTAACCCATACCCGATCAATAGTGCTCCCAAAGTAAGGTTCACTTGCCCTATAAACGAATGCGAAAAATCGAAATTTTGTTTTTTCAAAGATTTTCCCCGATTCCTCCCATAATACTCAGTCATCAGTCCTCCCAAACTGAAATAAACTTGCCCTATGAGCAAAAGTTCAAAAATCGAATGTTTTGTTTCTTCGTGTTCATAAACGCTCGAATACGCTACAAAACCCAATAAAGCAGACGACTAAAATCGTTTATAAACGATTGAAAACGCTTCAAACAAGGTTATAAACGCTATTAAACCCTAGAAAAGCCATAAAGCATTTGGCTTTATCACCTCTGTGAGAGGTGACAGAATATCGAAAGAACTGTGGTTTGTACTTATTATTTTACATACCATTCGCACAAACCTGACAGTCTCGTTTAAAATTATTTTTTGATACTGCAAAACTTGAGATTTGTTTCTGTACACGAATTACCCGCTTTTCTGTCCGATCGTCTGTTTTAGGGACGAGGCTTACGGCGTACGGTTTAATCATTTACGATGCGACCGGCTAATGGATCCCCGGCGAATCTGTTGAACCGCGGCCCCTGGAATAAGATTTTAAATTCCATTAGGCGCGCTGTATAAAATATTACCTCGGTGATTTAAATATAAGGACATTTATGAGGGACCGCCCTGTTGAATATTCTGCGTACGTCGATTGCGCTCTTCACCGCCGCGTCAGTAACGTCCGAGGGAATTACCGTTGTCCAATCGAGTTAGATATTAACGGGTCCGATTTCGGTCAACACTCACATCAGCGGAGCGGGTCAAACATTATTATAAAGTGAGCCCACTTAACGAGACCACTGCGTATCCGTATAATCCGGGAGGTGGTGCGTCCGCCGGAGGGAGAAAGCCAGGCTTCGTTCTGAATATTTCAGCCTCTGATATTTAATCCATCGGCAGGGGAGCAGGCGGAGGAGTGGAAGGCAGGCGCCCCTACCGCCCCAAGTTCTTGGAATATCGGGAATGGTTAGAGCCCCAGGAATTTAGGTGGCACCACCCCCCCATCACATTAAATATGAAAACCGTAAGTTTCCCCCCCTAACCGAAACCCCCGTGTTACTTACCCGCGATATCTCCCCGTTAAATAGACCCGACCCCGGCGAAAGGTATTCCAGCCGGTTTGGGAATAATCATTTCTGCCACCCGGAGCGTAATTCCAAATTTCCAGCAGGATAAATAAACCCCTCGCGGGTTCCTATAATAATTCCATCCCCGGAATTATCGCGATACTCGAATAAACTTACAATGTATTGGGATCGTATCCTTTGTTGTTCAAGTATTAAGGGGTTACTGGAAAGTAATGTTATTTTTCCGCATCAAATTCAAACAAATAAATCTTAAACAATTTTTTATCCCTCGTTTTCAACCAGACCTTAGAATACCGTAGGTTCGTGGTGTTTCTGTCTCCTCTCGCCGGTTTGGTCTTTTGCCAGACCGGTTTCGGCCGCTCGCCATCTTCAGTAGCGGTGTTAGTCACTGTTGGCACTTTGGATGTTTTTCGGGCATCCTCACTCGATCGGGCTTTCACTTGTACTGTAGTGTTTGTCAGTTGTACATATACGTATTCTGTTATTGTTATTGGGGAATTATATTTGTCTCATTTGGGTTGGATTCTGTTAATCCGTTTACTAAGTGTGAGTCAGATTGTAGGTTATGGGGGGTGGGTGATTGTTGGGCGGGTGTGATCCTTTAATGGGATTATAGGGGCAGATATGGCGTCACTCTGGGAATTAATAATTAATAATTAAGAATTAATTATTCCAACCCCTCGCAGACAACAAAACAGGTATATTAAACCTTAGAAAGTATTTGATACGACTATGAAGTCCACAATCAGCCGACAAAGAACTAACGAATATTTACAGAAACGACTTTCCGGTCCCCCTTATATTTATTTATTCACTAATATTGTCAATTTTTACACTTCTGGGATAAGGTTCAAGCGTTGTTGTCTGTTATCAGATTATTTGGATTCATCGGTCCCTTTCGTTAATCGACTGGTCTAGGCTATATGGGGAACATACCTCAGAAGGGTTTTTTTCCCAGCGATCCATTACATCCGGACAAGTGGAGTGAGGTTTTTGCCACCGTCAGTAGAAAACGCGAACGCCTCCATTCAGTTGTAACGGGATAAGTTTCTTAGCTTAGGGAACCGATGAAAAGTATACCCAGGGAAGATGGGCAGGCAGAAACCATCGGTACGATTGAGTCCAAGATGATGTTCATTTAAAGAAACAGGCGATAGGACGATTTATAAATAAACTGTATCCGCACGGCCGGTAATTAAATCGTCCCTTATTGTATTTCAATCCGCTCATGCCCCCCTCAATATGGCGGCGCCGTAAATTCCTGGGCGTCTTCATCCCTTGGCTGAGCAAGCTCAGCGGGAGAGCACTTTACATTCGGGCATACATATTTATGACGTCAGAGAGTCACCACCCCCTCCCTCCCCATCCCCTCGCCAACCCCGGCCCTACGCCGTTGAAAATCTCCGACTCTGCAAAACCCGCAAAGCCCGCCCGGGACGAACAGCCCCCACCCCTTAGGCGTCCAGTACGTAGGACTAATTATACCTCTGTTTATTAATTAGTTAACGAAACGACGTTGAAGTTTCGGTAAAAAATTATTTTCTCAATCCGAGTCCAAGTAGGGCCGAGATCAAAGCTCGTAGCCGGGTTGAATCCTCCAGGGGTCGGTTTATTGAGCGCTGTCCGCGCTCTGGACCGCCCCATCGCCGGCTATTCACAAAGCCAGTGTGGTATCTCAGATATCTCAGGGTCGGCACCGTTCCAACAGTCTGCAGCATTATTTACTATATCCTGTATTAAACGTAGACAAATAAAATGCAATACAGGTCAACTGGTTTACGTGGAATCCCCATACCCGACTCAAACCGCATATTTGGACTTCTAAGACCAGTACTAAAACAGAGATCAAAATTGACCTTAAGTAACAAATTCACGATATCCATATTAAAACCGACACGGATATACGGATTAGAACTATGCTGGGTTCCATCGAGACATCCGACATTGCTCCAAAGTTCTCCGAACCATCCTTAATCCTCCCCCCCCCGGGTATGTTTCTTATCGCACCATTCGTAATGACCTCTCAACATACCGACAGTCGACCAGGTCGCGAAATCCCCCCGGTTCCTCAAGTTCCGTTCCCGCCTTACTCCTCATCCTAATTTGCTCGTTCAGTCACTCTCCTCTATAACCCATCTATTATCTCCCCATCGGGGTTCGGGTATCCAAAAAATTCAACTTGCCTTCCTAAACACTATTTCCAAGTACGGCATTTGAAAATAATCTGTTTCAATTTTGACGGAAGCTGTACTCCGCGAGCTCCTCGGGCACAGTCCGGAAACCTATCCTGTTCCCCCTAAGCGAGTTTTAATATTGAAACAGTATGGGCGCGTTGGAATTTTTCCTTTTCCACGTTTGAATCGCGGCCTACGCAAGAAGTTAGAATGAAAAAAAAGCATTTCACTCATCCCTGTTTAACATTTCTTCTACAGTCAGGGCTTAGCGGTTCGTATGCATACCCGTCCGCGTATGCATAAATTCATTTTTTAACGACCCCCCCTCTCTCTTTCTCTTTCTCTCTTATCGCCGAAGTCCCACAGGACTTTATACAGGTGGCCTGGATACATTAAAGACGGGGTCAGAATTGAAATAAAGCGAAGCACGCACAAACCTGCTTTAAAAAAGCTCAACATATATTTACGTACATTCCAATATGCATACTCTGTTTTCGTTTCTTATTATTTTTTCCAATCTTGGAATAGACTCTCGGAACCACCGTCAGTAGCGTTCCCTCGTTTAGTTGATCTCGATCATATTTTCTCGATATATAAACTTTTTTTATCAGTAATGTAATATAATACGTAGGTGTGTCCGCTATAGGAAAATCCTATAATGACTATGTTATCACTGACTTCCAATGGGATCGCCTTGTAGATCGACTTGTGGCCCTCTGTATACACCGGGAGGTGAGGTACGCAGAAATGTTCGCTCA
The DNA here is from genome assembly GCA_019843655.1 of Lethocerus indicus. Classification (NCBI taxonomy): domain Eukaryota; kingdom Metazoa; phylum Arthropoda; class Insecta; order Hemiptera; family Belostomatidae; genus Lethocerus; species Lethocerus indicus. The sequence continues at coordinate 876,161 of JACDQD010000001.1, forward strand.
TATGATTATACTAGGTTTGTTTCGTGTGGCAGAAATTTTCTGAACTGCGCCGGCAGTTTTTCTACGATGTCGACTCTTATTTTTTTTATTTTCCAGCCGAAAGTTTTTGTCCCCGACTCGTCGCGCACTCTTCGCCCGTTTACCGCCAACATTCAATGGACTCTATGTCCGGCAACTGTGGTAGGGCCGGTGTGCAGGTATTAGCGGGAGCGGTGGCGGGGGACGGGAGGGAGGTACGTCCCTCGGGCCTAATCAGGGTTCGCCTAATTACATCAGAATGTTTGGCAGTACAGCACAAGCACGTGTGCTGTAGAGCTACCGCCTACCCGAGTAAATACCGCATTGCCCGCCTTCAGCATCACGCCTTAGTATATTTAATACGGACATTTGTCAGTTCCAATACAATTTAGTTCTAATACTGTTGGTGCGATTGGTTGAATTTTATCATCAATATTGCTCGCCTATTACCTGGCCTCCGCTCGCAGCACTCTGCACTAACAAATCCAGAGTCGGAAAATAAATTTAACCCTTTGCACTGCCGACCATTCTGGATGTTGGCCACCAGCCACTCCTCGGTGGTTGGCCGATGTCACTGTCACTGCTATAGTTTTCGTCTAGATTTAGTCTTTCTAACGTCTCTGTATCCGGAGCTCATCTTCACTACTACTTTTATCGTGAGACTCAATCCCGTTTGAGCGTTTTGCCATTGTTCTAATAAAAAAAAATGAATAAATAAATGGGTTGAAAATTTCTGATTGTTATTACTAGATCTTGTTACAGAATGATATTTACCGAAGGAACTTATTTACCGAGAGAAGAATCACTTCCGATTTTCTCACTCGTTAGATCTATCTGTCTACCGCTCGACGCTTTCAACCGGACTGAGCTCAGCTTTGAAAATCCAACACAAAACTCGCTGACATTTCTTTTATATATCAGTAATTTTACTATATTTTGACATTTACGATTTAGATCTGTTCTTTTCAGTCGGGTATTTGGATTCCACGTCTATATAGAGCCCCCCAAGTCCTCGGGTTTTTATTGTGTATTTTCCCGACTAGCAAAACAACATTGTAAAAAAATTCATGTATAATGTATTGTAATATTTAAGAATATAAATGTAGTAAGGCCAATAGGCCGGAATACATGCAGTAATCACAATTTGTTTATACCGTTGTATCGTTATAATATTTGTATTTACAGTAATAACAAAAAAAAATTATTTGTAAAAAAAAATAGAGCCCGAGGTAGGGAGCCTGCTGTCGGGTGGGGGATAGGAGTACTGTTAAATAGAACAGGAGGGTGAGGTGAGGTGAAGTGAAGTGAAGGTGACGTGAGCAGATTTAGAGCTGTTCACTTTCACCCTCCGTCGTTTCCACCGGGACTGGATGTCGGAAAGGTTAAGCGCTAAATATATGAATATTTTTTATTTTAAAGATTGTTATCTCGGGTGGCCCAGTCGACCAAGGGGGTGATCGTAGTGGTGACCGACTGGCGGGGTATGACCGAGATAATGGGGGAGGCGAAGAGGTTGGACATGGTGGACGGCAATTTCGTCTGGATCTGGGTGGACACGTCTGTGGACCAGCAGGAGGAGCAGGAGCAGGAGCCGGACCCGGGGGGGCCGCCGGCGCCGCCGCCCCCGGTCCCTCAGCCGCCCCCGCCACCGCCCCCGCCCCCCAGGAGGACTACCAGGGCCGTCAGGAAGAGGAAGAGGGACCAGCCCCTACTGCTGCCCGCCACCTCAGTGCCCAGGTATTTATTTATATTTCCTAGAAACAACTACAGTTTTACCACTTTTCGATCAGCTCGACAGTGCGTAGATACGGGGGAATGAGCTGATTTTTAAACTAAAAATTGTTTAAGGTTTTTTTTTGAACGATCAGAAACCGTCAGATGCGGCGATTCCACACGTTTTGTCCGCTCCGCTAAACAGCTCTCTTTAAACGCTTTCCCAAAAGGGTGAAGCACAACCGTTACAATTTCCCAAAATCCCGACTGTTTAATACTAAACTTTGAAGCTAATTACAAACCAACTTTTGGCATATCTCGCAATCGTCAGTGACATGTTGGTTGTCCCGGTGATGTTTCGTGTCTGTGCCAATACCAAAATAGGCGAGTTAAGGCAGAAGACCACAAGACAAATATGTATATATAGTGTATGAAAGTAGGTTTACAACACCCCTATATAATGTTTTATTACTGGACTGTAATAGTGTCGTCCCTCGGAAACGATTCCCTCTGCAATTTTATACTGCACTTGTATTTTTATTTCGGTCCTCTGATTTTTAACCCTCCGATGATTTCCAACGCGAGATAGAAACCGCCAGACGTTTATTGTGATTTTACATTCACTGTCAAACTTTTTTTCATCGCTTTCGACGCGCCGAATTTTCCTTTTTAATATCTTTTAAGTCGTCAATTCCTTTTGCACCTTCGTGTTTCGTATATCGTTATTTTGTTGGCCCGATTCGAGGCGCGAGACACATTTAAAACATTGGACGATGAAAGAATGTAATTTAAGGTTTAGTTTCGGGGCTAAAGCGAGGCCTTGGAACATCGTTATTGCGGCGATATTAAGTCCAACTGGTTTCGATTATTCCTGTTACCACGGACTTAGAACTTTTCCATTCTCTATCCTAGAACTACGGCTCATAATAAGACACTGTAGTTAATAGTTTCTTGCCGATGATATACCTGTGGCATACTGTAGTATAGCATTGTATAAATGTAATTTTTATATAGCCCTAGGTGACAGTCAATTCCTTGAGATATCACAGTTGAATATGAATTGTTTAGAGTTACATCGACAGGCGAGTTCGAATAACGCGAGAGAGAAACCGTGAAAGTGCCAAACGAGAGAGAGAGAGAGAGAGATCTATTAAAATGGTTGAAATAACAGGGACAGTAATTACAACAGTTGTAATTGAAGGGAAATTCGGGAACGCCGCTAAACTGAAGCTTTTTCTGCAGTTCATTGACCCCATTGGTCTGCAAGAGTTGAAAATTTCGTTCTAATAATTAATGCCCGTAAGCTCGAGTACCTAAGTAAATTTTTTTTTATTTATTTAAATTTGATAATATTTTTGTTGAGAGAGCGTTATTAACGGGACACCTTCATTTAGCCTCATCTCCCTCTCCCCTATTTTATTATGTTATATATATATATATATATATATATATATATATATATATATATATATATATATATATATATAAGGATGACTGAATAAGGGAGCAGACAGAGTCTTGGACAACATTCTGGTTCTGAACAGTCATAATGGTCGTTCTACGAAACCCGTTTATTACTCTGTGATTAAACCCTCGAAGGAGACCTTCTTAATTTCTATATACCATCCACTCATTGCCAGGTCCATTTATAACGAAATTGAGATATTTAGTCGCACCAACAAATAAATCCCCTTCCAGCCTCTACTGTTGTTTCCGTCTCCAACCCGGGGTCGTCTTCCTTCTTCAGTCGACATTCCACACTCCATTTCGCTTATTATACCTGAACCTTTGTATAGGACCTTGATCTCTCTCTCTCTCTGGTGTGTTCCCTTCTCCGTTCCCCTTGTTCACATGGAGTAGGCCCGTATATATTTCGTGGTACTTTATTTATAATATACAAAGACTGTAAGCTTTTTCTCGGTCAGTCTCTGATATAGGCAGATATTTATCTGATATTTTGGCGTCGTCTACGGCCCTCCTCATAGCGATTATAGGACGAGGGACCTCCCTAGATTGAAAATAATCCCAGCGTATTTTACGGTTAAATGAGCGGAGGGGCGGGGATGTCTATTTAGTCGATATCCTAGTCAGTAGGTCTGTAATATCCTCGGTCGGTTATCCCCAACAATCATCGACTCGCCCCCCCCCCGCTTCTACTGCAGTATCTTTATATATATATTTTTTTATCTCGGCGTCGTAGACGGCGATGATAAAATTTTATTAGGCCAATAATTGTAGTTTACGGCGGTGTCGGCTGAGAAAATGGCGCCACTCCCTCTCTCCCTCACCAGTAACCGGTTTTAAGCCCGCCGCGTAGCGCCCCCATATTTTCGGGCTTCATTTCCCGAAAATATGTCGGGGTTAAAACTTAGAACGCAGTCGTTTGTCGTAATTTTACATCCCGATAGCGTTCATTTTACAGTTAAAAATACATTATTTTCCCCACCGAATAAAGGCGGAAATCTTAGTATATCTATTGGTTTTTTTAACCTTTTTTTTGTACAATCAACTAGATATAGTTATTGGTACAAATGTTGAATGTTTTTTCCACGAGAATGTCTCGATAAAAGAGACCACCACATTTGTCACATGAGCAGTTTACGGCATCGGACTAAGAAGATCTCTAGGCCGGCGGCGTTTAAGCCGACGCGGGGGATAATGGATGGGTAAGGGAGGAAAGGGACCGAACGAGTGGATTAAGACGAGGAGAAAGGCGGGAGTGGAACTTCAGTAACCGAGATTTAGCGGCTTCGTCGACTGTCGGTATGTTGAGGTCATGGTGGTTAGATGCGGGCGATTTCTTGTCGGAACCCCATAGCTCTATTCCGTTAGTCCGTGTCGGTTTTAATATGGATTTGTATATTGTCAGTTTGTTGTCTATTGTAAGTTTTGATGTCCTTTACAAGAGAGGTCTTAGCAGTCCAAATTAACGGTTTAGGTCTATTCTTTTCAGTCGGGTATGGGGAATTTTGTTCCGTAGGATTTTTCATACGTTAATCGGCAAAGTCACACCTCGTTTCCGATCAAAATCGGCGGGATAAACCTCCACATATCCGGATATAGTGAATCGCAAACCGGAGCAAGAATATACAGACATGCCGACCTGTAGGGTGAATGAAATGAACTGAGACTTTCGATACTGCCGTACAAAATTGTCTGAGATATCGATAGCTTACTGCCACTTTTTTTTTCAAATTCAGCGGGAGGGGCTCTGCGATAAGCGTCTGGATGAAGAGGGCCCGGTACTACCTAGCGTTTCCGGCGCCGGATACCGGGGCCCTGACAGTGGGCGAGCAAATTGAAAATCCCCGTTTCCGTTGTGGGCGTGGGAGGGCGGCGGTTGAGGGGGTCGTCGGAGTGAAAACGATTTTCCAGTGTATTCCCCGGTCGTCTCGGTAAGATTGAATTCTATAAAAGCGGAAGGGAGGGGACGGCGGCCGAGTTCTCAATCGTAAACCCACACACATCGGTTTCGGTCCCCGGTTTATGCGTGGACCGGAAACAGTTTGTTCGACTGTATCATAAAATAAACAGATCGGGGGGGGGGGGTAGTTCTGGGGTAGGGTGGGGTTACATACAAGGTCTTACGCCGGCCACCCCCACCGAATAATTCACCGGGCACCGTCTACAAATCCGATTTGTACGAATACGGCTTATTGGGTTTCGGTCTCTATACAGTAATCTTCCCGCCGGTCTTACCGACGTTATCCCCGGCGGAGTCGTCTCAACGCGTCGAAGGTCCGACGGCACAAAACTTTGTCCGACCGGGCCTTTTACTGAACCGGTTTCAGCCGCTCGCCCAATCTTCAGGAGAAATCCGAAACGTATTCATTACATAAAAACACCCTCAGTGTTGGCGGGGCATATTTAGCGACTGGACGAGCAAATTAGGATGAGGAGTAAGGCGGGAATGGAACTGGAGGAACCGGTATTCCGCGACTTCGGCGACTGTCGGTATGTTGAGAGGTCATTATTAGTGGTGCGATTTGAAACATACCCGGGGGGAGCATTAAGGACAGAGGAAGAACTTTCGATTGGAATCTCTGGATGCGAGCAATGTCGGACGTCTCGGTGGAACCCGGCATTGTTCTATACCGCATGTCCGTGTCGGTTTTAATATCGCATTGTATATTGTCATTTTGTTACTTAAGATCAATTTTGATGTCCGTTTTAGCAATGGTCTTAATTTGAGGTTTAATTCGATTCTTTTGAGACGGGCATGGGGATTCCGTGTAAGCAGGTTTATTAACCTCAGATTCCGAATCGATTTGTACATAATCGTGGGCTCATTTCGGACCTCGGTTTCACCCGTCCATCGGAGGGCAAAAACCCTTCCACAACGACGCCCGCTCGGGGCGGTTTCGAAACGCGGGAAAAATACCGGCATTGCTTTTATTACGCGATTATACCGCCGAAGTTATTCGGCACGATCATAGTATTATAAACTATCGCATCGGGTACAATTGCAGGCAAATTGAATTGCCGGTAATTGAATTTAAACCGGACAATATTGTAGTTGGGGAATTAATTAGCGGGCGCTGTGTGAGGGAGGGCTGGACATTTTAAAATGCGGGGACCGGCCGTGTTTGAGAGCAAAGGAAATGGGAAGGGGTCGGTGTTGTTGGGGGCTGTTTGAGTGGTGGATCAAAGAGCGTGAGTGGGCAGCCCTTAGCGCATCCCCCCTCTGTACACACGCCCACGGCACTACCCGCCGCCCTTTTAGTCTACAATTATATTAGCACTTCAAACTAATCCTTCGTCGGATTTTGTAATTCTAACAGGAGTTAAAATAAAATTGAGAGCGAAACCCGCCCCCCCTCTATGCGAAAGTAAGGCGAGCTTGATGATTTTTAAATTCGTTTTTATCTACACCTCAGTTTGTAATATACACCATTCCTTGCACGATTCTCGCCACTCTCGACCATCCCCTAAATTCACCCTGTTATAAACGCCAACCTCCCACAACACCTTTCCAATATCCGATGTTCTCATGTCTCAAACTAATAAAGTATATCAAATAAAACTCGCAAAGTGATTCCGTGATTGGCCACGTTAATACGTCCCGACAACAGAAACGTGATACCTATAAACGCCCGATAATCGAGAAAAAACGACATAAGCCGCTTAACGGAATCCCCGCCGATCTAAAAAAAAAATAAAAAAAACAAGCAACGATGTTCCCAAACACCCGAACAGGGTCAGAACATATTTACATACGGGACAAACAATCAACCCCCCCCCAACAGTACTGATTTTTACATACCTTATATTCTGGTCCTCATCAATTCCTGAAAAGATATTAAAAGTATCGTATCTCTCTTCTTACAATGAATCATTAAATTCTTTTTATATTTATAAAAATATACTATTAGTCGTAGACATAGCAGTCTACATAGCACGACTTACGGGGCGTACGGTTTACGCTGACTGTATATTAATGTATAATAATTATATCAATAACTATTATATTCATTAATATAATAATAAATAATGTTTAGTAATTGACCGCTACCGTAGAGCCGTTCCAATATAAGCAAATATGCGCGAGCGTTTTGCGAAACGACCCTTTCAGGACAATACTAGGTCTGTTCAGAAAGTATGGCGAATTTTTAGATTTCCGCAAAATAAGTATATTCAATCTAGGGTTTTTTTGTAGCCCCATGTCTCTACACATGTATATCTCACTTATGCCGACAATTTCAGCCATCGTGAATGTTCGGTTAATCTTTTAAAGCCGTCATCGATTTTTACCCATTCCGATGCCTATGCCAACTAATAATAAAAAAGATTTAACAACAGTGTTGTAAAATTCACTATAACCAGTCACTTTTTTGGGTTGAATAGTTTCTCTATTCTCTTTCTTTTAAAAGAGGCCTATTGGCGGAGTAAATTCGTTTTTAAAAGTAATATTTACTGAGGTGTATATGAAAGTCGAGTAGAGGGAGAGGCATGAATATCAAGTCGGTTTGAGTTTGGTTGGAATCGGGGCTCTCTAAATGGAGAAGGCCGGCTCGGTATGTGCCAAGTCCAGAGTTGAGTGGGGTAAGTACCGGTCGGGCTTAGTATAACCCCCATTTTGGGATCGTAAACCCCCTCCGAACGTTTCCTGAAACGGAATGCCTGCATAATGAACGCTCTACTGTCCCAATTTCCCGTTTTCTTCGGGTTTTATGAACCCTACGAACCCTATGAAGAAACCCATGCATGCATATAAACGTCGTAATAAATACTCGAGTCGTTAAAAGAAATCCATTTTAAATCGTAATAAAGGTTTACGTTAAAAAAGAAATATTTTTAACGTCTTGCGTCCGAATACTTCAAATTCAAATCATGAACTACATATAAATTATACTCGGATATAATTTTCCAATGTTTTATCCGTTTTATCGAATTACCAATATATTTAAAAAACGTCTAATAAAATGAAAAATAAATTATCGAATATGATTAGTATATAATATACTGTTTAATTGAAAACGAATTCCTTCAAATATGAATTAAAAATTGTATAACTTCAATCCAATTATAAACAATGAATATAAATTGAAAAGTATCTATAGCCAGCAATCAAATCCTCCGTAATCAACTGAAGATCTCTAATAACTCCTGGGGTGATTTTTGACAAGTGAGGTAAATTTATAAGGTGAATAGTTATTTTATAAGCTTTGAAAAAGAAAAATACTTTTCTGAGGGGACCAAAATCGCTGGTCCCAATATATCTCACCGAGTGGAGATTTTGTCGGAAAAATAATAATTCTGTAGATTTCGTGTGTTTTTGTCTCCTCTCGCCGGTTCGGTCTTTCGCTAGACCGGTTTCGGCCGCGAGAAGGGGACGAAATCTACGGTATTCCAACCGGATCTTGCCGGAAGCCGGCCAGTGAGAATTCGAGAACATTATTATTGGCGTTGTTTTCTCGAACTTCCATTCGATCAGAAATGGACATCCGATTATCTTTCCCTCCGGGCCGTTTGTTGTTTTCTGGAGTGGAGAAAATAGTAATACTGCGAAGCGCCCGAACGGCCCTTCGACCGAAGGGCTCTGTCGACTGAATCCTCTACTGACCCCTCGTAAAACTGACACTTGTATAGGAAAATATCGGGTGCGAACGGGCGCCAGTCTTCTAGGCAGATGAAAGCGTTATGTGAGAGCCGCTGTGTGTGTGTGTGTCTGCTAGAGTGCTGTGCCGGTCATAGTATAACTGCCATTTGGGTCGGGCGCAGCTCGTAAAGCCCCGCTCAAACGTTTCTACGACGGCTCGGAATGGGTATCGCTTTCTTATATATATATTAGGACACTAAATGCCGGCGTTTACGAGCCCTCGAGGAGACAATCCACCCCCCCCCCGGGGTAAAAACCACCCTCGCCCTCTTACATCCCCCGCCGAGAACGATTCACATCGGAGAATCGCATACACGATTTAGATCACCGGATCCCAATCATATTTCATGTCACCAGTCAGCGTGTTCAATTTTGAACAAATTCACGTCTCTAAAGTCGCCCCGTTTAAATAATTTTTTTAAACTTTTTTTTTCAACTTAAGATTTAACTACTATCCGAGGTGATCTCCCTGGGCCGGTGGCGTTTAAGCCGTCGCGATGGGGATAATGACGTGGGTAATAGAGGAGATTGGCTGGACGAGCAAATTAGGATGAGGAGTAAGGCGTGGGAATGGAACTTGAACCGGGGATTTCGCGACTTCGTTGACTGACTGTATGATGATTAAGGATGGTTCGAAGAATATTCGATTAGAATCTCTGGATGTCTTCGTGGAACCCCAATTTAAATAAATAAAGTGTCGAGTGCGTGAAATTCTGATTTTTTTTAAATTGTCCGGAGGTTGATGGCCGTTTAATTCCCTTCAAACGTTAAATTTCAGAGAATATCCCTACTCCCGGCCTGTTCCTGTCAGCACTAATTTCCTTCCTGTCTTCTCCTCCTCCTCCTGCTCCCTGTGTCGCTGAATAAAAACTGTATTCATCTTTGAATTCTCGGCTGTAAAAAAAAATAAGAGGATAAAATATTTAATTTCTCCGAGCACAGTGGCTCGGGGCGGGGATGAATCCTCCCCTCTCTCGGGAAGGAATTTCGTCAGGCTCCTCAGGCGAAAAATTAAAGGGATGCTTAGCCTTCAACCGTATTGAAGCACAGTTTCATTTTTTATGTATATATGTATATATGTATATATATATATATATATATATATATATATATATATATATATATACAGAAAGGCACGACAGGTTAAAAATAAGGTAAAAAAAAAGTTAGTAGCCCTATGTGTAACACCACGTCAACATTGAAGGATTAAGGTTCACAGGAGATCAAGAATCGTAAAGTGTACAGAAGCGAGGGGAAGTTAAAATCTGATATGAGTTTTAGAGCGTTCAACATCAAGGTATACACATCTATAGACGCATTTCTGGACATGTTCTCATAGGTTAGGACTGCATACATTGATTAGTCTCCCCTCTGCGTCGGAAGACAGTCCGAAGGACTTTCAATTGGGATCTCCGGGTACGAGATGGATGTCCGCTGTCGGTTTCAATAAAGCTTTATATACTGTCAATTTGTTGGCTATAATAAGTTGCGAAGTCCTTTTTTGGTTGGCCGATCTAGTGACTGACTTAATGCGCATAAAGATAAATTTCTTTCCAGAGAAAATGTTTCGGATTCGATTTTCGCAGTAATTTTCCGTCGAAATCTGAATACGATCGATCTTCGTGACATTTTCGGCTTCCGCTGACCGATTTATTGTTCCGGAAATTTGCTCTGGAATTCGTTCTCGGGCCGTATATTCCAAATCGAGGATATTAAATGATATTTCTTATTTTCGATCCAACTAGGAGGGAGTCGGTGGAACGGCTTACCAATAGCTTATACAGTGTCTACGCAAACACTGTGTTATACAGTCAGGAAGACTTTATGATGCAACCTGTCAGCATTGAGACTGTATATTAAGTTTGATAGTGGCAGTACTGTAACTTTTACATAAATATTTTTTTCGATTATTTCGTAACTTGGCGAATATAAAGTTGGAATATTTGTCGGCTCATATTGGACGGTGGGGTGGGTTTTGCTTAAATCAGTTGGGGCGGGCGGTGTTTACCGAAAGAGGGAGGGATGTAGGGGGCCCCTCGGATTGCAGATTATCGAGTGGCTGTGCGCCGGAGCCAGAGCTTAGCGCTGTAAACATGTTCATTTATCTTGGACACGCCGGGTCTCGGGGCCGGTTAACGAAAGAGCCCACCGTCACCGGAGATTGATCGATGGAGGTTACTCCCTCATCCCCCTCAACCGAACCCTGCCGCCCTGCTCAGCCCTCTAATTAATAAATTAACCTTTAAAGCAAATCGTTTTCCACACCACAGCCCCCTCTAACCAACCGACCACCCCCCTGTGGGATAAGCATTAACGGGGGCAAAAAGAGAACACAATAAAAACTAAGAAATATAGCGCCCAACAAACAATAAGTGAAATGCGTATCTTGTAAAAAATGGATACAAAATTTTTTTTTTATTTTTGCACAATCAACTTTACAGTTATAAGCGCAATTGATACATGTATATTTTTCACGCGTTTGTCTCGCTAAAGAGACCGCCCGATGATGGCACTTTTTGACACGATTTAACTACTGTCCGAGGTGATCACTCTGGGCCGGTCGCGTTTAATGGGCGGGTTATAGAGGAGAGTGACTGAACGGGCAAATTAGGATAAGAGGAGTAAGGCGGGAATGGAACTTGAGGAACCGGGATTTCGCGACTTGGTCGACTGTCGGTATGTTGAGGTCATAGTGGATTGTTCGGTTAGAAACATACCCGGGGGGAGCATTAAGGACGGTAAGAAGGACTTTCGATCGGAATCTCCGGATGCGAGCATTGTCGGATGTCTCGGTGGAACCCAGCATAGTTCTATACCCTATTTTAATATGGCTTTGTATATTGTCAGTTTGTTACTTAAGGTCTTTTCTTTCGAATCGGGTATGGGGATTCCACTTAAACAAAAATAAGTAATGTAAAAATCGTGTAAAATAAATAATGGTCGGTATGTCTGAACTACGTTCAATTAACTGAGAAGAAAAACCAATATACGATCTAAAGAAATAAAGACTGCGAGCCTTGGTTTAAAAGCATCGGCCCCACTGACCTGAATTATTTTTGTTTTTATCCTGTTCATTTTTCTCTTAATATAATACCCTTGTTAGTCTTATATAAGCTCTAATGCGCGTCCGGTTTAAGCAGATTTTATACAGAGTGGCTGTGGTTTTATGCCCCTTGGCCTTGTTATAATTGTGTGTACAAACGAAATAAAAAGTACAATTTATACTAATTTATCGTGAAGGACGGATAATAGATATAAACAGATGGATGAACTAATGAATGAGAATATATACATATATAATTGTTAATTAAAGAGTTAAATAGGCCTTAACTATGGTGCACATTAATGAGTACTCGGTAGGAGGGGGTGTGGAAATTTTTTCTTTTAAGCTTGTATATATTTTAACACATATCGTAACCTGTATCATATTTTTGTATAGTGGTTAAGATACAAAATCGTACAAATTCAAGGCTTCTGTAATCTGTCTATAGCGGTTTGGAACCGAAGCTTTATAGTGCCCTGGAGTTCCGAAAGGTCTTTTAATTATTTAGCCTCCGTATACTTAATCTTGCTCAGATCCCGGTTCTATCGGGAAAGCGCTAAGAAATGAACCGTATTAATTGTCGGAGGCGTTGAAAGGTCCGTAAACGGAAGGGTTGTTTAATGGTTTTCGGTGCGAAGGTAGAATAGAGATGCTGTGTGGCGGATGATGCGTGTTGGTGGGGTGGTGGGGGTTGGTTGGAGGCGCCGGCCCGGCGACTACCCGGTGGCCCCGAAAAGGGCCGTTTTCCTCGCTCCAATAATTTTCATCAATTAGAGAAGAGAGAGCGAGCAGGGCAGGGCCGGCTAAATCGAGGCCCAGTTAGCCGTGCCCGGGCTATCTCATAAATCATTTGTTATGCGGCCTTCGGTCCCTCCACACCCCCGCCTCTCTCCCTTCCGGAGGTCTTCTTTTGTCTCCTCTCATCCGGCCAGGAATAAAACAATAAATGAAAATTAAGAATAATATTCAATAGTGTTAATCAATAACACTTGAATAATATTCAAGATGGCCATATTGCGATTATTAAATTGGTATACATTTAGTCGTAAATAATACTAGCATAATACTATTTGTAATATACCTCGCGGTGTGTAAACCACGACCGGTGTCTACGGTCCTGAAAAGGGGCTTTTAGAAACAGGTCCGACTAACTGCGACAGGAAGGCTAGTTATATAACGTTAGAATATACTTTACGGATACATCGATCGATTCCATAATAAAAGAGACAAATGATAATATGTCCGGTACGAGTTGCTGGTAATATGAATGAAAAAAAACTTCGAGTGCAAAGGGTTAATATTATGTATGATTAAATGTATACCTGTTTCTGTGAAAGGCCGAAATTGTGAATATGCGAATGTCAACATTCACATAGTCGCTTGGTCTATGTCCGAAAGATTTGCTAAATACCCTTATTTTTTACTTACACCGGTAAATGTTGACATTCACCATGCGGTTAATATTTACTGTAGGGGCCCCGGAGGTTATCGGGTGTATTTATTCGATATATCGATATATACGGGTGAATCGCCGTAAACAAGGCTACGGGATGTGAAAAAAAACCCGCCTAATTTGGTAAAAATAAACAACACAACACGTCGGACGCCTTTATAGAGGTACGCGATGTGAAAATGGATGGAAAAGGATGGCTGACTAAAGTTGAGGACATCGATTCACCCGTATATATCGATATATCGAATACACCAGATAACCTCCGGGGCCCCTACAGTAAATTTAACCTCACCATGCACTAATGGTGAATGTTGAACATGTCGAAGATTTATATTTTCTTCTCCGTAATTCAGTCGCTATAAGGGCAGTCACAAGGATGACGTAACCTTTTCGCCTCTCTTTCTGAAGGGAAAGAATTTAAAATACACAGTACATTCCACATGAGAAAATAAAATAATAGTAATAAAAAAAAATCACTTACTTATGCGTAGTTAAATAATTAAGAAAACGTTGCTCGCGTTATCAAAGCTTGGATAAGAATGACAAATCCAATATAAGACTCTGAGCAGAATAAAGGATTTGGCGGGAGTAGCTTGTTTTTTGACTCTTCTGTGTTGGAGCTCCACCAGAGCATATCTCCGATTGAGGGGCTCCCAATGTACAACAACTTATTTAAATATTCCATCTTTCACCGACCTATTTGGTATCTGTTGACATTCACCGGTGAAAGTCCATATTATACCAATGTAAATGATCGCCGATTGAAGTCGGTGGCCCTGAAAAGGGCCGTTTTCATTCGGGTCGTCCTGACGGCGTTCTGTGTGTGGTGCAGGTTGCCTATCGGTCTGCTGGCGGTGAGGCGTCTCTCGGGCGGCAAGTGGGAGCAGCGTCACGCGGTGCGTGCGGCGGTGCGCGTGACCGGGGAGGCTCTGCGCCGTGCCGCCTCGACCATCTCGGCGCGCCTGGGGCTCCAGGTCCTGCCACAGGCCAGCCACCTCCTGCCCGGGCCGGCCTCCTGCTGGTCGCCCCCAAAAACCGCCAACTACACCCTCGAACTTGTCAAGTAAGTGACCCCCTCCCTACACTACATTATACCCTAGAGCTACCTGCCGCCCTTTCCAACTTCTTGCTCGGCCAGCCAAAGCGCCCATATAATTCTAGGAAAAATCAGCCTGTAGCTTAAGTTTTTTTTTTTTTTCTTTATTTGTACAATCAATTATAACATAATTATATGTACATGTGTTGAGTGTATGTTTCTCACTTGAATGGCTTGACAAAAGAAACCGTCCGATGACGGCACTTTTCACAATGGATGAAATAATTTATGGCTCGGTAAAACAATTCTACGGGCTAAGAAGATCTCTGGGCCGTTGGCGTTTAAGCCGACGCGGGGGGGATAATGGATGGGTAAGAGAGGAGAGGGACTGGATGAGGAGAAAGGCGGGAGTGGAACTTCAGGAACCGGGATTTTGCGACTTCGTCCACTGTCGGTATGTTGAGGTCATTGTGGATTGTCTGGTTAGAAACATACCGGGGAGCATTAAGGATGGTAAGAAGGACTTTTGATTGGAATCTCTGGATGCGAGCGATGTTGGATGTCTTGGTGAACAAAATTGTTAAATATTCACGATCAATGTACCATAATATTTAAGTATGTGTATATATATATATATATATATATATATATATATATATATATATATAATAAGGCCAACAGGCCGGTATGCATGTAGTATCACCATTTGTATATCGTCTCATCGATGTATTATTTGTATTTAATGAAATAAACTTTGAAATTTGAAGGAAAAATAAAAAAACTTAGAAATGTAGCCAGCGACAAAAATGCGCGCCAACAGAAGCACAGCGGGGAAACCTATTTTATTGCGCAAGTTTTATTTCTCGACTCGAAAAGAATAATTAGTCATTTACTTTGCCATCGTTTTAATCCAAAAACGACAAACGGTGTCCTACAAATATTTTTATCAAGATTTTTATGCAAAAGAAATGGACGTACTAATATTTGAAAATCCTTTAAAATTTGATATTGTATATGAAAATAATTTAATCGCATTGTATTCGATTCTACGGGAAAACAAATTTCCCGATTTAAGAAATTTTGCAGAATCGACGATTTGTATTTTTTCAAGCTCCTATTTACGCGAAAAAACATTTTCGCGAATGAATTTCATAAAATCAAAATATAGAACGAAGTTGACGGATGAAAATTTAAAAAACTTGTTGAGGATCTCAGTATCCCAAACACGACCGGAATTAAACGAATTATAAAAAAATATTCGAGAGCAAAAGCGCGTCGAATTTTAACGAATGAATAAAATGAAAGATAAACTATTTTCCTTATAAATATGTAATTGAAATTGTATTTTTTTCCCCTTTTAAGAATTGTAAAATTTTTGTTCTCCGACATTATTGTTATTACAGCGTGTCGATAAAAAATAAATTTTTTCTATATTTATTTTTAATAATATTTATACTCGTATATGATATAAAAGCGCTATTTAAATTACAGTTGAATGTGCAGCCGGCATAAAAAATTTTATTTTTAAAATGGCCGCCGTCCGAAAAAGGTAATGATTACACTGGAGTCAATTGGTCAAATGAATTAAAGTCTGACATGCACAGCAGATGGTTGGTATATTTTTAGTATATTTTTCTGCCAAGCCGACAAATAGCGACAAAATAAAAGCTTTATAGTAGGAAATATTAACGAAAATGACCACTGCACCGGCCAGTATGTCTCGAACTCACCCTACCGTACAGACCTTAATGTCCTTTTTGTCTTTTGGCATACAAAAATATAACGAATTTCACACACACGAATCACCCACCGTACTAATCCAATGGTACAGGCCCCCAACTGTCTTCCGACATTCCGAACGTTCCTTGGTGACGCATGAAAAGTCCACGTGATCTAAATTTGTAACACCTGCTCGAACATCAATGTCACTAATTGTAATTTACAGTTGTGAAAATAAAACAGTGAAAAGACAATTAGATTATAAATCTTTAAATCGAACCGACAAATTCATTCTAACGATGAATTTTTATTGAAAATATTTTCCTCGAAACAAAACTCCGAGTGACACTCTTACTGCGGAACACGTTGGCTTCCACAGTTCTACAAGTGTCGTAGTACAGCATTTTGTAGACTCGGTCGACATTTATAGTTATTGAAGACGTCGGTATAATAAACACGAGTTTTTCTAAACTAAAAATACCGTCTCTCGACTAGCATTTCCTTTGGGGTTGAGGTAATTGGATTGTGGGGCCACAATGAATTGGGTTTGCAGTGAGTTCGGAATTCCCCTTCCCCCCCCCGGGGGGGGATCGCCGGCCCTTTATTTTGCCGGTACGGCTTTCAATTATTCGACTGTACGAGTCTGCATTAAAAGTGGAAGGTATTAATTAAATTTCATTGCGTTTCGCCGGAAAACCGCCTGGTCACCGCGAAAATAATATCGGGGGGTTGGGGGGAATTCTGAGGGTCAGATTTAGAAAAAGGATAAACTGTACTCGGCGGTTGTAGCGATTTGATACAATTTTCCCTAGCGTAATTATCACGCTTACGTCGCACGCCAAAATGCCAGTCATTTAAAAGTATAAATTCGCCTGATTTTAATTAAATTTAAACCCCCGCCCCCGCCCCGCTTGCCACAACAATTCGCTCAGTGGGATATTGACGGAGGTAAATTCAATTTTAGCGGTACGGCGCCTTGATACTAAACCGGCAGTACTCCAGAGTGTTGCCCGGTGCGGTATCTACACCGCCGCGCGTTCAAATACGTCGCCTAATTATGCGGTATTGCGGAAAAATACTTTCGACGTTATAATTGTGGCAAATAGGAGGTAAAATATTGCGATGAAAATACAATAATTTGAATATTGAACAAAAATTCAGGAAAAATGCAGGTCGGGAATAGTCGTGATTATTGTATTACCTGTTCATATTATCTCTACCAGGAACCGGGATTTTGCGGGATTCATCGACTGTCAGTATGTCGAGGTCATGGTGGATTGTGCGGTTAGAAACATACCGGGGAGCATACCGGGGTACGAAGTACTTTTGACTGAAATCTCTGGATGCGAGCGATGTCTGATGTCTCGGTGGATCCCCATACCTCTATACCGTATGTCCGTGTCGGTTTAAGTATCGCTTTGTATATTGTCAGTTTGTTACTTAAGGTCAATTTTGATGTCCGTTTTAGTAACGGCCTTAAGAGTCCAAATTGTCTGTTTAAGTCGATTCGTTTGAGTCGGGTATGGGGATTTTACGTAACTACGAACACAATATATATGTATGACCATTAGAAAATTGAATAATTTTAATATTGAACAAAAAAACCCAGAAAAAATACAGGTTGGAAACAGCTGTAATTATCGTATTATTTGTTTACATCTGTTACGATTACAGTTTGGCTGATCAACTTTTATTCTTCTAAAGTGGCGAACGGCTAAATGCGCCAAATTGAAAACATCCGAGCATCTGATTTATTTCATCGTTCGAAATAAAAAAAAAAAACCTGTCGCTTAAAACTCGAGTCGTCAAGTACGGGGTTGTAAAGTAAATACGACAGTTGCCGAAGGCACTTCGGAAATATTTTATTGCTGCCAATTACACCGACCGGTCGTAAAACGATATAGAAATAATAAAGGGGTAGACCGGGTGATGGGGGGAGGGGGTTATAAAATCTGTCTGTTTTGAAAGTCTCGCCGGTCTATAAAACCGCGAAATCTACAACTTGAAACTATTTAGAGACACACGCAGTGAGTGGCGATATCGCGCGGATTTCTTTCAGGTTTGCCCCCCCCAACAACGTATACGGAGATTGAAAACTTACACAATAAACTTTATACAGGCGAGTGTACAAACGGAGGGCGGTAGAAAACTTGGAGCACAACAATAGAGAGAGAGAGAGAGAAAAAAAGTTCAAAAGTAAATGTACGCGTTTGTACACATTCTCTTGTCTACAACAGAAAAAACACAGAATATCCCAAACAAGAAAACAAATTTGTGAATCTAACTGGCCGATATTGTCTACAAAATTGCAGCGTCCTAGTTAATTAAAAAACAAATATTCGAATTCCGTCGGATTTTCGGCCTCGTAAAATTCTCGTGGGGGAAGAAGACGACTTCATTTTATTACACCCTCATCCCCCTTACCCCCGCCCGCCCACCCCTCGTTCACGTCCTGTCCACGGTTTATCGTTTTTATTTTTTATAAAAAAAACACCGTATTATTTTCATTTGGCCGCTCGTCTCATGGCGGTGACGATGGGACGGATTTTACTATGGATGGGATGACGTCCTTCTGGGGATGTTTTATCGAGTGGAACGACAGTTGTAGCTATATATATATATATATATATATATATATATATATATATATATATAAAGGGGCTCTAAGGAAAAGTTTACGTTACAAACTTTACGTTGAGAGATTTCCCAAGACAAGTAGATGAAATCCTACTTGATATTCTCAAAGAAAGTTCTCAATATTTCATTGCTTGAAACGTTGCCGCAACGCTTAAACAACATCCAGGTAAACACTTTATACAATTCCGGGTCGCAAATAAATAACATGGAGTAATATTATTTTATGTGCAATCACCGGGTGTGTATCTTTATCGGGACTCGGGAAATATCCTGCAATTCGACCTGCAGCAAAGAAAAGGAAAATATCTTATGTAAATAATCGGTAAATAATGTAGTAAATATGTATGTATAATAAAAACCGAGAAACGAACGGTTGACGTTTTAATATAAGTTTATTGCCCGTACATCCGGGAAATCTCAGATAGACTCGGATGCGAACGGGGCTTCTCAAAAGGCTGATGCAGAGAATGAAAAACTAGCTTAAATAATCGCCCATCGACCCTAAACTTTTCCTTACAGCCTCTAATAGCTTTCCCGGACAATTTTCCTTTCGAGTTTTCTCCGTCGGGCGCATGCATAAGATAATAAGTGACGGCTTTGAATATATACGAATCAGAAAGTCCCTTTCCGAACAAAAATCGTTTCCACCAACCCCCCTCACCCCCCCTCCAAGGGAACTTCCGGTTTGTCGAAGGAGGTTTCTAAATGGTTTCCTCTCTCATAAATGGATACTAGAATTTCATTATTCGGAAATATGAATAATGTAAAAGTTGTGAGAGCTATAAAAGTCTGCCTTTTAGTACGGGGTAGGTTTCATTCCCAGCCCCCTTCCAGTCAGTCTCCCTTCCTTATATATGCCCCCTTTATACTCCTTCAAATGCTCTCTTAACAATACCTATATTGATACTTCATACGGGTCGAAGACGCGGAAACAATTTGGTCAAATTAAAAACTCAATTTTTGCCTATAATCATATTCAATAACAGAGCGATGACACGACATTGTGTGCTTCAATTTCTGTAAATTTTCGAAATATATCCGCCCCATATTGTCGGGCGGAGTATGGGAGGGATGGGCGAAAATGGTTGAAAAAACGAAATTTTGGATTTTCCCTATACCCGACTCAAAAGAATGGACTTAAGCAGAAAATTTGGACTCTTAAGGCCATTACTAAAACGGACATCAAAATTGACCTTAAGTAACAAACTGACAATATACAAAGCGATACTTAAACCGACACGGACATACGGTATAGAGGCTTAAACGCCGCTGGCCTAGAGACCTTCTTAGCCCTTAGACTACAATTGTTCTTGTGTCAAAAGTGCCACCTTTGGGAGGTTCCTTTTATCACGAAATACATGTTTGAAAAACAAGTCAGCACCTGTACTTGTAACATTCATGTTGATTGTACAAAATAAAAGAAAGGTTATAAAAAAAAATGAAGTTTCGATGAAGTACTGGGAAACTGAAGAACTGGGTTTCATCATCACCATCACAGTATCTCGTCAGAACCGGAAGAATATTATTTCTAGTTGAAAGTATTTTCAAGTTTTCGCGTTAAACGTTTTCGCTGTGAACAGTTTGCGGACCTCGTAATTGTGCACGTGGAATCACCAATCCGGCGGGGGGGACGTTCCCTGGGTTATTCGACAATAAAATTTTCTATTTTCGCGAAAAGATATTTTTATGGGGGGTCGTAAAACTCCTAGGTTTTACGCTGGTGGCAAAGTGTAGGCCGGAGGGAAGGGGGTGGTTTATACGGACTTATAAGAACTGTCGTTAACGAGTCACAGCGAGGTCCGTCCCGGATCTCTCATTTGTTCTGGTAATAACGCCGAGGGAGGAATCGATGTTGGGCATCGGGATTCCTGAGGGAATCACGGGAATTCTGACAGGAGGTAGTATTTTCTGGACCTCCAATCTCGTAACTTTTCATAAAAAGTCGAATGGAGCGGAAGAAAAACCCGGCGAAATTCTGGCTTGTCAGTAGCTCTAAAATTCGAAATCGTTCCATAATATTTTTAATGAAACATTTTTTGGGAGGCCACCAACAATTTACAAGCAACACGAGAAGGTATAAAGGTTTTGGAATAGCTGATTTGTGGTCTCCGAGTGTTCGGATATATATATATAGGTTTCTTTCAGTAGATATTTGAAAAAATAACTTCACAGACGTTTGTATCATATTTTAGCTACCACAGACCAATAGTGTATGTCATTGAATCAGAAGATAATATGCGTACTGATATTTCATTTGTAATAAAATTGTTTAAAATTAAAAGGCATTTTATTCGATAATTTTAAATTGTTTTTCAAAGACTTCAATTTGCATTTTATTAATTTAACAACCCTTTTAACCATCAATGTTTCCTTTCATTCCTCGTGTTAATTAATGTAATAATTCCATAAGAAGTTAAGAAGTTTTCACTTCGGTCGCGTTCGGGTTTCTATAAAACTTGTTTACAAGTTTCAGGAACGGGCGATACAACAATAAATCTGTGTGATAGTCAATTTAAATTTTTACTCTTTTACTATTTCTCCATATTTATTTAGCGCGAGTGCGATTTGCGCTTTTGGTGATCGGAATCGACTCCGAAATTTGAATGAACTAGCGAAATTTTCCCCGACAGCAACACAAATTATTACAATCTAAAAGCGTATACGCGAATTGATCTGGTTTAATTAGTTAATTTAAATTCCATTGGCGATACATGTGGTTAATATCCAGATATGATTAGTTCTCGAAAATGGGGGAATAATTTGCGGGGAAATTCACAAAATCACGGGTTCTGGCTGTCGGCAGTTATTTCGGTTGGAAACCTGTGACATAATCGAGAATAATGGAGATATTCGAAGGGCGGATGAAATAAACTCACAAAGTGATTATTTTCGCCCCAAGAGAAGATAAAATAGTTAAACCGCCCGGTAAATAGTTCGGTCTTACCCTGAATTATGTAATTATTTAAGGGTATTTAAAAGAATAAGGCGATTTAAGCTTTATTTTTGCCGACAAAATTTGTTGATGCTTCCGTAGTTGAAAAAAGGCGCACAAAATCGAAACTTGTACTGGAAATATACAAGGGGCGGTATGAGAAATTTAATTTATGAATAACCGTAATGAATAAAGTGTCCGGCAAGAAACCGAGCTTTGATTTACATCCGTCCTGCTTTCGGGGCATCGTCCTCGTATTTTCCGATACAGTCCCTCATCGCCCCCCACCTCTGGCGCCCTCCAGTCGGCGACATAAACCAAAAACAGGGAGAGATAAAAAGAAGAAAACGAAAATTGCGGGACAAATATAAAACGGCGGCGAGGGATCGGGCGGAAGAGAGGGGGTCGAGAAAGAACACCGCCTCACCCATCCCCTATTCTGAGCGCCAGAAAGGGTGGTATATTACATAAAGTCCAAGGTTCTGCCGGCTTAACGCACTTCTTTATTGCGGCGGCCTCCGTTCCAATTTCTCGCAACTCTTACATTTCCACCCTTTTCTCCCATTAAACCCGGCTTCCGGGGGCGTGAGAAAAGTCGATCTTCGGTATGGAATACGAATAGAAAGAAAAAGCAGGTTCATTTCTGAAAGTTATATCGGTTCGATATTCCCAGAGATACGGTTCATCCAGTATCAAATAAGTTGATTCCTTAGTTCGTATTATTTCTTCTTTTTTTTTAACTTTTATCCTTATTGGCTCCGAGTAATGATTCGATGCGATCAAATATCAGGCAGGACTCTCCCCTGCTCGAAATTCACCGACGGCGAAGAGAAACCGAAACCGGTCCAGAGGAAATTGGCGGGCGGAAATATTTTCGAAACCAAAACCTAATTTACAGTTGAAACAGATTTCCCGTCGGGGAAGTCGGTCCAGTTCAGAACACACATTTTTGCCTACATACAAACAATATGCGCCATACCCGACTCAAAAGAATCGCCTTAAACAGCGAATTCGGACTTCTAAGACCATTACTGAAACGTACGTCAAAATTGACCTAAAGTAAAAAACTCAAAATATACAAAGCGATACTTAAACCGACACGGACATACGGTGCTGGGTTCCGCCGAGACATCCGACATCGCTCCCATCCACAGATTCCAATAGAAAGTAACCATCCTCAATGCTCCCCCCGGGTATGTTTCGAATCGCACCGTTCATAATGACCTCTCAACATCGCCGAAGTCGCGAAATCCCGGTTCCTCGAGTTCCATTCCCGGCTTACTCCTCATCCTAATTTGCTCCTTCAGTCACTCTCCCCTATTACCCACATCCATTATCCTTAAACGCCACAGGCCCAGAGATCACCACGGACATGTCAAAAAGTGCCAACATTGAGTGGTTTCTTTACCGAGACAAACAGGTGAAATATATATATATATATATATATATATATATATATATATATATATATATATGTATATGTATCAATTGCACATATAACTGTAAAGTTGATTGTGCAAAAATAAAAAAAAGTACAGAGAAATTTACACAGGTCTGAAGTTACCGCTTCAATGAGTCGTCTCCTTAACCCTTTCGCTACTACGAGCCACTATAGTGGCCTTCCATAAGATGCCACTGAGGTACGGCGGCCAACCGTTATGCATAAGTATCCGACTCTGGAAACGCACTGATGAGTATTTTGTTTTGCATCATTTGTTGCTGACAACCGAAATAACAAAATGCTTACCGACCGATATGCCTCGACAATCGGTCTCGATTCAGCAGCTGTACGATCGTTCGTAGCGAATAAAGCCAGCGCTTACTGCGAAAAGATAATTCACCTTATTTTTCTACCAACAGCGGATAAATAATATATAAATAGGTATAATAATATAAATAATATCAAATTGGTATGCCTCCGTTCAGCGGAAGTACGGCGGCGGAGAACCCGCCCGTAGCGAAAGGGTTAAGTGGCATTTGGTGGTGATTAAAAGTACCCCGCAGTGTAAGTCCGAGCGTGGGAAAAATTTCTATACCCCGAACGGAAAGTACATTTTTATGGACAAAAGTCAGTCGGCGGTTTAGGCCGATTGGTTCTGTGGGGGCGAGGACTTGACGGTCGTATTTCTTCCCTCCCTCCCGACTTAGGGGTTTCGCGTGTGTTGGTTTTGTGATGGGGGTAGTAGGGTAACACAATTCCTGAATATTTCAGGGGGGATCAATCCCGACCGCTATCCACCCCCCCCCCCCCCCACACACACACACACACAGTGGCTCACCGATGCAGAGTGGCCTCATCAAATGGCGGGGAACTCTTCAATCATGGCCGATCCCGTCAGAGTCGCTGATGGAAACCCGATGAGAATTTGAGTAACGGCCCAATCGTGGATGGCGAATCGACCGGAAAACCCGAACCCCCCCCCCCTGAATCGTCGGCCTCTTAAGTAGAGAGTTCCAGTTTCACTCCGCAGATCCGCAACGCTCCCTTCTTATTTTTCCACCCTTAAAGAACGAACTATATTTACTGTAGGTTCGTGGTGTTTCTGTCTCCTCTCGCCGGTTTGTTCTTCTGCTAGACCGGTTCGCCCAATCTTCAGTAGCGGTGTTTTTCGGGCATCCTCACTGCACTGTTACTTTCACTTGTACTGTAGTGTTTGTCAGTTGTATATATACGCATTTTATTGCTATTTTATTGTTATTGGTATATATACACTATTATTGTTATTGGAGAATTATGTTTGTCTTATTTGGGTTGGATTTTGTTAATCCGTTTTCTAAGTGTGAGTCAGATTGTCGGATATGAGGGGGGTGGGTGGGATCCTTTAATAGGATTATCGGAGCAAACATAATTCCCCATTAACAATCACAAAATGCGTATATATACAACTGACAAACACTACAGTACAAGTGGAAGTGACAGTGCAGTGAGGATGCCCGAAAAACATCCAAAGTGCCAACAGTGACTGACACCGCCGAAACCGGTCTAGCGAAAGACCAAACCGGCGAAAGGAGAAAGACACACCACGAGCCTACGGTATTCCAACCCCGCGCATATTGAACTAACTATATTTACTTATTAAAAATTTCGTTTTTCTCTCCTTCTATTTAATTGTACAATCGACAAATACGTTTGTCGCTATGAAGAGGCCACCCCAACGATGGCACTACAGAAAGTCTCTACTAGGTCGGCGGCGTTTAAGCCGTCGTGAGGCGAGAATGAAACTGTAGAGGCATGATTTGAAATATACCGGGGTGGAGGATTAAGGATGGTTGCGAGATGGCGGGTGAAATTCGTCGAGCAAGAAAGGAAAGCGGGCGGTGGAAACGGAAAAACTACGGTTTTTAAAATAAACTTTAATTTAAAAAGTACTAAATGTACTTTAATTAAGTATATAATATAAATTTCAATAAATATCAGTAGCCTCGCATATACCTCTGATCTAAAGACTTCGTACACTGAAATTCCTGTTAATGTAGCTATAGAAATAATAATTATTATAAAGAGTAAAAAATACTTAAAAGCGTTACTTATTATATATTACCCTTAGAAACAAGAGCGTTATAGTTTGATATCGGTTTTGCCGAAAGTAAATACCTTCGAGGTTCATTTCTTCTGGACAATACAATATATCATGAAAAGGCGTCCGTGATACCGGGCCCTCAAGTGCCTCCGGTTGCCCGGGTTTAGTATCAAGAGCGCCGTATTTTGTAACGACTTATCTCTATCGAAACAGCGCCCCCCCCCCCGCCACGCTACGTCGAAGGGTATCGGGTTAACTGCCGGATAAATTC
The DNA here is from genome assembly GCA_019843655.1 of Lethocerus indicus. Classification (NCBI taxonomy): domain Eukaryota; kingdom Metazoa; phylum Arthropoda; class Insecta; order Hemiptera; family Belostomatidae; genus Lethocerus; species Lethocerus indicus. The sequence continues at coordinate 901,603 of JACDQD010000001.1, forward strand.
CCGACTAGCGGAATTTTCTTCGCGGAAAATCCTGAATGTCCTGAAAATCCATCCGCCTCGAAGTGGAAATTCAACCGGTCTACGATCTAATTTATAGACTTCAATTTCTATCCGGCGGTAATTACGGCTTGTAGGTTGGGGAGTTTGTAGGCCGGGACGGTATTCGATTAGAATAATTTTTATTTACTGGATTTACAGGTTTTACAGCGAGCACTTTACGTTTTGGACAGTATACTTTGGAAGAATTAATTATTCCGAATCTGAGGACTTGGGCCCCGACACTATTAACACGTAATAGGGCCTGGCCGGAGGGGGATAATTAAAAAGTTCTTCGGGATTGAAACATGAAACATTTTCGGCCACAACCCCCACCACCGCCGTGTTTATTATTCGGTTTTTATTTTTTAAATTAAATTCAACCCTTTCATCGCTCCCTGCCGGGTGAGGGCGGCGGCGGTAGCGGTCGGGGGTCTCTAATTATTAATTAACGGGCCGGGAGGGGTTTGCGGCTCCCGGTTATGCCTCCTCCCATAGCGCGGGAATAAATGAGAGCGGCACTCCTCCCCGATATTGATTAATTGTATTGAAGGCGGTGATCGGATTAAAGCCGCTAGCCCCGGGCGGTGGGGGCGAAGAGTCGGCCCCGAAGGGTTGCCCCTAGATTTGAGACGCCCAATTAATTTATTGGCGGCGGTAGCTGGTGGCGGTAGGCCGGGGCTACTTGCGGTAACCCGGCAACCGGGTTTTTGACCAATTAGCCTCGGTATTCGTTCCGACTTTAATGTTGTTACTTTACCGCTGACAACGGCGCGGTCACCGGGCGTCGATTAATTAATTTTATTCGGCCCTAGCAATTACCGCCCAACCGCGTACACACTTGATTGTCGCCTCGAAAATTTGATGTCGCCGAAAGCTCCTCGGTAGAGGAATACATCATTATTGCGTTAAATATTTTTCTTAACCCTTCAACATTAATATAAATCGGATATTATACAGGACGATATCCTACATATATAGATTTTAATTCCCACCCAAAAGCAGATTCGCTATCTTGGGCTCCACCCGGACAATCGATTCACGTGGAATCCCCACACACGACTCAAAAGAATCGACTTAAATAGAAAATTTGGACTCTTAAGGCCGTTACTAAAACGGACATCAAAATTGACCTTAAGTAACAGACTGACAATATACGAAGCGATACTTAAACCGACACGGACATACGGTATAGAGCTATGCTGGATTCCACCGAGACACCCGACGTCGCTCGCATCCAGAGATCTCAGTCAAAAGTCCTTCCTACCATCCTTAATCCTCCCCGGTATGTTTCTAACCACACAATCCACAATGACCTCTCAATTATCCCCCCCTCCGCGTCGGCTTAAACGCCGCTGGCTTAGAAATTTTCTTAGCCCTTAGACTATAATTGTTCTTGTGTCAAAAGTGCCATCTTCGGGTGGTTCCTTTTATCGCGAAATACATGTGAAAAAAATATATACATCATTTGTACTTATAACAGTCAATGTTATTGTACAAAATAAAAAAAGGTTAAAAGAAAAGATTTTAAGCTCTGCAAGTTGCCTCAAGAGGTTCTGAAGGCTATCGGGGCGCGAACAACTTAATCCCCGTCAAAGTGGTTTGTCGAGCAGAAATTAAAAAAAGGAAAATTCAATTAGGTTATCTAATAAGGCGGTGATGTGTAAGTCGTTGGGAGGGGTGTTGGTGTAGGTTGAGGGGTCGCTGATTTGATTGGCCAAGAAAAAGGTGAGCGCCCCCGTATTAAGGAAGCCGCCACTTACTTAATAGTAGAGGGGGTGAGACCGGATCTCTTCCCCGGCGAAGATTGGATGTTTAACTCGGTCTTTCATACACGTTAAGCGTCCCGGTTTTATAAAGGGAGCGAAGGGAGAGAGAAAAAAATATCATGAAAGGGGAACATCTCCGGGTTCATATTTTCATATCCAGGAGATATATCCAGTTTTGAGTGTTAGCCACTCCCAACTTAAATTAATGGAAAATATCCTTACCCGAGAATTTACCTGTCCCAGATCGAGACAGCACTCTGGCCTCTACATAGACCAACAACCGGCGCGGAATCCTCATACCCGTATGAAAAGACTAGTTTAAACCGCGAATTTGGACCTCTACTGAAATTGAATTCAGAACTTACTAACAAACTGACAAAGCTATATTGAAACCGACCGTGGTGGACACACAGTATCGAACTACGGGGATCCGAAATCCAAACGCTGCTCACATCAAATCGATATATAACTTAAGTTTATTGGTCGTAAATAAAAATGTTCCAGGTATGTTCCGCGATTTTATGACTTCTTCGAATGTCGATACGTAGAGGTCATGGTGGATTGTGTGGTTAGAAACATACCGGGGAGCATTAAGGACGGTACGAAGGACTTTTGACTGGAATATCTGGATGCGAGCGATGTCGGATGTCTCGGTGGAACCGTGCTCTATACCGTGCTTTGTATATTGTCAGTTTGTTACTTAAGGTCAATTTTGATGTCCGTTTTAGTGATGGCCTTAAGGGTCCAAAAAGTCGATTCTTCTGAGTCGGGTATGGGGATAATTTCCAATAGAAGACACTTTGTTTAAACATTCTTCCGCTGGGGTAGGGTTATTTCTCGTTGACAATGGGAGGCAAAATAAATGGGATCATCTTTTACCCGGAGCGGAATGGTTGTTGTTATTGCGGTATAAGGTTGGGGGGTCGTTTTCTAAATCTCCACTGTTCATCTTGCGGACAGTCGTATAACCGGGCCCGACATATGTCGCCGGTGAACATGCTGCCGCTAGCATGTTTTTTTTGTTTTTTCTCTTACACGTCATTTGCACAACACGAGCGCGACAAGTCAAGGATTCTCTGCACTCGACAGTTCTATTACTCTGACTTTTTAGGGTTAGTTCAGATTTCAGCCGTTGTGTTTAACAGAAATCATTGCCGATTTGATTTACTAATTAAGTAAATTAGGTAAACTGGTGAATTTAACCGGCCTCCTTCTCACTTAACTTTTTCGAATTATCACAAATACAAATTGTACCCTGGTAACAACTGGGATTCAACACCGTTTCTTTGCAACAACGCTACCGAGCCAACAATGCCCGGCAGAACAACGCTGCGGTAATTAGGCATGAGATTTAAATGTTTAACGTTCTACTTCTCGCATGGACATGGAGGCTCCGAATTTCTTTCGTATTATTGCAATATCCTGAAAATTCAGAAAATACAACGAGGATCGATGTACAGTCCTGACAATAAAACAGTGGCACGTTTCAACATTTTGCACGCTTTTGATTAATTGAAAATAACGATTGAAAATCGAGAATAAAAAATTCTCTTTCTCGTTAACTAGCGCTTCGAATTCGCCGTACGGCCGCTATACCCCGACCATAGAGATATATCCGTGGTATTACTTAATCTTTGCGGTATCTAGAAACTCGTGAAGTGTACCTTTTTGGGGCGTCGGTGTGTGTTGGAGATGTGCCGTCTATTGGTCCCGGCGAAGCCAGTCAATCTCTGGGGGTACGGCCGCAGCTTTATTGAACAATGGCTGTAATTCGATGGACCCTTTCCCCCTTTCCGGTTCCTTCTTTCTTTTTTCCTTTCTTTTTTCTACCCTTTATCCTTTATCCTCTATCGCCCTTTAGTCCTAACCCGACCCCCTCCACCTCTCCCTGTCCCATCGACCCTTGCCGGCATCGATCCGATAGGGTAAAGGTAAAAACCGTTCGGAAAATTAAACCGCGTATACCACTTCCGCTTCCGGCTTGTCCCTTTGACACGGGACCCCGGACAATTATTACCGATTGAATCCCGATTACGGACATCCAGGAATTGTTAATACTAAAACAGACCTCTCAGCTAACAAGCTCACAATTTTATTTACAGAGCCGGGGTCACGTACCTGAACTATGACACCTACGGTGAATTTCAAATAGGGATTGCATTTCATTACGACGGAACAGGTTTTTATGGAATGAAACGAATATGGAAAAAAAACATTTATTCCAGACAGCGTTCATTTAAAATAAGCGATATTTCACTTCTCCCTTCCTCTTCTATATTCCACTAATGAATGTAACTGGCCATAACCATGGTGTTCCTGACATAGCTCGCGTCCAGAGATTCCGATCAAATGTCCGCAGAACCGTCCTTAAGTTTCCCCGATATGTTTCCAGATGCAGACTGGCGAAGAATTTATAAAATCCCGTTTCCTCAAGTTACATATGACACACAATTTCGCTTTCCGTCTTTGGATTTCATCCGTACAAAATATCTACACACGCGGTATATTACTGTATATATTTTACGGCGTCGCTAAATGAAGACTTTCCGCGTGCGGTTTTTAAAATAGGATCCAGAAAAGTGTCGGAAACAGCATTTATTCCAATACCGTATGTTCGGACACTTAAAGTTTCTAAGACGTCTCGGCTATTTCTTTACCGAAGATCATTTGACACCAGTTCAATTTGCCGTCGGTCGACATTAGCGCTCGGTCTCACGTACCTGAACTAATTTCGGGCTATAACACCTACAGTGAATTTCAAATAGGGATTGCATTTCATTAAGACGGAACAGGTTTTTATGGGATGAAACGAATATGGAAAAAAAACATTTATTCCAGACAGAGTTCATTTAAAATAAGCGATATTTCTCTTCCATATTCCACACCATATATTAAAATCAGCACCTAAACGAACGGAAGGTTACTAAGATAGCAGTATGAAGGCGTCCAAATTAGTTCAGGAACGTGACACCGAGCGCTAGTGTCAACCTAGGGCAAACTGAACCCGAACCGAACGATTTCCATTTTCCAAATATTTTCATATATATTTATCCCGAAGTAACGACCCCGATGGGGGGGGACTTCCCGGGAATCTTGTGACCTAGTAGTGGAAACTGAGGGGGTTTTCTCGAATCAGTTTGCTGCGTAAAAGCGAGAAAGGCGATTTCTGTCTTTGTTCACCGGACAAAAGGTAAAGCGTTCCAGTGTGGCCGCTGGAAAAATGAAAGGGCCAATAACGACTCAAAAATTAAAAACAAACAAAAAAAGAAGAAGAGAGAACAGTCGGCAAGGAAATATAGAAAGCCGAAATTGGTGGGAGTAGGTGCATAAGGTCCGAGCAAAAGGTGGTGTTTAGGTGGGGGCGGTTTTTCAATTATCCTCCCGCGGTCCGGCAAAGGGATGAAAAGCTACCGGATATATTTTCCGGGCCTTCTGTCCCCCTCTCACTCCCGCTCTCTCCCCTATCTCTCTATCTCTCTCGGCCTGTCCCGTTCTCCGATCCGACACATATTTTGCGACAGGGCTTTGCCTTTTATATTCTCTCCGTCCGCCTCTTTATTTTCTCAATTTCGGTTTTTCTTTTTCCCCAAGTTTATTCTTCTTTTTCCCTCTCTCTCTCTCTCTCTGTCTCTGCAGTGCTAAGGCATTGGCGATACGGACCGCGAGGCTACCGTCCCCCGGTCGGACCAATTTGAGGAAGCGTTAGGAAAATATTTAAATAAATTAAAAGAACAATCAGCGTAAACGCGAGAGACACTACAGACCGATCTCCGGCCACCCGACTGCCCTACTGCATATTCCTTGCAAAATTATTATAGCCTCTTAATTGATATCGCTTCGATTAAATATAAATAGAAATCTATTTATATTTCCACTACCAAGTTCCACCGCTAAATAAAAACATTGTATCCGAAGTAAATGTCCGCGGGTATTCCACCATAACGCTAGTCTTCTCTCAATCCAACGTTTCAACGTTCTCAAGGTATTTTTATATTCCTTCCCAGTATGTGAGTATGAGTTCAATTAATACAGTATTTATACTGTATTTACTATTACTGTATTTATGCGCATTTTAGTTACTTTTCAGTACGGTTCTGTCTGTAGGTAACTGAACCGACCACTCTGTACGCCAATTATTGTATCCCTAACCTTATTTACAGGAAGATGCGGGAAAATAACTTAGAACTTTGTAAAGTATTAAGATTTCCTCGGTGGAATAGGGGAGTGAAAGGTTGAATTTATGTTTACTTTCTTTTTGTAGAAACCCGAACATCGTTTGGAGGTTCCGGGTAAAACCGTTTACTAATTGCATGTACTGACTTTCCCCTATACAACTGAGGATCGTCCGTGCCAGGTCGTTTAATTGGATCGAGTATGCCATTGGGGTTAGTTTGTGGCGGCATTTCGTGGTCGGGGGTGAGTTTGTGCCAGCCTCCGAACCAACCGCTACACACATTACCGGTCGGGGCCAGCCCGGTTCTTCGTATTGCGATGCCGCAGTTTCTTGTAAATTGGAAACAATTCACCCTACCCCGGCCTACCTACCGGCCACCCCCGCCAATCGGTGCAATCTCCGTGTAGCCCCGAGTGGGCTCTTCCTGCCCCTTTAAACCGCCCCCGCCCCTAATTGCGACCCTCCGCACACGACTGCGATCGGTACACCGCGGGAAGTTTTATATCGGCATAGAGTTCGGTGAGCCGCCAATTCGCAGACATTTTCCTGGTATTTTTCCTCCCGATAAATGGCCTTACCTCGGCCCGGCTTTTCCCAATAGACGACTTGTCGCCGATATTTGGACGAAAATTTAATTTCCGAGAACGTATCCCGCTCTGTCACACCTTCAAATACCGCATTTTAATTAATGAATTAATTTAGAGTTCCGAACTGTTTTATATACCGACTAGGGCGAAACTAGGGACGAATTCCAACCCCGGTGGTTTGGGAAAAAGCACTTTTTTTTCCTTTTTCTTTTTATCGGTCCAATTAGGGCCCGTGCCGGACACGGAAACACGCCCCTATCGGTGAACTACAAAGCCGAATAGAGTTTGGCCACCGTTAACAGCCCCTTTTTCAATTACAATACGCAACAAATCCGGGAGTAATCAACCCTGCGGGGCGGGGATTTTACGAGAGCCGGCTAGGGGGTGAAAGAGGGCCATGAGAACTTATCGGGGTGCACTTAGCGGAACAAGTCGGCAAAGCACGTACCGATAGGCAGCGAGTGAAGTGCCGCCCATTAGCCTCCCAACAGATGTCACCGATATACCAGCCCTGATGATCCTATTAGTTCAAATAATCCAGATCCGGAGCGTTATTTATTTATTTTTGTATCAAAAAGACGATTTTCTGTCGCTACAGAAATCGATCGGGAAACATATAATTGTACGAGTCATCAGTAGTTTAGTTTAACATACCTGTTTTGTGGTCTAGGAGGGGTTGGAATACCGTAGGTTTGTTGTGTTTCTGTCTCCTCTCGCCGGTTCGGTCTTTTGCCAGACCGGTTTCGGTCGCTCGCCATCTTCAGTAGCGGTGACAATACAAGTGGCAGTGTGACAGTGCAATGAGGATGTCCGAAAAACATCCAAAGTGCCAACAGTGACTAACACCGCTACTGAAGATGGCGAGCGGCCGAAACCGGTCTAGCAAAAGACGGAACCGGTGAGAGGAGACAGAAACACCACAAACTTACAGAGTTAGTTTAATTCCGTAGAAACGAATATTGTATTCTAGATATCTGGACGGCACGGGATCGAGCCGCCGCCGCTACCGGATTTTTTCCCTCCGGATTTTGAAATCGACTCCGTAAACCCTCGATTCGGGCCCTTGTCGAGATATTTTATTGAGGGGATTTGAAGAGATTCTTGAAAATGTTCGAGCCTACTTACGCATCACCGCTGACCAAGCACTACGTAAGGCCCCCCTAAGAGCACTGCCGACTGCGATTGTAAATTTAATTTCGAATTTATCAATGCCTAGAAATATGTTCTATCGGGGCTTCTGCAATATTCTAGGTTCTCGTATTTATTAGAAATACAAATACACTATTAATACATTATGAAACGACGTCAAATTAGATAGTATTTTGTAGGAGTTAGACTGTGGATCACCACAACTCCATTCCTTTGCCCAATAAGATTTATAAAATACAGTTTTAAATTATTAATTTGTTAGCAAGTAATTGCTGTGAACACGTTATCGAACCTTTGACATCGTTCACGTATGTTCGAGTCTTTCGGGTGGATTACATGATTTCCGAGAACTTTAAGCTTTGAAATAAGGCAGACTGTTGTTAGTTTGCCCTCTAAAATTAAAAAGTCCCGTACCCCATCGACTAGAAAAATATAGTTATCGACCCGCCAATTGAAAACGATTTAAATCGAGAAATTGAAGATAGTAAAACTCGACCAGTAATACCACAAAAGTGAGAGAATTTAATAGGAACGGGTCGAGAGGAAATTGAGCGGGTTCTTACAAAAGTGGTATTGAAAATGGGTACGACTGTAGTGGGGGGTGATGGGACAAATTGGTGAATGGGAGGGTTTCCCCCAAACGCCCCCGCAGCTGCCCCGCTCCCACAGCTCACACCGGCCATAATGGATTGGAATTAATCAACTGCCACAGGAAATGACCACTTCACGCACACATCACCCACTGACCGCGACGCCACTCCAGCCCAGTGTCAGAGAGAGAGAGAGAGAGAGAGAGAGAGAGAGAGAGAGAGAGAGAGAGAGAGAGAGAGAGAGAGAGAGAGAGAGAGAGAGAGAGAGAGAGAGAGAGAGAGAGAGAGAGAGAGAGAGAGAGAGAGAGAGAGAGAGAGAGAGAGAGAGAGAGAGAGAGAGAGAGAGAGAGAGAGAGAGAGAGAGAGAGACGACACAATACGAGATATTCATGAACGAACTTGGGATATACTTATTAGAAGAAAGAATTATTTAGTACCAAATTTTTTTTAATTACAGACCTCTCACAAAAAATAGGTGTTTCGGCATCCCTTCCAAAACTTTTTAAAAAATAATAACTGTAATTTAGAATACCTGTTTTGTGTACTGTGGAATACCGTAGATTTCGTGTCTCCTCTCACCGGTTTGGTCTTTTGCTAGACCGGTTTCGGCCACTCGCCATCTTCAGTAGAGGTGTTAGTCACATTATTTCGTACCAAATATTACATAGCTACCACAAAAAAACAGGTGTTTCAGCATCCCTTCGAAAACTGTGTAAAAAATAATAAGTGTAATTTTATGAGATTTGATGAGCGAAAATTTCCGCGACCATTGCAGGTGACGAATATTAAAGAAAGTAACGGATACGCTGTTTTTTTTTCATAGTTTCTTATTGAACTATCGCAGTGTTGTCCGACGTACGTAAAACTCGAGTTACGCAGAGGATTTAGAAACCAGCCAATTATGTATAAATTGTAAAATTTTCTTATTATTCTGCAACCCGGACATACGGTATAGAGCTATGGGGTTCCACCGAGACATCGCTCGCATCCAGAGATTTCAGTCAAAAGTCCTTTGTACCATCCTTAATGTAGGTATCCTGCTCCCCGGTATGTTTCTAACCACACAATCCAACATGACCTCGACATACCGACAGTCGACGAAGTCGCAAAATCCCGGTTCCTGAAGTTCCACTCCCGCCTTTCCCCTCATCCTAATCCACTCGTTCAGTCCCTCTCCTCTCTTACCCATCCATTATCCCCCCCGCGTCGGCTTAAACGCCGCTGGCCTAGAGATCTTCTTAGCCCTTAGACTATAATTGTTCTTGTGTCAAAAGTGCCATCTTCGGGTGGTTCCTTTTGTCACGAAATACGTGTGAAAAAAAATCAGCACTTGTACTTATAACATTCATGTTGATTGTACAAAATAAAAGCTTAAAAAAAATCCTATACCCGGTATACGCGTTCCTCCACTGCCACTCGAGAAATCATTCACCGATGGCAAACCCATCCCTTCCTCGGAACCAAGTCCTATACCGCTTCCTACAATCTGAGGATCGCTTGAGCCTAATACAAACACGGGTAAAAAGATGGAGGATAAAAGTAAACCTCGACAAGTGTGTACACGTCACGTTCTCGCTTAGGCGAGACACTTGTGTTCCCAATATACCCCGGGTTCGAAAACGTCCCCTAGCCATAGCCGATAACGTAAAATACCCGGCTATAGACAGAAGAGAGACATGGAATCCACACGTAAAGTTAAAAAGACTGGAAGTCAACGGACGATACAAATTACTACTTAGGTTACTGGACAAGTACTAATTCCAAACACTACTTCGGCCGCAGGATCTAAACGTCCCAGCGATGTAAATATATAAAATTCTGGAAAAAAGTGGAAAGCCAGTCGGTTTTCGCTTCCGTTATTGTCTGCTCCTTATTAGTGCTTCTCGATAATCAGTTTATACAGTGTACACTGCACGGCGCAGTACAAGTGACAGTGACACATTGCAGTGAGGATGCCCAAAAAACCTCCAAAGTGCCGAAAGTGACTGACACCGCTACTGAAGATGGCGAACGGCCGAAACCGGTCTAGCGAAAGACCGAAGCGGCGAGAGGAGACAGAAACGCACGAAATCTACCGTCTAAATACCTTTCCGGATCAAATTGAAGTAAAGTTGTAACAAAGAAAAATAATTAGAGCTTAGCATGCTGACTTCTCGAGCACATTACCTAAAATGAAATCTCAATCTAAAGCAAGCGTGGAGCGAGGGATGATAACATTTGACAACAGTGTGATAACACACGAAATCTACTGTATTCCGACCCCTCGCAGACCACAAAACAGGTATTCTAAAAAAAAAATATTATTCAGCGCATAATCACAGATTTATATTTTATTACTATTTTGGTTGATATTGGTACGTGACTGGAAGATTAATCGGTTCAGATCTCTGAAACGTCTATCGGGAAGAGAGCCCATTTCTGGGTACCGTCTGGGTTGGAGGTCTCCCGGTCTCGCGTCAATATCGATCCTCTCAACCCCCGTCTCAGGTAGGAGACCTGTGATTTTCAATGAGGGAATTAACCGCGGAGTGCGGGAAGGGCGGAGGGGTTGAGCGGCAAATGGGACGGGCACGATATGCGATCGGCCGCGAATTGGATTCCGGCCGAGTGGGGCGGTGGTAAAACCGCCCCTTTTGCGGATTTTAATAATTTTCCGGGGTTTCACCGGCAGGGCCCCGCGAATTAATAACCCCACCAACCCCCCTACGATTCGACAAACCCGAGAAATTCGATTTGGCCCTGCCAGCCCAAAACCCATAAAATGTTTCCCCTACCCTCGGTTCACGACCGTATAAGTTTTAGTTCCCAGACCCGTGCGAATGGAGAATGGATTTTACACGATTAAAAAATTAATTCGATAATGATTAGGGTATTTTTAAAGCGCTGTACGAAGTTAGCGAGAAATACAAATCTCAAAGTGATATCGAGCCGTGTAAAAAAACCTGTTTCTAATTATTTACGACAATAATTGAATATTACAGTAGATATTGACAGAAACTGTGGTCTAATATTGCCCCTGAAAAGCTTTTCTGGTCTCTAATGCTAACCGGCACGGTCGGACCGTCTTGCGGGTCTAGTATCAGCGCCTCAAGATAGTCAAATGCGTTTTATATTATAACGATGTTGCGACCGACCGAGTGCCAAAAGTGACTAACACCGCTACTGAAGACGGTCTAGCGAAAGACCGAACCGGCGAGAGGAGAGACACGAATCTACGGTAAAATATTAAGAGAATTCGAACCGTACAGCCGGAAATATTAAGAGAAACGCCATTAAGGAAACCCCCTGTGTGTATATATATCTGTAATTGTAAACGCCTTTTTCTCAATTACACCCCCAAGGGGCTCAACTGAGACGAGACTCTTGTAGTAACGGGGGCGTGCGGGAAAGCCGGGGGTCGGGGGCTTATTGTAATTCTCCCCCCCGGGGGGGGGGGGGGCTCGACCCTCTCCAATTACGCACCGTTCAAACAGAAGCCGGTATTATGTTGTTTATTTTTCGAAATGAAGTAATTAATACGGCGCCGGAGGTGAGGGGCGGGACCTTAAAAACTGTAGTGGAAGAGAAATAAAAAAATAATCAGGGGCGCCGCCCCCGTAAGAAAGGCGGACGGGGATGGAGCATTGTGTCCGCGAGAAAACTGCCCGCCGGGCACACAAGGCTCCGGAAAAGGTTTTTTTTTCGGTGAGGGAGGGGCCGCCGGCTCCAGCCTGAATAATTGAGGCACCCCCACCATCAGGGCTTCCTCACTTGTTTGTGCCGGAGGTACAACCTTTATATTTTTTTTCTTGTTTTATTGTCCGTCGCGTGTTAGCTTTTAAACGCCCCCCCCCCAGCACCAATGTCAGTAACACTCGGCGAATGGTTTTCCCGAGAAAAACGTAAAAAATAACGGTACGTCCCCCGTCTTGAATTTATTTCGAATTTTAACAGTGTCTCGTAGCGGAAGGAGGAATCAGATGCAAATTGATACGGTTACTTGCTCCGAGGGTCGCTCGAGTCTTTTTCTCAGTTTTTTTTTCAACATTGAACGTTGAATGTTGTCCTCTGGGCCGTTGGCGTTTATGCCGTCTCGGTGGGGATAACGGACGGGTAATAGTGGAGAGTGACCGAACGAGTGGATTAGGATGAGGGGAAAGGCGGGAGTGGAACTTCAGGAACCGGGATTTCGCGACTTCGTCGACTGTCGGTATGTTAAGGTCTTGGGGATTGTGTGGTTAGAAACATACCCGAGGGGAGCATTAAGGATGGTAAGGAACGACTTTTGACTGGAACTCTGGATGCGAGCGATGTCGGATCTCTCGGTGGAACCCCGTAGCTCTATACCGTATGTCCATATCGGTTTAAGTATCACTTTGTATATTTTCTAAAACTTCTAAAAAACAATATATACTATATATATATATATATATATATATATATATATATATATATATATATATATATATATATATATATATTATTTTCATTGTAAATCAAATCCTTGTTACCTATACAACCACAGAATACAACAATACAGAATTAGTATCGCTTATTTTTAATTATTAAAACAATTTTTTTTTACTTTAATCTGTACTAGCAAATATTTATCGGAAAATGTGAGATAGAAAAATTCTTTCACCGCGGTTTCCCACGTTATCTGCCGTTTATTTACTTCTGAAGGCCGCCTTTTGTCGCCTTTATCGCCGATAAAAAACAATGGCGGAGAGGTCCGCGACGTTTTGGATGTTGGAAGAGAACAACTTTTTCGAGCTGTCGATATTAGAACAGGAGAAGTCGGGAATAAAAAGATATCGTCCGGAAAAAATACGATATACCGAGGCCTCTTTTTACGCGAGAAAGATTTTTCTAAATTAATTTCAGTCCGTTCGGACTGCTATAACTGGACGATAATATTATTGGGACGGTTCACAAGCTTGTTAGTGTAAGAGATGACCAGAGTCGTCTCACTCTGAAACAGATACAATTTGATATACTCTACAAAAGTGAAAATTAAAAGATTATCATAGATTTACTTCTCTTTTCATTTTGACTAACCCCATACCCGACACAAGAATCGACTTAAACAGAAAAATTTGGACCCTTAAGGCCATTACTAAAACAGACATCAAAATTGACCTTAAGTAATAAACTGAAAATATACAAAGCGATACTTAAACCGATATGGACATACGGTATAGAGGTATGGGGATCCACCGAGACATCAGACATCGCTCGCGTCCAGAGATTTCAGTCAAAAGACCTTTTTTCCCATCCTTAATGCTCCCCCCTGGTATGTTTCTAACCACACAATACACCATGACCTCAACATACCCAGGACAGTCGACGAAGTCACAAAATCCCGGTTCCCGAAGTTCCACTCCCGCCTTTCCCCTCATCCTAATCCACTCGTTCAGTCCCTTTCCTCTCTTACCCGTCCACTTTCCCCCCCGCGTCGGCTTATACGCCAACGGCCTAGAGATCTTCTTAGCCCTTAGACCATAATTGTTCTTGTGTCAAAAGTGCCATCTTCGGGTGGTTACTTTTATCACGAAATACTTGTGAATAAAAAATACATACAGCATTTGTACTTATAACATTCAATGTTGATTGTACAAAATAAAAAAAAGGTTTTTATTTTATTACCACTACTGTAATAACCAGCGATAATTTTGACGTTTTAAGTAGCACCGGTGACATTATAGAGAATAACGGCGTTCACCACTTCTTAAAATTGTATTTATTTACTTTCAACACTTCGAACATCTACTATAAAACGTCCCTTACTGACGGCCCAAAAATGAAACGGCCGCATAATTTATGGCCACCGTAGATTCGCTGGTCTCATCTTTATATTCTTCTGCCGAAGAACAAGAAATCTACGCTATTCCAACCCCCAGCAGACCATGAAACAAGATCGAGAATACTCCGACCAGAAAGACCTCTCTATACAGGCTGAGTTCAGGTAGTTTTCGTAATATTTTCGACTGTACAGTTTGAATTTTAGTAATATTCGATTGTTCGGCTCCTAAGTTGTGATGTCCGTACGCCCGGATCTGTTTCAGTATAGTATTTTACATTAATACAACTTTTTTTTATGTAATTTCTAGGAAATTATATCGGCGATCTGTCCAAGGTGCATGCTCGCTTTTTCCTGATATTAACCCGTTCGCTACCAACCGTCACATATATGTGACACGGCTTTTTTTTACCGCAGCCCAACGTCACGCATATGTGACAGATATTTTTTGCACAATATACAAAGGCATGTTTGAACGTGTCGAGTAGTGAACAAAATTGTTAAGTTCTAAAACTGTAAAATGTATGAAGTCTGTACTTGGTCCGCTCTCGCATTAGATTATTTAGAGTCTTTAAAACAGTCGAATAGGTCGGTTTAGCCGGGTTAGTGAAATTAACGGGCAATAAGTTAGATTTAAAAAGGAAAAGATTTAGCGAAGTAAAATTACTAATATTGTTACGTAAGTAGCTAGACATAAGAGAGCTATAAAAATTATTATTACATTTAATATTTTTTAACAGAAACATATCTCTCGACAAATTGTTGAATTTTCGTATCCATAAATTGTATTTATATTTTTTTTGTCTGATAATCAATTTCTTCTAATTTAATGTGACATATATATGTGACACGTGGGCTACAGCGTTTAGCTTTTATCTATAGCCCAGCGTCACATATTCGTGTCAGTTTAAAAGAATACTTATTTTACTTTTTTGGACTGTTCTAAATACAGATACGTAAAATCTATTCCGATCGATTTCATATAATCGGGAATAAAATTTTGGTCTAGGGTGGATATTTTTTCCAGAATACCGTGGCAGCGGAGTGGTTAAAGTCGGTTGGAATAAATGATTGAGTGTGTCTGTTGGCAGGGAGCTGAGACGCGGCGTTGCTGAAGCGCTGGGCGGCAGGGGCGGTGTCTGGGGCGGCAACGACACCGCCGCCTCGGGGGCCGCGCCCGCCCCGCGAAGCCTCGCCGCAAGGTTCAGCATACTCAACCTGGTACCGGAGCCCCACGCCGCGTTCAGGCCCCATTCCCACGACGACAAACGGCCCAGTGAGTACACACGCCGATATCGGGCCTTTCGCACACTAGTGAAACCTTCTAGCGCACTCTGACACATGCTGAGACCTCGTACTAGGGGAGGACCGGTTATTTTTTACCTATAATTATAACTATATAATTATAGGGACAAATATTGAATGTATCTCTTTTCGCGTGAATGTCTCGATGAAGAAACCGCCCGATGATGGCACTTTTGACATGATGAGATAGTGGACGGGTAAGTGGGCGGGAGTGGAACTTCAGGAACCGAGATTTTTTGACTTCGTCGACTGTCGGTATGTTGAGCTCATGGTGTATTGTTCGGTTAGAAATATACATGGCAGCATTAAGGATGGTACGAAGGACTTTCGACTGGAATCTCTGGATGTCCCGGTGGAACCCCGTAGTTCTATACCGTATGTCCATATCAGTTTAAGTACGGTTTTGGATATTTTCAGTTTGTTACTTAAAGTCAATTTTGATGTCCGTTTTAGTAATGGACTTCTAAGACCAAATTTTCGGTTTAAGTCGATTCTTTTGATTCGGGTATGGGGATTCGACGTAAGAGTGAGTACACACGTATTAAAACCTTCTAGCTAGTACTCTCACACTTGCTGATCTACATGGAAACATGCGGAAACATAGAAAATGAACCAACGAGGAAGAGACGATACATTTAATTGTTATGAACCTATATTGAGAACAAAATTCAACCGTATGAGAGCTTCTGTCGCCGGTTTGGTCTTTTGCTAGAGCGGTTTCGGCCGCTCGCCATCTCTAGTAGTTGGGCACGTTGGACGCTCTGCGGGATACCCTGTTTGGACTGTCGCTATTTTTCCACTTGTACTGTCCGTGAAATGAGACTCATTTCACTCCTGGATTAAGCGATCTCACCGGAAGCCGATCGGTGATAATTTCAGCTCGAATCTCGCCCCTGAGGAGGGCTGCAGGAGTGATGGCTGAATGGGATGCGAAGTGTTGGCAAATTTTGACCGATTAAAAATGTAAAGTTGGTTCGATTAGAGCGAGGCCTGTTGATTCGTCGTGACGCCCCTCGCCTCCGACCGGTACGCGAAATTGAATTGAATATTTCATCAGACGACGAATTACCGGGTCCGCACTTCCGTGCGTTCGTTCGAATAATCGGCGCACCCCCCGGGGCCCAATCGATATCGGGGTGGCAGAAACACAAAAGTGGACTGCTCAATTATTACAATTGAAGGGTTGGGGTTGGGGGTGTAGTTTGGTCGGGGGGCTAATATAAAACGCCAATCGACGTGGGCCAATTAACACAGTTTTAGCCCGGTTTTTCCTTTTTTTTGCCCGGTAGTCGAAAATACGGTGGCGGTAGAGGGGGGTGTACTCCCACCCCCATCCACCACCGAAATCCGACTGAATTAAAGTTGAACTGTCACGTGAGGCGGGGGTGAGGGTTTGTTCTCCCCGAAGGGGCTGTCCGGTTGCAGAAGGGGTGGACAGGGTTTTGTTTAATCGGTTCGTTTTCACGGGCGATGAAAAAGTGGGTTTTGGGTACGGAAAAAGAGAGTTTTGGGGTACGGACGTTTTGGCGTTGCCGCGGGAAAATGCTTGAAGAAACCACACCGGAAGAAATACTAGTGAATTATGTATATATATATATATATATATATATATATATATATATATATATATATTTGTTTTATATATATTTATTTATTTTATTCTTTCTTCTGGTTGGCGGTGAGAATTATTTCGAAATTAGGTTGCTATCAAAATAAATATAATACATGTTTGACAAGGCGCTGATACTAGACCCGCAATACGGTCCGACCGTACGGGTTAGCAGCGTGCAAGTTTTAGGGGTTTAAATTTCAATACTTTCGATAAATACTTTTTTTTATTTGCTTCTCTATTCTGGCCGGTATCTGTGTGAGTTGTGCTCTCAATAATGCCGATGACGCTTCCGGTTACCCACCGACGGCGGAGGGAACATCACGGAGTGTTCGGAGAACGACACCGGACGTTTCCGGGAATTGACATAGTTGAGAATATACGATCAATAACGTAATTAATGAGAAAATGAACTCCATGAGAATGATTCAATATTAATTAATATAGCTAACAAAAGAAAGAGCTTGGTAATTGCAATCGCCCAATATTTCAAAGAAGACATGATATCGTTAGTGATCTGAAAATAACTGACAAATTGTATATTACATATTTAGAATTCATTATCTCCTTATTCCCGACTTTATGCCTAAACCCATACTGGATTAATTATTTTCATCGGCACTCTACAGAGTTCCTGAAGCCGCTGAAAATAGGGTCAACCGTTTAAAATTTACCCTCCGTCCTGGAAAAACCGGACGTGCTCCAATAAACGTCGAAGGTTTTCCCTCCTCGCTCTGAAATGCTAACCCGCTAGACCTGACTGTCGTGCGGCTCTAGTATCGCCCACGTTTTTTTTTCTCTGTAAAATAAAATTGCACTCAGACCACGTAACCTCAATCAATGGTTGTACACCTTTCGGGTTCTACATATATACGGGGAAAACTTCCTAGACCGCGTAAACTGATATCATATATATAACCATGACTAGAGTGTACGGGTGTTACGTTCTTTTATATCATAAATGAAGCAAACTGAAATTGCTTATATCATATTCGTGAATTGTAATAATTCCAGATCGGTTTTGGGACCAGAATTCCAGTTTAGAGAGGTAAATCCTGCGATATGGACCGGAATATTATGGTATTCCAAGGACTAAATCACGTTTTAACATGTTTAATTAATGTAAATTTAATCCCCATATTTCCACGATATCGGTAGAGGGTGGCTCCCACTCACAGGGGAACAAATAAGACATAACCCTAATAGGATTAACGACCCCCCACACCTTTAGGTATATAGTGGACCCCAAGTTGACCCATTCTTCGGTCGGATACTGAGCCGGTAACAGTTCCAAAACGTCGGAAGCGGACGTTTATATTTATATATTATATTTATATTCTATAATATAAAAAGTGGCCCCAACTGTGAACAGAGCACGGAAGCATTCGCTCAATTAGTCTTAGACTTTCTCCGCTTTCAAAAGTCTTTTTTGCCACCCTTCGAACTTAAACCCTGGAGTTATAACTGAGAACTGAGAATCGGATATGCGAATATCTGAGAAATTGCCATCATCGCCATTTTCATTATGGCGACGGCAAATAATTACTTCTCCGGGGGAGCAGGAGCAGTTTTTCAATTATTATTCCTTTCGGAGCCTTCTTTTCGGGCATATTGAGAGTAGTACTGTTGACGGTGGGCTGTCATTAAAAAATAAATAAAAATCCTCGAAAATTGGACCGTCGTTAGGGCCGCATTACCGAGGACCGGTCGTCTCTTGGTTTTTTTTCCTCTCGACCGGAGAAATTGGGATTCTTCCGCCCAACGGATTACGCCCACTAACGATCCGTTTCTCGTAGCCGAGCCGTATTATTTCAAAAAGTGCATCTCCGTCCAAAATAAAAAATAAATGGCCCGGGCGTAGACGTCGGGACGAACGATTGTGCTTTAGTTTAGATAAGAAGAGGACGGGAAACTTGAACGAGCCCCGAAAAGAGGATGAATTCTAAGATACATCTGATGAACAAGATTGAAACAAAAGGATACGCGGCGGAATACAGACTATGGCCCAATGACGATCTTTACACATTTTAAATACAGCTTGGAGTTCCAAAATGTGTTACAATATTATAATATTATTGAAGGAAATAGCCGCTGACTTCCGACTAATACTGCAACTAAAATAGTTAAATAATAATAATTGAATAATTTCAATCGATATAGACAGAATTCCGATATTTTATTGCCCCTGAAAATGTCGTTTGCTCTAATACTAACCCGCACGGTCCGACTGCCCTGCGGGTCTAGTATCAGCGCCTTGTCTCGATCTTCAAAAATGTTTTACGATAGTCAACCGTAAATAAACCGTAAGTAAATAACGTTTGTGCACTCTAGTATAATACAAAAAAATCGCATTTCCGTTTGAATTCGAGTAGAACAAACACCCTGGGGGTTAATGTATGCGATCCAAAGTATTCAAGAAAGGAAACTTGAACGCTTTTTACGTTAATTTTCACTAGGGGAGGGGTAAAAAAAAATAAGAACTTAAACCGGTTTGCCACCCCTTGAAAATCGGACACGCCGATCACGTGCGAAGCACAAGTAACCCGAATTAGCATTTACATGTCTTTGGAGCCCGACTCCGAGCTGTTATTTACGTTTGGGTCGGGATCAAGTCCTCTCCGCTTTCAAGTCCCGCTCTTAAAACAGGCTACATTCCAGAGCCGCCGGCTTAACCCTAAACGAAATCTCACCCCCTCGGAATATAGTCGTACTGTCTCTGCGAATATTCGGACCGATCCCGTTGAACTTCGTTCGGAATCCCCCTATAGCATCCCTTATTTGGATTTTGAAAAGTACCGGCGGGGATTTTCCGACTATTTTAACCGTTTAAGGGTGGCGGGGGGTGAGTGGAGGGGTGGGATGTTGTGGGATAAATAAGTACCTAAGAGTGCACCCGAGTTATTCAGTCGGTGCGGCTTAAACTCTTCGCCCAATAGTTCGAATTGTCAATATTCAATTTTGAATGGATTAAAAGGAAATTCTGATTACCGATTAAGTTTCCAGTCCGATACTTCGTACTTGAACGTCACGACGTCATCAGAAGACAGATATAAGAACGCCATCGATGGTATATAACGAGGGTAGGTTAGTTATGATCTATTTTTTTATATTATCATCCCCATACCCGCTCAAAAGAATCGACAGAAAATATGGACTCGGATAAGGCCATTAATGTGATTCCTACACAAGGTGTATAAAGTGTAGTTCTCTAGTAATAGTGCACTTGTTTCACCGGCAGCAAACATGCCTACTGCGGAACGCTACTGAAGATGGCGAAGAGCCGGAAGCGGTCTAGGTTTGGACGAAATCAACAAGTGGAAACATAAAACCGCTACATTCTTTCCATCAATGTCTTCCTTCGCTAAAGCAATCGACCGTTTCAATTTATTTTCAAATGGTTTATAAAAATAATACTTCTTAGAGTGTGATATGAATGCGGCCATTAGATCCAGAATGCCTGCTTTTCCTATTTATATGAATGAAGGAGATATAGGGATACGTTTAATTATCAATTGCCCGATATTTTCGACAGTAATAATTGATGGTTACGCGTTTCTTCTGCACAGAAGCAGCTACTTAGGTATCTCTCGCTTAATATTAACCTGCAGACAGAGTTCTTGTGTAACTTCATTACACTCGGAGACTGAAACTTCTAAATTAAGTCAAAGAGTTAAGTCCCGCCATTTTTGTCCGCAATATAAAAGTCCCCACTCGCACTCGGTATAATTAATAATAAATATAATTTTAATGAGATTTTATGTCACTTTCAACAGATTTAAATTGGAGGATTGAATATTTTTTCCAACAGGAGTGGTACAAGAGTCGACTAACTGGAAGAGCGTGGGAGAAATTGTGGGGTGCTGCGACGTCAAACTGGAAAGGATCATTTGGCCGGGAGGTAATATAGGTAAGTCGTTTGATTTTAATTTATTATTTAGATGTTTAACCAATGTTTCGGTTTAATGTTCATTCATCTAGTGGTCATTTAACCTTCGGTCCCATTAACAGTAATCCACTCTACCTCAAAATACAGACCTTTCAATACATTCCCATTCTACAGATATCGAGCTTATATATAGCGTCTATCTATGAAGTTCACGTATCGAGTCTATACATGAAATCCATATATAGACTATACCATCGAGTCTAGATATCGAGTCCAAAAAAGTCAGCACTTGCACTTAACATAACATTTATGTTGGTTGTACAAAATGAAAAAAGTTTAAAAAAAAAGTAATACTGAAGAAGAAGTAGAGGAAATCCACAACAAAATTGTAGTTTCCTACCGGAGAAAAAGTTACAAAAGTCGGAAAGGGGTCGCCGGTATTTATAAGTCGAAGAATTGTTAAACGTCCACCCTCCTCTAGCGCCGGCGTTCCCTCTCCGACCCCAACTTTCAAGTTCTAATTATGGCGAATATAATTATAGAATTGGTCTTTATTAAGATTGCCAAGTAGGGGAAGCGACGGTGGGGTACGGTGGAAATAAGTTAAATCCGCCCCTTTTCGCAGGCATCAACTACGGCCGGATGGGGTGGGGGTCAATTTTAATTAAATCTCCATCTTCTCCAGGGAAGAATTCTTCTCCGTAAGGGCGGCGATATACAATTATAAAAGCTCCCCCAACCCAGCGCTACCGCGCTAAAGTAAAGTTAATGTAACAACTATTAACGAAATTGAATATAATATGCAAAGTGCTGACGCTAACTAGGGCTAGGTCCAAATTGGCCCATCGCAACTTGTCATCCGGTCTTTTCGGTAAATTTTCGGATTTTTATACAGACATTTTCCCCTATCTATCGCACCTAACATATAGAGATTAGTAACTCCTGTCACTAACTTGTCATAAATAACAATCAGTACACGTTATATGTATTGTACTGACATGGTGTTCAACCATTTTTTTTTAACTTTATTTATTGTACAATCAACTATATGCCAGTTATAGGTACAATTGCGGTTTGTTTGATTAGTTTCACTCGATAAAGACGCCATCCAGTGATGGCACTTTTGACCTGTATCCGGCCTACAGAAAGTCTCTGGGCCAGCGGCGTTTAAGCCGACGTAGGGGGATAATAGATGGGTAAGAGAGGAGAGGGACTGAACGAGTGGGTTTGGATGTGGAATTTAAGGAAGCGTGATTTAGCGACTTCGTCGACTGTCGGTACGTTGAGGTCATTATGGATTGTTCGGTTAGAAACATACCCGGGGGGAGCATTAAGGACGGTACGAAGGACTTTTGACTGAAATCTCGGTATAGCTGGTTTTAGTATAGCTTTATATATTGTCAGTTTGTTGACTATTGTCAGTTTTGATGTCCTTTTTCAAAAGAGGTCTCAACAGTCCAAATTTACGATTTAGATCTGTTCTTTTCAGTCGGGTATTTGGATTCCAGGTGAGTCAGACTGTTCCGAAGGCAACGATATGCAGTTTATGAATCTAGTGAAAGTGATAGTATCGGTCGTCCCATACTTCAAAATAATAGTCGAATAGTTCTTAGCGAAGTAGTTCGGGTGGCTGGAGCGTTGGGGAAACCGTACAGTTGGCTGGGGTGAGCGTGGTCGGCTAAGTGTTAAGTAGTATTGTTATGTGGTAATGATTGCAGGTGGGCCGTGCGGGGGCGGCAGGACGGTAGTGAAGGTGGTGACGGCGGTGGCCGCCCCTTTCGTGATGCACTCGGAGGTGGGCTCCGGGGGCGGAGGCGCCGGCTCCAGCTCCGGCTGCCTCAGGGGCCTGCCCTGCCACCTCATGAGAGAGTACAACGGCACAAGGTAAACCGCCGAACCTCTATTTCATCTCTATCTCCCAGCTATTTCACCTGAAATACAATGGCACGAACGTTACCAATATTTTACGTATCAAACCATAGTTGCTCAGCCTCCTGTATTTAAGGCTTTCGCTAGGGGCGGTTCTTCGCCGCGGTACTTCCGCTGAACGGAGCACCGCGACATCACTGCACGCCGATCGTCGGCGAGAGTACCGCGGCCGAAAACCAAAGCTACTTGAATGTTTTCGGACGAAAAAATTTATCTCCAAAGGATATTTATAAATAAAGAGTATTACAGGGTAATGATCCAAAATAAAATACTATCAGTGCGTGTCCAGAGTCGGATACTTACGCAAAACGGTTGGCCGCAATACCTCAGCGGTATTTAACAAAGAGCCACTATAGTGGCCCCTAGTACCTCAGTGGCATCTTGTGGAGGGCCACTATAGTGGCCCCTAGTACATCAGTGGCATCTTATGGAAGGCCACTATAGTGGCCCCTAGTACATCAGTGGCATCTTATGGAAGGCCACCATAGTGGCCCGTAGTACCTCAGTGGCATCTTGTGGAGAGCCACTCTAGTGGGCCCTAGTACCTCAGTGCCACCTTGTGGAAGGCCACCATAGTGGCCCGTAGTATCTCAGTGGCATCTTATAGAAGGCCACTATAGTGGCCCGTAGTGCCTCAGTGGCATCTTGTGGAGAGCCACTCTAGTGGGCCCTAGTACCTCAGTGTCACCTTGTGAAAGTCCACTATAGTGGCCCCTAGTACCTCAGTGGAATCTATCTTACGGAAGGCCACTATAGCGGCTCGTAGTAGCGAAAGTATTAAATGTTGGCCACGTTGGACTTCAGGTACACCTACCAGATGGCGTGCTGTTACGGCTTCGCCATGGACCTGCTGGAGGCTGTCGCTCAGGAGCTGGAGTTCGACTTCCAGCTGTACATGGTCCCGGATTCCATGTTCGGATCCAGGGTCGTCGATCCGGATACAGGAACTGCCAAGTACGCATCCTACCTAGCATAAATATATCATAGAGAATACCGAAAATAATATCAAAACTGGAGCCAATTTGACCAAGAACTCGTGATAATAAACATAAAAAAAATGTTAGGCCACTTAGATATTATAATGATAACTATTTTTGACAGGTGGAACGGCATCGTCGGCGATCTGGTCTCCGGTTACGCTCACATGGCTTTCACAGCTCTCAGCGTCAGTAGGCCTAGGTGAGAGGTTTTTCCTTTTTAAAATATCGTATTTTCATTATAA
Source organism: Lethocerus indicus (assembly GCA_019843655.1). NCBI lineage: Eukaryota > Metazoa > Arthropoda > Insecta > Hemiptera > Belostomatidae > Lethocerus > Lethocerus indicus. The sequence goes on from JACDQD010000001.1 coordinate 925,638, forward strand.
TTTTCCGGTTAAAATTTACTGTAGGGGCCCCGGAGGTTATCGGGTGCATTCGATATATCGATATATACGGGTGAATCGATGTCCTCAACCAGCGTCAGCCATATGTTGTCACATCGCGCAGCCAAACGAGGGTACGAGATGTGAAAAACCCGCCTAATTTGGTATAAATAAAAAGCACAACCCGTCGGATGCCTTTATAGAGGTAGGCGATGTGAAAAAAAAAATCCGCCTAATTACGAAGGACGATCAAAATAAAAAGCACAATCCGTCGGACGCCTTTATAGAGGTACGAGATGTGAAAAAAAAAATATCCCGCCTAATTACGAAGGAATGATCAAAATAAAAAGCACAACCCGTCGGACGCCTTAATAAAGGTATGCAATGTGAAAAAAATATGGCTGACCGAGTTGACGATATCGAAAACACCGGATAACCTCCGGGGCCCCTACAGTAAATTTAACCTCACCATGCACTAATGGTGAATGTCGAACATGTCGGAGATTTATATTTTCTTCTCTGTAATTCAGTCGCTATAAAACGTCACAAGGGTGACGTAACTTTTTCGCCTCGAAAAATCGATATATCGATATATCGAATACACCCGATAACCTCGGGGGCCCCTACAGTAAATTTTAATCTAATTTTCCCTCATTTTTAAAATTGACCCGAGTATGGAGTATTCGCCGGGACTGGGTATACGTATGGTCCAAACCCTAATATCTTCCGATGTCCCCACTTTATTTACAGACGCCTGAAATATAAATTGCAACCCGATTTAAATAAACCGGGAAATTGTAATCAAGGGTGAAAAAGGAGACAATAAAACGGTTAAAAAATAATTTCCCGTAATAATCGACTGTATACGATACATTATACCATTGGTACTCTTGTACGGAGCGTCTTGTTAGCCTAAGGAAATTCTGTACAGCCAAAGGTGTCTATCGCATTTTCGAATCCGGAAATTCGACTCCGCGCCAAAATGCCGTAACCCGGAAAAGCGGCCGGGGGAAAATATTCGTAACTCTTCGGCGGGCATTTTTCAAGTACGGGCCCCGCTTCGACGCAGGAATTCGCCGGAATAATTCATCGTCGGGGCCCGAAGCGCGAAATAATTTTCGTGTGGCCGCGAGATCGTATACGCGGAAACGCGAAAACAACGGACAACAAAAAACGACAAAAAAAAAATAGAAGAAAATAAGGAAAGGTAAAAACAGACCGAGTTCTAAAAAAAGATCCTTTTATAAACACCTGGCGACCCCTCTGATTTTTAATTTCGGCAGCATAATTCGCTTATACCATACCGTCCACACGATCCCCTCAGGAAAATATAATTATAAAGGGGAGCCGGCCTGCAAAAGTGAACCCCCCCCCGCCTGTTTTCGTTTTCTCTTCTTTTTTTCAGCCAAAAAAATTATTTTTACCCGTCGAATTTCAGGGTGAATACGGGACGACTGCACAGGAATTTATTATTTTTCCTGTTTTCGTTGAAATTTCGTCCTTTTTTTTTCTGTCGGAGTCCTGCTGGAAACATCCGACCCAGTTAAATACAGGAAAAACAATAGGAGCGGAAATAAGTGGCGGCGGAACTTATTCAGATTGTTAATACCTAAAATTTGAATTAACCGCGTCCCACTCGGCTATAACTGGCATCCTGTCGGCACAGTCTTGAAACTCCGAACAGAGATAAACAAAACTTAATATTATATTTCAAATTTAATATACCTGTTTTGTGATCTGCGAGGGGTTGGAATACCGTAGGTTCGTGATGTTTCTGTCTCCTCTCGCTGCTTCGGTCTTTTGCTAGACCGGTTTCGGCTGCTCGCCATACTATACTGTACACTACATATATGTACTGTAGACTACAGTACATGTGAAAGTGACAGTGCAGTGAGGATGCCCAAAAAGCATCCAAAGTGCTAACAGTGACAGTAACACCGCTACTGAAGATGGCGGGCAGCCGAAACCGGTCTAGCAAAAGACCGACCAAACCAGCGAGAGGAGACAGAAACATCACGAACCTACAGTATTATATTTCAACTTCCTAACGTTTCATATATTTACAATTTTACGAAATAATATTAGCGTAACTTTAATAAACCCGCGGGTGGGAACAATCGGCAACTATTTAGTTATCGGATCGATAGGCCAATTTGTTGTATTAACAAGATCAGCTTATATAACGGAAGCCATTAGCTTCTGGGCCTCGAGTGCTGTCTGCTTCCGACGTTTCGAAACTCTTATCTTTTCGACTTAAATCCCGACTCAAGAGAGTCGACTTAAACCGCAAATTTGAACTTCTAAGACCATTACTAAAACGGACATCAAAATTGACCTTAAGTAACAAACTCACAATATACAAAGCCATATTAAAACCGACACGGAAATACGGTATAGAACTATGCTGGCTTCCACCGAGACATCCGACATCTCTCGCATCCAGAGATTCCAATCGAACTGTCCTTAATGCTGTTTCAAATCGTAATGACCTCTCAACATACCGACAGTCGACGAAGTCGCAAAATCACGGTTCCTCAAGTTCCAATCCCGGCTTACTCCTCATCCTAATTTGCCCGTTCGGTCACTCTCCTCTATTACCCATTGTCCCCACGACGACGGCTTAAACGCCACCGGCCCAGAGAGATCACCTCGGACGTTAGTTAAATCGTGTCAAGAAGTGACATAATCGGGCGGTTTCCTTGTCGAGACAAACGGGTGAAAAATACACGTGTATCAATTGTAGTTATAACTGTAAAGTGTGTGCAAAAATAAAGAAACGAACAAAAAATAAGGAAGTCAGTTGATGATGCTTGGCCCATTGTGTATCGATTGTTGGTCTCTGATGTTTCAGATCGGAAGTTATAGATTTTTCGACGCCTTTCTACTTTTCGGGCGTCTCGTTCTTGGCGGCTCCCAACCAGAGGACGGAGATTCCCCTGCTGGCCTTCCTGCTCCCCTTCTCCCCCGAGCTCTGGATAGCCATATTCACCTCGCTGAACGTCACCGCGGTCGCCGTCGCCATCTACGAGTGGCTCTCGCCCTTCGGCCTCAACCCCTGGGGCAGGCAGAGGACCAAGAATTTCAGGTTATATCTCAATTAGATCGACGGCTCTCCACTTCACCCACGCCCACCGTAGAAGTCGACACGGGAGCCCGCAAGTTGAGCAGTATCAATAATGGATACCGATTTTGCTGTCCAACCCTCCTTCTGGACAGGGGCTATCATTGCTCGGAAACGAGGAATTAGAGTCGCAAAACAGAGAAAAATATTACTGACGGCGGCGAAAAGTCCAAACCAATCCGGCTTAAGACCGAACGAATGAGGCTGAAGATCGCTGGAATAATTAAAAAGAATTTTAAAGCAGTTTATAGTTCGTTGAATTAACACGGGGAAAGTATTACAGTAATACAGGGTTAAAGTTTCCGACGTTAATGTATTATAACGTATGTATTTTTTACCATCTTGACAGGGCGCTGATACTAGAGACAGTCCGACAGTGCGGGTTAGCATCAGAGCGAATCGGGCGAGTTTAAAAAATGTTAAGCGCCAGCCATACAGGAAGTCCGTAACGCTCCTGTGTCGCATAAAATCTAAATTTAAATTCGGCCAAATAAGATCTAATTCGATACCAACATTCTGTAAGTTTCTTATGCATACATCCATACGTATTCGAAGCTATATCGGATGATTTTCGAATTAACGGTAACCGTTAATCTTATTTTAATGGACGATTTTAAGAATTTAATAACCAGCATTTTCGTAGTTTTGTATTTTAGGCGGACATTTTCCCAGTAGTATAAGCGTTTTTGAAAAGATAACGGATTGTTTCAACTTATTATATAAAGATGTTATGTTTTTTCTGTTGGATTCAGCATGTCCTCCGCGCTGTGGGTTTGCTGGGGCCTACTCTGCGGTCACCTTGTGGCTTTCAAGGCGCCCAAGTCATGGCCGAACAAGTTCCTCATCAACGTCTGGGGCGGCTTCAGCGTGATATTCGTCGCCAGCTATACTGCCAACATTGCCGCCCTAATTGCCGGCCTCTTCTTCCACTCGGCAACCGCCACATACCACGACAACAGCGTCAGTATACAACTACAACACTCTATAATGTGTCAGGAATGCCTTGATTAGTAGTCTCGTTGATTCCTGAGTCGAACCGCTGTATAACCTTAAGACAACACCTACACTGGCCTAAAAAGAGATCTCCCTAGTCCGAAGCCGCAACCTAGTTCATGTGATAAAAGTACCATCATTGAGTGGTCTCGTTTATCGAGACATTCATGCGAGACCTATAAGTAACCAACTCGCAATATACAAAGCCATGTTAAAACCTGTGGGGTTCCACTGAGACATCTGACATCGCTCGCATCCAGAGATTCCAGTCAAAAGTCCTTCCTACCGTCCTCAACGCTCCCCCCGGGTATGTTTCTAACCAGACGATCCACCATGACCTCGACATACCGACAGTCGACGAAGTTGCAAAATCCGGTTCCTGAAGTTCCACTCCCGCCTTTCTCCTCATCCTAATCCACTCTTTCGGTCCCTTTCCTCTCTTACCCGTCCATTATCCCCCCACCGCGTCGGTTTAAGCGCCGCTCGCCTAGAGATCTTCTTAGCCCTTAGACCATAATTGTTCTTGTGTCAAAAGTGCCCCATCATCGGGTGGTTTCTTTTATCACGATATGCGTGTGAAAAAAAATAAAAATACTGAAGAAACTGAGTATTATCTGTGTGTGTGAGTATTAGCTTGTGGCGCGTTATTTGTCGTATTTAAATTATCGTACCTGTTTCGTGATCGAAAAATGACAAGGTCGTGGTGAACATACCTGGGGGTGGGGGGCATTTGAGGATGGTTCGAAGGACTTTCTCAAGAAAAGGCGACTCACTAGTGTAGATTTCCTGTTCTTCTGTCGCTCTGGTCTCGTCTCTCGCCAGACCGGTTTCGGCCGCTCGCCACCTCCAATAGCGGCGAGTTAGAGATAAATGTGAAATATGCTCGCACTGCTTGCTACTGAAGATGGCGAGTAGGGGCCGAAACCGAGAGGAGACGGAAGAACGCGAAATCTTTACGGTATTCCAACCCCTCGCGGACCACAACAGAGGTATTCCGAAACGGATTGATTCCTACCCAACTCCAGGGGGCGTAGTTCTAGTGCAATACGCGCGAATCGTGTCCACGTTTTATTACATGCTATTGGTATTGGCATTTATATTGTATTTGTTGTTTTTTGCAGTTGTTGTGGCAACGTGTCGGCGCCCGAAGGCATCCGCCGCCGACTACTACGTCCACAGGGCCAACCAATTGCTGTGGGAACACATGCAGAGACATGCAGTCACAGATGTGGCCACCGGTGTACAGTATCTCAAGTAATAGAACTACACCGCTCCTGCACTACAATACATGATAGATAACTATAGCTGAGTCTAAAATACCTGCTTATATATGCGGTTTTTAGGCCCAAAATCGACCGAAAATGCGGTTTTTAGGCACAAAAATGTGGTTTTTAGGCGCAAAATAGGCCCAAAAATGCGATTTTTAGGCCCAAAAATGTGGTTTATGGGCGCGAAATTGGGCCAAAAATGCGGTTTTAAAAAAAACCAAAAAATTTTGTAATTTTAAAAAAGTCGGCCGATTTCGCCCATATTCGGTCAAAAGTGGTTTATATATATATATATATATATATATATATATATATATATATATATCAGTGAATGATATAATTTTTTGTATTAAATAACATATGATAAGAAATGATCTAGACCAATAGTCATACAGTAAACATCATCTCATTATTTGCATCCAATTTTTACGGTACAAAAACAAGTAAGTGTCTAGGGGTCGAGATGATAAGATCAAATAAGTAAGTTAAATATAAATTTATACGAAAGGTGTTTTTTTTATTTTGAGAAAAATGAAAAATGCTATTACTGCCGACTCGTTTCAAGTCTGGACCGAAAGTACCGTCGGTTTTTTGTCAATTTTATAACATAAACAGTGTTGACGATTACTTATATATTATTTTGCTGTCCTCTGTTCGATTTCTCCAAAGAGAAAAACAAACATCATAGTATATAAATTTCACGTGGAACCCCCATACGCGACTCAAAAGAACAGGTCTCAATCGCAAATTTGTACTGCTGAGACCTCCTTTGAAAAGGACATTACAACATTCAATAGACAACAAACTGACAATGTAGAAATCCATTCTAAAACCGACACGGACTTACGGAATAGAACTATGGGATTCCGCCAAGAAATCCGACATCGCCCGCATCCAGAGATTCAAAAGTCCTTCGTACCGTCCTTAATGCTCCCCCCGGTATGTTTCTAACCTAACAATCCATAATGACCTCAACATACCGACAGTCGACGAAGTCGCAAAATCACGCTTTCAGTCCCTTTCCTCCTTCACCCATCCATTATCCCCCCCCCCGCGTAGGCTCAAACGCCACTGAAACAGAGATCTTCTTAGTCCGAAGCCGTAAACTGCTCGTGTGAAAAAAGTGCCATCATTGGGTGGTCTCTTTTATCGAGACAAACACGTGAAAATAAAACAACATTTGTACCAATAACTTTATGTAGTTGATTGTACAAAAGAAAAGGCTAAAAAAAGTATATAAATTCCGGTTTGACGTTAACCAGGTAATAATTATGCGCCGCGTTTATATTTATCCGTCGTCCTCCCGTCTCTGTCCTAAGGAACGGCACCCTGGACATCCTGATAGCCGACACACCAATCCTGGACTACTACCGTGCGACCGACCAGGGCTGCAAGCTACAGAAGATAGGCGACGCTATCAACGAGGATACCTACGCCATAGGCATGACCAAGGGCTTCCCGCTCAAAGTAAGCAACGCATTTTCACCCCCACCCCCACCACCCACCCACAACATATTTAATAAAATTAAAAGTAAATTAATTATAAGTGTTTCGTTTCATTTTGTTCGTCCGTCTAAAAGAAATAAAATATAATTGACGGAGACTAACGATGCCTCCATTGAATCCCTGTACCATTATAGCGCCTGAACGTCGAAGAGAGGAATACATCGGTCTATTAAGAGGGCAATCTACGCCTAAAATTGCCATCACATCTACAGAAATACAGCAAATTGGTATCAACTTATTTTACTACTTTTTACAATTTTATCCCCTTTTAGCAGCGGGCACTGATACTAACCCGCACAGCCGTTATGTCGTGCGGGTCTAGTATCGGCGCCGTGAACATTGCGTTAAAACGAATTCCGTTGTATTTTGAAAATTCTGGATTCTGAATTGTTTATTCACATTTTTTACTGTATACTGCGCGCAGTGACCGCGCGGTGAACGTGCCGACGCGATGCTTAATAGGCCGTCGAAACTCACTGTACGTCCGGTGATGGTGTCGAGCATATATCGGTTTAACATTATATAGTATGGCTTAGACCTGACTTTCAGCCTACCGGTTTAAAATAATTGAGGCAGCGATATCTCAAGGGCTGAGGTAATTTCACGATAAAGTGCATTTACCGTGAAATTTAGTAGCCTTAGAAAATTATCCTCTTAGGAGACCGGATCAACTGTATTCGGAAATTCCGATAAAATACGGCCGAATTCACGCTTACGTGATAAGAAATTTCGAAATTTCTCCTAGTGAATTTCGAAAATTGAAAAATGTCGGTCTTGCAAAACCCTAATTCGTTGAACGGTGCCTGTAGGGAGCAAATTGAATTTTGATATCATATTGTAAAATGATGAACCCCCTCCAGCCAGCCCCACCAACCTCCCGGTTCTCATTCCATCGTCATTAATTACCCCTTTGATGTCTCCTCAACGCGGTTCGTTTAATCGATTATAAACTGAATATTGTCAAAATGTATACCGCTTTATATACTAATATTTCTCATTCAATAATCGGCGGATAACCGTTTTATACGGGCTCAATTCCCCGTATAATTGTATCCCATTTTACCCGTAGTCTAACTACTAAGGCAAAAATAACTCTGCACTCATGATTGAGTGAATATCAGAAATAAACCTCCGAATTTAGAATTTTAGCCTCAACACGGGATTAATGGCTCGCATTTCTAGCACAGGGAGTATTAGAGCATTTTGGAAAATTGTTTTCATAAACAACGAATTAATACAGAAATAAAATGATTCACTTTTTCACATTTTGTTAATGTCTGTCGCCGGGCCCCCGATTCAAATTAACGCGTTAAAATTTACGTTAAAAAGTAGAGCTTCAAATAGTTATTGGTATTGCCGGCAGAGAGCAGGACAATAGGCGTCTCGATAGTTCAACTTCCTCGTCCCAGATGGCGCTATTTTACATCAACACCGAATTGATAAGACCAAGATAAGATTGATTAGTCAACTGGACCAGGAATTCGAACAGGAAAATTAAAACTTATTTGATGTTAATAAGAATATTGCCTTATTATATTTACTTCATTTTATTGTTTTACTCAATTTCCCTTTTCCTAGTTATTATAACATATAGTTGTATATTTTAACATTTAAATATTGGTTTGTGCTTCCAACACTATGTTTCTAAACGCAATAAACACAATATAGATTAGGTATCTATGCATTATCATCTGATGGTTTCCTTATGGTATTAATGTATTGTATATACATTCTGATATTACGAATCCACATAGTATTGATCAGCACTATCTCTATTCCCCTATATGTTGATTGTCTTCTATGTCTTGTCTTTGAAATTTACAGACCTCGTCTAAAAGATCTAGTCTAAAATATAGAATACTTTTCTTTTAGTAATAAAAATATTAGAATGGTATAAATGAGAGTATTGTGTATCGCGGCTGCGACCCGGGCCGATTGGAATTGAGATATTATGTGTTCTGCGGGCAGGATAGTGTGTCGGCCGTCATTTCCAAGTTGACGAGCAACGGTTACATGGACATCCTGCAGGAGAAGTGGTACGGCGGTTTGGCCTGCTTCAAGGCGGACACCGACATGTCACAACCGAAACCGCTGGGGGTAACGGCAGTCGCAGGTGAATATTTCACTTTTTGGAACAGCTCATGTCTCACAAACAACCCCCCTCTAGTCTACTTGAGAGACCTTGCCATACAAAAATACAACAGATTCCACTCACCCATCACACTAATCCACTAGTCCAAACCCTACTATCCTCCGCCATTCCAAACGTACCCCACAGACGCCTAATGTTTAAAAAAATGTAATAAATAAAACAAAAGTGGGAAACGAGTGGGTTTCTCCTCCATTGTTGTCCATTGTATCAATGTTGCTTATTTTTGTTTACAGTTGCAACAATAAAAGATAGTGAGAAAAAAAAGAATTGTGTTTAAAATAACAGTCAGTGTTTAGAGCCAAAATGAAGTTGGGGGATGTTTAAAATCGGGTTGACCCCATATTCTGCTTGTTGGTGCAGGCGTATTCCTGCTGCTCGGAATGGGGGTGATAATGGGACTGCTGATATTGCTCATCGAACACTTGTTCTACCGGTACACACTGCCGATACTGAGGCACAAGCCCAAGGGGACGATATGGAAGAGCAGGAACATCATGTTCTTCAGCCAGGTAAACAGAAACATGTCATTCACAGTTTAGAATACCTGTTTTCAGATCTGAGAGTGGTCCGAATATAGCGTAGATTTCGGCGCTATAGACGTCACGATCGTCCAAAATGTGATCGACTTCCCGCTAATACTGCATCTAAAATAGTTAAATAATAATAATTGAATAATTACAATCGATATAGACAGAATTCCGATATTTTATTGCCCCTGAAAAGGTCGTTTGCTCTAATACTAACCCGCACGGTCCGACTGCCCTGCGGGTCTAGTATCAGCGCCTTGTCTCGATCTTCAAAAATGTTTTACAATAGTCAACCGTAAATAAACCGTAAGTAAATAATGCTTGTTCCACGGTGCACTCTAGTATAATAAAAAAATCGCATTTCCGTTTGAATTCGAGTAGAACAAACACCCTGGGGTTTAATATATGCGATGCAAAGTGTTCAAGAAAGCTTTTTATAATTCGTGTATAGATGCAAATCTCGTTTCGCGGTATCGAAGAATAATTTAAAATAACAGAGACTGCCAGGTTTGTACGAATGAAATGTAAAATAATAAATATAGACCGCAGTTTTCTCGATATTCTGTCACCTCTCGCCGCACTGGTCTTTCGCTAGACCGGCCGACTGTGCTGTCAGTATAGCGACACAGCACAAGTGACAGTGACAGTGCGGTGAGGATGCCCTCCAAAAAACATCCAAAGTGCCAACAGTGACTAACACCCCCGTGGGAGACATGCCGCGTGTTTAGCCAAGTCTATGTATAACTAAAGGCCTATAAGTAGAACCACTCGTTTTGACATACGGCCGTACTAAAATTTGAGCATAAACGCTCATCAATTTCATCCTTAATCAAAAATATGAAAGAGTTACTAATTTCACCGCTGAAGTTGTATACATATACCTAAATATTAAGGGTGCTTAATGTATTTAAGAGGAATGAGTTAAAATGAAATGGGAATTTGTGTTCGGTCGCTTTCTTTTTTGGTGGGAAAATACCGTTTTATATAATTGATTTCTGGGCGATGAAATTTGCTGTTTTTCCGGTAAATATAACCGAATAATGAAAAGGCGCCCGCCCAGTTTTTACCCAGCCCGATTGTTACCAATACCGGACTTTGAACGAATCTCAAGAAATATGTAAGGGCGAGGGGAGAATAAATTGATAAGAACGCATTGAAAATCATGACCGGTGGGAAAAAAAACCACCCCCAGCCCGTTCGGTACGGGTAATGCAAGTGCCGCATGGATATTGCATTATCCGTCCGGGACCATCCTTCATAGAGACCAATCCCGGAAAAGGGGATTGAAGGCGGTGGGGGGGGGGGGAAAGGGAACGGGGCCCAATGGGCGGAATTAAACATCGGACTCCCTCGCGGACCTCAACCCGAACCTTTTTCCTAATTCAATCCTAAGGGTTTATAAATTCAAACGGGTTTTCCACCCCGCCCTACCCGCCTTCTCATCGCGGTTTTCCTCACCGCTATCGGAAAATCGCTTTCATTACGATCTTTTCTCGGTCGCCCCCGGGTTAAACGGCTGAGGGAAAATTGAAAATAACCTATAGGAAAGAAATTTGTACGTACGACTTACATAAAATTTGAAATTTATTTTTTCCATATATCCTCCATATTAGGCCATTGATTTTTTCCACGTGGAATCCGACTCAAAAGAATCGACTTAAACGGAAAATTTGGACTCTTAAGGCCATTACTAAAACTTTTAAGTAACAAACTGATAATATACAAAGCGATACTTAAACCGACACGGATATAGAGTATAGAGCTATGGGGTTTCACCGAGAGATCCGACATCGCTCGCATCCAGAGATTCCAGTCAAAAGTCCTTCGCAGCATCCTTAATGCTCCTCGGTATGTTTCTAACCACACAATCCACCATAACCTCAACATACCGACCGTCGACAAAAGTCACAAAATCCGAAGTTTCGCTCCCGCCTTTCTCCTCATCCTAATCCACTCGTTCAGTCCCTCGAATTTTTTTCAATTAAATATTTTAATCGATTGAAACTATCATTAGATTATAATGAAATCATATATAATATTATATTTGTCCCTGAACCGTTGTGTTGCGTCGGTTTTGTGATTTTATGAAACCTCTAGGTGGACTACCCCTCGTGACAGTGATAAATGGGGGGGAGGGGGGGTCTGAATTATGAGGGCAGCCATAACCACCCCCTAATGGCCGCCTATCACTATCACACGTATCGGACACACACACGCGAGAGAACGAAAGGGGTGGTCTAAAAAAAGTCCCTTATCTAGTCCCCGGGTGCGGCCGACTCGCAACCATAGCTTCAAGTCAAAAGTCCTTCGCACCATCCTCAATACTCCCCGGTATGTTTCTAATCGAACAATCCACCATGACTTCAACATACCGACAGTCGACGAAGACGCAAAATCCTGGTTCCTAAAGTTCCACTCCAGCCTTTCTCCTCATCCCAATCCACTCGTTCGGTCCCTTTCCTCTCTTACCCGTCCCTTATCCCCCCCCCCCGCATCGGCTTAAACGCCGCCGGCCTAGAGATAAGTCTTAGCCCTTAGACCATAATTGTTCTTGTGTCAAAAGTGCCCCATCACCGGGTTGTTACTTTTATCACGATATGCGTGTGAAGAAATACATACAGCATTTGTACTTATAACACTCAATGTTGATTGTACAAAATAAAAAAGAAAACTGGGAAATAAATTGTAGGGAGATGCGCCTCACCAGAATGGATTGAGGGCGGCAGGGGGGTGTGGGGGGGGGTTCTCTAATGTGGGCTTCGTTTAAGCACCCTCCGACCAAACCCCCCCCCACGTCCGGAACTTCAACTACAACTGCTGGAGAGTATTACGCGATACCAGCTCACAAACGAAATTCTGATATCTCTCGTAAAGCAGAGTTGATTACACGCCTTTCCTACGCCCACCCGTTATCACTACTTATTCCTGTTGTTGTCGTAGTATTGTAATAGAAAAAGTTTTTTCTTTTTTTTTAAAAAAAGTAAAGGATTTTATTCGAGTGTAAAACTCAGCGGGCCGAAATACTGAAGGGGGAAGTGGGGGAGGGGTTATCGGGTTTTACATCTGGAGCGACCTAATTGGGGACCGATAAAAAAAAACGGCTCTTGCAGCTTCCCCGTCCAGTGGAGGAAGCCGTTCCTGGTTTTATTGCGGCACTCTTCTCTTATCCCCTTCGTCGGAGTGTATTGAACTGTTTGGAATTCGGGATAGAATCAATTCCCTGGAATTTCAGGATCGGCCTTCGGCATTCTTCTTTATTCATCGCAGTTCGCTTCTTCTTTTTCGCACAATATTAGAATTATATACACTTATTGAATGAGCTGCATAATCAACCCCATTACCCTCAACCACTCTCTTCCGGCAAGCATCCTCGTACGAGATCTGCACATACTGTAGCCCAGATAAGAATAAATACAAATCAAAAAGTGCAATCGCTTTATTATATCAAAGACAGGCATAGAATACAGCCATGGTGCCGGTAACTCTATGGATTGTACAATAAATAAAAGAAGCTATATCATTTGTTGCTATATTATGTAATCTGTTATCATTTTGTGTCTATTTTATTTAATTTTTAGATATTTTCATTCATCTCAATTGTAGACCGATTTCGGCTTCTCGTAAGCGATGAATTTTCCCAGTTTGCCAAGTCGAATTCGATTTAAAAAATACCTTAAAAATACTAGGGTCCTCGAAGGTGAAAATCTCGCGTCGAATGAACGCGATGGATGCTTTCTCCGAAGAATTATTCAAAGTACCAGAGGTATTGACTTCAATTTAAAAAAAAAATGAAAATACGAAAAACTATATAGCAGAATGCTGCCCTATTCTGCCGGGGCTTTCCTGATATTTATCATGAGTTCCAGAATTTTTTTCTCGAGAAGAGAAAGGCAGCATCTTGTCGACGGTGAATAAGTATGGCTTCTTTTATCGGCAGACGCCGTTCTCCATTCTGTATCTGTATTTGTATTTGTATTCCTCCTTCCATCCGCCCCTATCTCCTTCTTCTCTCTCTCTCTCCCCCTTTCTCTCCGTCAGTCTGTAGCTCGATAATTCCCCGGCTCTCCCACCTACCCATGTTTCTCGTCGGGAAAGTACAGAAACTAGACGGGTTTTCGCACTTTGAGCACCAGACGACAGATTTTTTTTTATTCCGCAGTATTTCCCGACGAAAATCCTCTTTCGCGAGTGAAAATTTTCGCGGAGGGGTGGGATGGGGGTGGATGGGAAAATTGGTACATAATATCAGCATCAGGAAGGAGGTTATATATTGAGCTAATAATAGACGAAGAAATAAAACCTTTGGAATACCTGTTTTGTGGATTTCCTAGATTTCGCGTCTCCTCTCATTGGTTTCTTTCGCTAGGCCGGTTTCGGTAGTCTAAAAAGTGTAACATTCTCACTCTATATAACAGCCCGCACTGAGAGTCCGTTCGAACGCGTGGAATAGCATTAGAAATCAGGATTAATGGGCGGGAACAGGAACTTCTGTTGCCAGACAGAAACGGAATGAATGAATGCCCAGGCGGGCAATATATTAACAGATGCATAAGAAATAACTGCCTTTTTTGGTAGCGACGGTGTCTACAACGAAAGCCATTTTCAACGCCTGTTAACAAATGAATACGCGGGTTTTTCGGGGCATCAATTCAGTTACAAATCAACAATTATTTTCAGAACTAAGTTTGCCCAATAATTCTAACGACAGCTGTTTCCGAATTGGTTCTGTAGAAGTAGAATATTTATGTTCACGCATATACGTAGATACATAGATGTATATACCGTCAGGAATATAATGAATTGAGTGAACGAATTCGATTGCCGAAAAAAAGTCCTCGAAATGCGAATAAGATCAACGATTTATTATAATACAAAATTCAGACCTACGCATTATTCTTTGCACCTGACTTATTAATATTGTTATAGAAAGGATAAAAAATAGTATATAATAGAAAATATTTACGCTGACAAATTAAGATTTCAAATTGAAAATTTCTCCGTATTAAGGTTTTAAACGAATTTTAGGAGAGATAAAAATAATCTCTGAGGAGTTTATTAAATAAATTGCAACGGGGTCTTACTTTAATGTATTATCCGATGTCTTTACATAACTTAATATTAAACGTTAATATATATATTTAAAATTACAAAAAAAAGATGCTTCGTTCCAATCTATTTTCCTGCCTGTGTGATCCAGATTATTAAAACTAAGCCTGCGTATTCATCACTACCGGTTCTTTACCAAATTATTGCCGGGAAGTGTATCAAATAATTTCTAATATTGTATCACCGTTTATTGTTCTGTCCGAATCCTGGAATTGTTATTGCATTGTAGAGGTAGACGGGATTGCCGGTGTGATGGATGCCATGGCCAGCGGAGTTATATTTAGCGTTCCCCGTATCGGTGGAGGTGGCCCCGGTTAGCGGCTGGAACATATCTGGGCCGGTTGAATTTAGAGAGACCGACGTTTCAATTAAACCAGTATATTGAAAACTGCGCGGAATTAATACCACCAGTTTTCGTTTCCGCGAAATTATATATATATATATATAGTAGCCCGATTGGTTTTTTTTTCTGTGGTTTTGGCGGCGGTCCGATACTAACCCTCACGGTCGACCTGTTTCACGGGTATAGTATCAGCCGCCTTCTATTACTACCTCGGCAGTTCTGCGGCTTCAATCGTCCGCATCTCCTCTTTAATATAACACCGACGAGATCACACTGCTGGCTTCGAGAAAACAATTTCTTTTCGCGTTTCGAAAATTGCACAAGTCCACGCCAATAATGGTGACCCGTCAACTGAGACGGTAATTTTACCAATGTCATTATTCTGTGTTATGAGTAGGTTTTAACCTGCAATTAGTTTGAAATATTACGTTGAATCCCCACGACGACGACGGCCCAGACAGATCTCACCTCGGACAGTAGTTAAATCGTGTCAAATTCGGTGGTTTCTTTATCGGGACGAACACGTGAAAAAAATATACGTGTATCGATTGTACTTATAACTGCAAAGTTGATTGTGCAAAAATAAAAAAAAATGAATGAATTATTTCTATTCAATAGTTTCAATTTTAATTTTAAAATTTCAGAAACTGTACAGATTCATAAACTGCGTTGAGCTGGTGTCTCCCCACCACGCCGCCCGCGAGCTCGTCCACACCATACGCCAGGGCCAGATCACCAGCCTATTTCAGAAGAGCGTCAAAAGGGTGAGTACTCGAAAATGCTTTCACGGGGGTGAACAAATTTTCCCACTTTCCCGGCCACACTCCCCGAGAGAATACCGCTTTAAACGGAGCCACCTTTTAGTCGGAGGTCGTCTTCATTCTCTTCTTATTTTCTTCTTTTACTCTCAGAAATACAGAATCCCCATTTTTTTTTGAGAAGGAAGAAAGGGACTTTTATTTTAACCCCCCCCCCAGGGACTTATTCAGCCGCCCGATGAACGCTCGTTATATAAGTCAAGATTTTATGGCCGTTAATCACTTTATGCAGATCTCAGAGTCCCGTTTGTCAGCGGCCTTGCCGTACAAAAATATGACAGATATCACTCCCGAATCACCCACCGGTCCTTAACATACCTGTTTCGTGATCGAAAAATGACAATTCTATAGGTCTTCAACCTCTTCCAACCAACTTCCATTTAAAATCGATTACACACGTCAAATTAAGAATCGAAAAAAATTATAAAATATTCTGATATTGCCAACGTGTTCAGGGAAATGATCCGATGGGTTCTGTTCCAGAAGGAGCATGAACAGAGGCGAAGGAGGAAAAGCAAAGCGCAATTTTTCGAAATGATACAGGAGATAAGAAGGTAAGCGGTTTGAACGGAGTTCCACAGACATCGCGAAGTAATCGATAGAAGCCAATTTTTTTCAGTTTTCAATAGGGAAATATTAAATCTAAATATTTAGATATTCGCACAACAACGTTCTCCGCTGTTCCGGGATTTTTCCTGGGTTTGGAAACCACGCTGGCGGGCTCCACTGGAAGGGTTTTTGCCCTTACCTTCTGCGGCCCTCCATCATCGGGGTCCGACGTGGGATTAGCTACCGCATGCCGATAGTGTCCGTTTTCGAAACAGAATAATTTTCAATAAAACTGTTTAAAATTGGAAGGCATTTTATTAGTGTAATAATTCGATAACGACTCAAGTTGTTTTAGGTGTATTTATACATAGCGATGAAGTACTACCGTCCCAATTAAAGTCGGCCCAGCCTCTTCGGTGTCGGGGTTCGGAAGCCATCGATTATTATCATTATTATTACTATTACTAACAACTGGATAATAGCTTTTTTCTGGATCGGCGGTTGGGTTTGTTGTAATCAGGGTGCAGCAGGAGGAGAAACAGCAGAGTTTGGCGTTGTTCAACGAGGACAAGAGCAGGCTTAGCCCGAGGGCTGGCAAACAACCGCGGTCCAAGAGCCCGACACAACTCTTCAGTCCGCCGAATTCACAGAGGAGAATGTCCAAACTACCGTCCAGGTCAGATATCACGCGCCGAAATTTATTATTTTGTCAATTCCCGATTTAAAAGAAATGTCTAATTTCTATCAACTGCGACGGATCCAACTGGGCCCCTCTGTTATCTCGATGAATCCCGAAATTCAATATTCGAAACACTATTAAAAGACCGCGTATTTCGCCGTCTTCTGTCTCCTATTGTCCTTTCGCCTTCAGTAGCAGTGCGAGTCGCTCGGGCACGACGATGCCAGAAACGTGACTCACACCGCTACTGAAGATGGCGAGCGGCCGAAACCTCGGTCCGCCAGAAGATCAATTCGCCGAGAGGAGACGGAAGAACACAAAATCGACGGTATTTCAACCCCTAATAGCCTAAATTGACTAGACATATTTTTCGTGTCAATGCAGAATAAATGAATTATCGTTGATATTTCCCAATCCGTATTCTTCGTTAATTATACTCTGTTATTATACAATTTTAATGCAAATTTAAAACGCAAATATTTATATATTCCTCTGAGCGCTCAAATAATCGGCTCGATTAAAACACAATTATTTAACCCTCTATGGGCCTAATTTTTATTTTAAATCCGAAAAAATTGGGGGAACGAAAAATCGGCAATTATAAACCTATATATGCGAATGAAAAAAATTGATATTGATATCGGTCGTCTTGACAACTTTATAGGATTAAGATTTATCCGACATCTCACGAAAAAAGCTATAATTTTTTGGTAAAATCTCTATAAATTTAAATGCGACCTGAAAGTTACACTGGCCCATGGGAGGGTTAATTTGTGCGCATCAATATTTCCGCAATATTTATAGGGCCGAATGACTATTGTGTAATCTTGAGTTTAGGTATGAGTTATTTTTGTTTTCTTAGGCTAGAAATAGCGAGGAGGTTGAGCAAGGACGTGTTCAGGTCGAAGAGTTCGGGTAACCTGAGCGTTAGGAGGCTCAGTTCCGACATCAACATAGCTGCCAACAGGTTCTTCGAGTGCCACAGCGCGCAGGCCATCGGCAGGAGGTAATTCATTGAGACTAAATTCGTAACGGTCCTCTCGGCTCTCCTGTCTCCGGCTAGACCGGTTCGCCGTCTTCAGTTGTCGCGTCCGTCTGTACTGTAAGTGCGAAACCGGTCTGCCGAAAGAACGGACCGGCAAGAGGAGATCGAAACAACTGCGGTATTCACAGACCACAAAATAGGTATTCCAAAATAATCACCTCGTCACCTTTATGTGAGTACCTATACGTGCGTTTATATGTATAATGTTGAATAGGAGTGGGGTGTACTTGTTGAGAGGTAAAGGGTCGGGATCGATCGGTTCGCGTGACTCCCGTGACTTTAGGACTAGGCTTGAAGGGACATAGACGCTGTCGTCCCTTGTTCAAGCCTTTCGAGCCGTTTTAGGGCCGTTTTAGTGTTTCCCCACTGGCAATTAAAGGGTGGATGGGGGTTTAAAAAGGGATGATTCGGACAGAATCATTTTCCCAGTTTCGATCGACCGAAACCGAGGGTTTTTCCGATCTACGATTGATTTTTCAAGCCGACAGTAATAATTGATCTAATTAGCAAAAAATCGTTTAAAACTTACTTTTTTTGACAATTACAACGCAAAATAAATAGGCTTCGTAGGCCGGTTACTTTTATATATTTATCCGTATTATTATATCGCGCTTTTCAGTTTCGTTAGTGCGAATACGAAAATAATCGAGAATTCAAAAGGAAAAAACCTAAGTCATCGGTTTGGGGATCCGCGACGGTCGGAACCCTTCCCCCACCATTCGGGGATAGGTTCATGAGTTCGTGAGCTTAGGCCAAATTCTTCTCTCGATATTGCCCCGGCGACTGGTTCTTTAACCATTATTTCCGACGAAATTTTATTCTCGCTTTCTCTAAACCGTCCAAAAGCCGTTCCGACACGAGGTCCTTCATTGTAGAGCCGGCAGTCCCTTTCTTGAGAACGTGATTGCGTTCTTCCTCCGTCCCATCCTGGCCTATGCAGATGCCTTTTATAGGCTTCCCCAGTGAGAAGCCGTCTATAGATTGAGCGTTGGCACGTTTTCAGATTGAGCCGGGACACGAACCCCAGCCCGCCGGACATCAACTCGCGGCGAGCCAGCCACTTGCTGACAGCGGAGGCGAGCCCCTTCGGCGGGGGCATCCTCAGCCACAGGAACTCCGCCGTCGAATTGGGCTCGCAGAGTATGTCACTGCCGAGGACCAAAACCCCCTTCCTCACACTGCCCCTCTCCCTGCCCCAACATCACCTCTCCCACCCGCCTCCGGAGATATCCATCCACCCTCCCGCCCAGCCGCCGGCCCCGCCCCGCCCCGCAACGGCCGCCGCCCCGCTCCGGCCCGCCGCCGCCCCACCACCACCACCACCACCACCACCACCAGCACCAGCAGCAGCAGCAGCAGCACAACCAACCGCAGGCCCAGCAGCCCTCCGCGCCCGCCAACAGGTTCAGCTACATCGACGTCCAGAACCCGACCTTCCGGGACAAGCTCTCGAGGCTGAACAGCACCTCATCGGCCGAGGACAACAACCCCAAGGTGATAGTGCACAGGGACGAGGAGGAGGAGAGCCGGCTGGAGGAGAGGCGGAAGAACGCCCCCACCCTTCTCGAACAGATCACCACTATGCAGGAACAGTTCCCGGTGACCAAGCCGAAGATAGTCTCGTGCGTGCCAAAGAAACTGAAGAGCCGGTCGGCCTCGGAGCCGGCCGACGGGGACCGCTCGCCGCTGGACAGGCTCTCCAAGGACGAGCTGGTCGGCCTCTGCAGCATGCCCGAGGAGGAACTGAAGAAGAAGCTGATGGACGCCATCAAAGAGAAGGAGCCCACCTGAGTAACGTCTCCGCCCCCGCCCCCCACCCTGACCAAGGAACATTTCACTATGTCCTTGTGAACTCGCCAACTGCAAGCTGAATAACTGATATTATATGTGCGCTCGAGCTAGAAGCCCGCGCTACGGTTTGTTTGGGTCGGGAGCGGATACTGTAAAACTGGATATATAGAGTTAGACGAAAGAAAATATTAGGACCGTTAAGGGGGCCGGCTTAACCTGAAAAGAATAGGCCCCATTTCTATTTCCTATTTCTCCTATATTTCGTTAGGACCGCCCTCGGTGTCACCTATAAATGGCGTATTTATACAATTAACGCTTCTATCTGTTATTCACTTCGGTTTTCTAAACCGCCAACACAATCCCAAAGTGAAAAAGTCTAATTTTTAGTATTCGACAGGCCGAAACCGGGTTAGCTTATATCGTTCGTAACCTTTAACTTTTCGATTGTAAATATATGTAGTATTACCGCATTCGTTAATCCTGTACCGAGGCTGTTTTTAAGTCGTTACGGCAGTAACAGATCGCGATGAACTGTGTGGAGGCGCGAGTACGTATCTTGTTACTGACGGCCTCGGGTCCTCTAAAGGGGAAAAGTACTCCCCGTACATGTGCCGATGTAAAATGGCGATATTTACAGTTTAATTTAAACTTAAACTTTGCGAAGCCGGTTTCGCCCGGTGAATAATGAAAGTTCCATTTTTTCAACCGAGTAGGGTAAAATTATTTGCCCGAAATAGTTAATACGCCACTTATTTTATGCGACGCGAAGGAGAGTAGAAAATGAAATTTTAAATTTTCGACAAGAGACCGCCCCCGCGCTTACTAAGTAGTGTTAGAGTATCGCGGTTGTTTTTGAATTGGACGTCGTTATTTTCGCAGACACACTTCGGGCCATTAAGCCGGTCCTTTGGACGACTTGAGAAACTAGAAGAAAAAAAATAATTGTTAAGAGTGAATAAGATGAAAGTCGGGCCCGCTTGTGTAAAAACACTTAACAGAGAAACAACGGTCTGGTTTACTTGGAAAGTGACTGGCCGGAAAGGCCCTTCTTAAGAAATAAGATTTAGGGACGACACAAAGCGATCGAACTGTGGAATAAACATTTTTTTAGCCAACACTCAAGTGTCGGAACCGAATCTCAAATAGTGGAAACGACTCGTTATAAAAATTATTATATAAAAATAAAACGAATACGACTTAAGTGTAACTTTTTAGAGGTTAGACTATCCACGTGGAGGAAAAAATGGATAAGTGAAAATTTAAGTATTATGTATATGTGATCCAAACAATTTTGGATTGTTTATAGTGTATGAGAATATATATATACAATAGGTTTACAGTATATTTAAAACAAATAAAAGTCCAGTTTACAGAGTTAATTATAATCAAATCGTAATGTAGAAAAAATCTTCTTCGATGTTACGCCTTATTTGTACATCGTTCGGAACGGTATGGCCGAAAACGAACCAGTGTGTTTTATTTTCAGTTCCGATAGGGTTTCTTTTTGCCGGGAAGGAACTAAATAAAAGCGGCGTGTTTTTTAGAGAAAATGTTAATCGCGTTAAATTAGATATTAAACTGACCGAAAACGAGTTTCGATGGGGCAAAAAAGAGAAATAAACAATCGGCGAATAATCATAATTGGAGGAACGTGGGGGTGGCTCCTCGTGTGTATTTATTATTCTTTTCGGACATGTTTCGGTACATTGGGTAAATCTACATCTCCGTTCGGGAATTAACGTGTAATTTCAAGACGGCGATACGAAATTCATTTATTCTATACTTGTCTTTTTTTAATACCTAATCGATTTGTTTCCAGTTGATATTTGTTCGAGCGTAAGCGAGCGATTGATCGTGTCATCCGAGCGATCTATGCCGTGTGACGAAAGCCTTATAGTTAAAAACTCAAATCGGATTTCTGTGTAGCGAATGTAGGCCAGTTCCTCCGATAATAATAAGTCGCGGTTGGGGTAAGACTGTTCAGACATCGAAGCACAACGTTCACTTTTCGTATAAATGTCGAGCCCCCTTCTTCCGTCTCTACCACTCTTCTCATCCAGCCTCGAAAATCCGACGCGGGGTTGAAATCTCCTTTCATAGTTGACTGGGCAAGAATATCGAATGTAGGCGGGGGGCTAGTCTTCCTTCTGTCCCTCCGAGATTTAAATACACTTGTGATCGATGTTACTATTATATTATTGACAAGACAAACACGGGTTAGGGTTACGTTAGGTCTAATCTTCGTCAACGTCAGGCCATAATAAAAGCCTTTATTGTTATAAATAGTCCGTAAGACCGTAACTTCTTAAAAAGTAAAACCAAGTGCCCAAAATTTGGCTGTTGAAAGTAAAAAAAACATTTAAAAAAAGTAATTTTAGCGGAAGCCTGTCTTGATCATCCGTACATTTATTCATTTATCTCTAATAGATACCGCTGTCATTGTTTGAGGATCTGAAGATTTTCCGTTGGACAGAATCGATTATTTTTTAATCGCATCAAACGAATACATTTAGGCAAATTGATTAGGAAGCGTACTCGAAAATTGTTCGGTGACCTCAATTTTTGGAATGGGGAATTCAGGGACCGAGTGAAGGTAACAGAGGAACAGTTATATAGTTTATTAGAAAATGCCCCTTTTTTCTATTGCATTAAACCGTTTATGCTCGTCAGAAACCGAACGTATTCCACTTTCTGTAGAAAATCAAAACTCGACACTGTATAATATGATAGTGTTAAAGAAATCAATAGAATAGTCAGTACGGCAAGTCGATTGGAGGAAACGTTAGACTAAAACGGTAGATTTGAAAATCTACAGAGAGCGGAATGAACGGTTTCGCGAGGGGAAATTTAGAGTTTGGAGATGAAAATGAGAATATTAATATTATTATCGAACTATTAAATTGTATCTAGGCTCTATTCTTAACCTTCCCTCCGTCCCCCAAATAAAGAATACTTTTTCGCACACCTCAGGACTTTCTGCAGAAAGTCTCCCATTATTCATTTTTTTCATTGTAAATTCTTCATTTTTCATTGTCCAATACCCCATATCGCATGTTCAATTTTCATTGGCCAATATTCATGATCGGACATACGATATCGGTAATCCAACGATATATATAAATATTGCAAATTCTCGTCAGCCTTGTATTCGGTGGCCACCATGTTCCATTGTTGGGAACGATGGAACAAGATGGTGCGTGATGTTAGCGAACATGCTTCACTTCAGGGCCGACATTGTTCAGTTACCTGAATTGCCTGAAACAATTTCACCATTCAACCGGATCTGCGAACAATCAGTGAAATAGAAAACAATATAAACGAATCTAAATAATATATACTTACTCTTCGAGCCAGCGCTCGCATTACAATTGGCGTTGGGCAATTTTAATATTTATAACTTTTTGAAATTAATAAATTTATCGGGAATAAATAAGTTCGGGATAAAATAAATAACCGATTTTCAAGCGCACATATTCGTGGGAAAGGGGACGGAGCGATTTAAATAGTGGTTAATTTTTAATGCCTTACATACGTATATACACTTAAACATATATATATTTATATCTATTGCATATTGAGCGATCTAAAAAAAAATTAGGGTTTCTCGAAATAGAGGAATAAAATCCTGCGGGAAATTATTAAAACAAAACGATACACAAAAGCGTGTAAAATTATAAAAGCAATAATAACTTTGGAAAATTGTGAAAAAAAAATACAAAAAAGAAGAGTAATGTGTAACAATTATCTAAGAGTGTCTTATAACTTGAGATTTCTTCTTTTACTTAAAGCCCAGACAAACTTTATAAATACCCGGAAATTGTTTAAATGTGTTGTCCCCTTTTTCTGGACTCTATGTCTTAAATAGACAATCTCCCGTTTTATTCATAGCCCATCTATTGTCTAACTGAAATGTAAATCTATGAAATTAAAACAACACCATTTATAGGATAGAAAATTTAATGTAAGGTGCTAATGTATCATCTGAAATACTCTTATTTGGGCGTAGGGGACGATCGATTTTTTTCAGTTTTTCTGAAATTGCGGTCACGAAAAAATCAAGATGGCGCCGGTAATATTCGACAAAAATAAATTATCGTCATCCCATTATTATTATTGTTATTGTTATTTACATTAGAT
Source organism: Lethocerus indicus (assembly GCA_019843655.1). NCBI lineage: Eukaryota > Metazoa > Arthropoda > Insecta > Hemiptera > Belostomatidae > Lethocerus > Lethocerus indicus. Next base: position 949,670 of record JACDQD010000001.1, read on the forward strand.
TGATATTTATTGTTAATCCAATTCAAAAAGAATTATATTACAATATGGTTATTAAGAGAAATAAAAATGATACTAGTTGGAGTCAAAAATTAGAATATACAGGATACATAGGGACTTATTTTTTAAACTAATCTCTATATCGATCGAAGTAGAACATTTATTTAAAATACTTTTAACGAAATATTTAAGAGAATAAAATTGATATTTTAAAAATAAATAAATTACAGGAGGCAATTTTCAAGTATTATATAGAAATATATATTTACGGATATAAAACCTTAACCAACTAAGGGCATATAATTATTGGTACTATGAGAATACATTTAAACACTTAACTATTTCATTTGATTCTATTCCTTCATATTTTTTTTATTTACTCATACTTTAGGTTAGATTAGGTTTAGTGATCGAAGAAGGAGAGAGGAGATATAAGTACGAAGAGCAAAATAATTCGAAATATTATTAGTTTTAAAATAAAAAATTATATAAAAACAAAAAATACTCAAAACATTTTAAACGATTATACATTTAAGGAATCTAAAGAAACCAATTAAAAGTGAAACAATTATTATAGTGAATGTTGTATACAGAGTAGAGATGAGAAACTGTTAGTTCATAGGCCTTAATACCTCATGTACAATTACATTCTTCCATTTCATACAAATATTTTAATAACTGAAATTTTAAAAAGTAAATTGTATTCAAAAATTATAATCATTAACAAGTATCCTCGAGATAATTCATCGGTCATCATGTCAGTACTTTTGTAAAAACGAATATGATTTTACCAGTTCGACACTGTGAATTCTATGTTTGTAGAAAGTTCTTTTAACAATAATAAAAAATGTGTGTTAGGGTATAGATCATTAATTGTAACATAAACCATTATATAATTTAATCTTATTTATACCAACATTTAACTGCATCAACAAAGTCATATTTGAAGTTCTGTTGATAAGTTTTTTCCTGTCATGCTGCAATATAAGTATTCAATGGAATATTAAAAATTAGTAAAATTGATCACATAAAAATTTTATGTTTAGTATGCCTAAGGTTTAATGATTTTTTTTTGCAAAATGCTTAACTCCATGATCTATATTCTGCTTGTTCTTGTTTTTTTTATAAATTATTTTTAGTTTAAATTTAATGTAATTTTGTTCAGATCCAGAATTATTGTTTAAGAGATTCTAATTTAACATGAGAACACTGTTTCGTTCTTTAAAAGAAAAGAAATGAAAGAAAGAGGGATTGAAAGATTCGAGATACTGTAATGATTTTCTTAGATTGCATAAATGTGTTTTCACTACAGGAAATCTATCTCTTTGGAAAACAAAAACCAATTTAGAACTAAGCCATTTTTCAGATGTTTGTCATCCCTTTCTGAAGTTAACTCGAAAGTATAATTGTATTAAAATAATGGAACTGTCTGCCTCTAGATTTTAGCCTTAGTCATATTAGATTAGGACAGAAATCTATAACCGGAATATTAAAAAAATCTCACAAAATTTCAATATATATTTAAGAAAAAATTATTTTCCGATCGTATAATTTACATTACCAAAACGGATTGTCGGAAAACAATTTTTTACTCTGTTCTAAAAAAAACCAACCAAAAATCAATTTTTGAAGAAAACAAATCAATGTTTTTCCCCTCCCACCACCCAAAAAACTTTGTTCTTTAAGATTTAGAACATAAGTTGGTATATACACTTTTTTATGTGCCTCAAAAATTAAATAAAAAAAATGTTAAAAAATATCTTCATTTCAACGTACCCATTATCCCTGAACGTAGGATCATGGTATGAATACACAAAGTTTCATCCTGAGATATGTTTTCAATTGTTTCCTCCGTATTTGTATAATCCGACTGGTATTCACAGTGTCCGCCAATTTTGGACGAACAATTCCCCCCAAAAAAGGCGGAACGAAAAATGTTTTCGAAGGATGAAATTTTTAAAAGAACATATTTTAAAAGAGCAAACGTGTAATTGAGGTCCATATCTGTTGTTTGAAATTACAAGTTAAATTTAACTCATTAAAAGAAAAAAGTTGTATTAATTGTTTCGACGTATTTGAATATTTAGAAGGTGGTATAAAGGAAAAAGGGAAGAAAAAGTATTGTTAACTGTGCCACTTTTAACGGGGAAAAAATTTTAATGTACATATTGTATAGCAAAATATTTATTGTAAATAGATTTAGGTGGACACAAATTACCTTTTGTTGTGTGTGGCATATTTATAATTGAAATTGTTGAAATCTAACACATGAAAATAAAAAATGGAATCAACCCGGTGTTTCAATAACATAATGAAAGGAAATCCTACCTTGTGAACATTGCCCAGAGGTTAAGAAATTGGTTACTGCTAACTAAATATATTGGTGTTACTAGAATTTCCGTTTTAATACCTTCCATACAAACATTTACTTTCAATGTTTTCCACATTATATTAGTTTCATGGACAAAACACGATAAAACATTCTTGAGTTCTTATCTTGTGTGTTAATCACCTGCACCCAGTAATTGTGTAAATTAATAAATTAAAATTAATTGAAAAAATATCTGCGCGTCTGCGAAATGACAGTGCTGACAGGATGCGTCACCGACATACGAATTATGTACCTCATTATGACTGTGGCGAGAAGCCGAAACTGGTCAAATGAAAACCGGTTGCGATTCTGATCGCAAGATTGACGTTATATTCCCAATATCATATAGTACGATAAGACCTCTCCATTTGTCGTGGTTGAGTTCTTGGGAAACATCGAGGACGTACAACGAAGATCGGAAACATAGGAACGTAAATGCAAATATTTATTTAAAAGTTGTTTTAAAAAATAGCTAATAGAACCGAAAGGCTTTTATTTCAAAAGGACCACCATTTTGAAAATGGCCTTCCATCCAAATTCCCAGCAACTTTTCCATTTTCTTTTAGAAGCGCCTATAGATAGCGTCTATTAACACAGGACGCATTACTACTTCACAGCTCAGAATCAATCGCTTTTATTTCAGTTTTTAAAAACTTAATTATAATTTTATTTCCTGCCTTATTGATCTAGCGAATATAACCGATTCATCAGCACCGTGCACACTTCCAAGAAACTGGATAAACTGGTTCCAAGTTCCTTTTTGTCTAATACGATTATCCTTTCCAATATGACAACACCATTTTGGAGAACTTTGGAGAAAAAACATTGAGAAATATTAAACAAAGAACATGGCACGAGGAACTAATGCGTCCACGTGTACTCATTTTGTCAAAAGAATGCCTACAAAGAAGGTTTGGCTTTTATGTTTAATTTTGTAGATATAGTCTTAATAGATCGAGCTAGGAGTCAAGACTATTAATATAATTAGTACTACTGCCAATAATAATACATTGAACGACCTGTGTAAATGAGTCACAAAACGATGGTATAAATGCTAAGAATAGAATTTGATTTGATTCGTTGAAAGTTATTTTTATCTGATCTTTGTTTTACTCTAAACGAGAGCTCGGAACTGAGCATCATTTTCTGACACACGCAAAACGACAGTGTTAATATACTGAGAAAGAGAGAGATTTAATTTTTCCATGTATATGATTTCCCTCGGTTTTTCTAATAGGTATTTTAGTTCCGATGATTCGAAAAAATATTGCTCATATTTTATGCAGCCTAAAAGAACAAATACTCATGCGCATAAATATAGAAAACCACTGTACATTGGCTGTGGACATTTTATGGCATCATAAAAATAAATTATTTATCCATACACGTTGGTCTAATTACTGATCTTAGTAGAAATGTAGCGCGTCGATACCCCTGCAAGTGTCCAGATAAAATGCAGTTATCTGAAGTAACGTACTAAGTGCAATGTTAAATGACTTGTGAGTTGGGCGAGCCAATGTAAATTAAATCGGATTAAGTCGGATCGTTGAATTCCGTTACCATTTTTATGGTTATTTTTTAACAGAACCGCTACAAATGCTTTCATTTCTACAGCGGTTACCGGTACCCAAGATTTCACGCGTGAGCATCGTTTCAATGTTCTTCCGGATTCAAAAACTGCTCGGCATAGCAATTCGTTTCTATCGCCATTGTAGTGAAGTTGAAAAAAATGTATCGAAATATTCGACGGGTTTCGCATCAGGAGGAGGAGCACGCTTTGTATTCGAAAATATTGTGACCACGGGTAAAATACCAAGAATAACATTGTCATCGGGGGTACTTGTAGTAACTTCATCATCATCACCGCTATCGCTAATAATTCGCTAATGATGATATCATTTCCGCTATAACTCTGAAAGTCATTACTATACTCTTCGTTATCAATTCTCGTATGACAGTCACTTTCGGATGAATGAAAACTCGACACGGTGTATTCCGTAACGATCGGTATAACACTTGTTGAGAAAGTGAAAACAGTTTCTAATTCCTATGAAACGACGAAACTGCGATTGATAGGAATTCGACTGTTCTCAATAGATGCGAAAATTATACCGCCCGACAGCAGCGTCTCCGCATTTTCGGTATAAAACAAGAGAAGCGTTGTCGCGCTTCTCCGCATTCCCGGTATTAAACAAGAGAAGAGCTGTCGCGCTTCTCCGCATTTTCCGTATAAAACAAGCGAAGCGCGACAGCGCTTCTCCGCATTCCCGGTATAAAATAAGCGAAGCGCGATATCGCAAAATAATATTCCTCAGTTTCTCAGTGTCTGGACCAAAAGTTCGATAGCACTAGTAAAATGGAACTGTTTGACTCCACCTTGGCGTACATCGGTGTTAAAATATCACGTTGAAAGTTCGGGGAAACTTTAATCTGACATTTTTCCGTTTTATATGTTTTACGAAAATTTCAAAATCGAAACAAACAAAAGATTCGAATACCGGTCGGTTGTAAGATCGAAGTGGCACTGGCGGCCGGACTCCGCCATTGATGCGAACATGAAAGCCAGACAGTGTACAAACTACGGTCAACGTTTCGCCCGTCGGACTTAATTTGAAAAGCCCTGGCGCACGGTATGCTCTCGTGAAATTTCAACCACCGCGATGAACAATTCCAAGTACAAAAAGCAGAACCTCATCCAAAAACTTTACAACAGAGAAGTAAGTACTCGGAAAAAAAATCCAGAACGGAACCGACAGCCGATAACCTTCCTTGGGTTGTTTTGATTTTGAATTTTTTTCTACCTCTCCCCTGGGCGAAATCCGACCGGATTCTCTTCCATCGGCGGACGGAGAACGCTCGAATTTCTGGCTTATTCTTTCCGATCGTTTTTTTTTTTTTTCCAGGTGTATGGACAATTCATAAGAGGTACCTCGCTCAATCATGAACCGACCAAACAGCTCTTCCCGACCGTTCCAGAAAGGCTGATATTTAATTTCTGGGAGACCCTCCCCAACATCGGAAAGTGAGTTTGATGTTTTCAATCCCCGGAGTTTGTCAATAATTGCATCTTGAAGTTGACACGACCATGCAGTCCTGTTTGAATGCCAGCCAGTTTTCAACTCATATTTCCATCCATTTTCTTAAGATGTACTAAATTAAAAAGATCCCTCAAGTACCTTTAACCCGATAGATGTAAAATTTATATTCATGCTGAGATTTTTTCAGTAACATACTACTTTGTTAGTGTCCATTGTTGTCCAACTATTTCCGGACCGTTTATCATATTATTCTTGACTTTAAATTTTATTCTGCAATACTGGATTTCTCTATTATTTGTTTCCATAACTTCTGACTTACTTTGTTATGCGAGTTTCAATTTCTTTTGTCACCTCAAGTTAACAAACATTTATCTTCGCAGTAGCAGTTCTACCTTAGGGGTGTTATAAGCAATCCTTCGTTTCAAGCACTGTGCCTATGACAGAATATGACCCAACTAAAGTGAACTATAGTAATACTAATGTTTTATACTTAATAATTGTATACATGTGGGATTTTCAGTCTTTTATTCATTTTTGTTACACAGTTGTATATAAATTCGCAGCTTTTTTAATTTTAAAATAATAAGTGACCGAGTCATTTTGAAGAGACACATGGAAGTTGGGATATTGCCTGAGATACTATAAAAGAAATATATGTACTTGATTATTTTTTTTTTGGTAGTTTTCAGTTTAAGAAAGCCTAGGATTAATATTGTTTAGAATAGAATTTGAAGTTAAATAATTCATTAAATAAATGTAGTTTAATGCTTGAACAAAGAAAATTGTGTATGGAATTGTTTGTTTGAAATCTCTCTTAATAATTTATAAATTCCTTAATTGTGAAAACATGTTCTTTTCTTTGTGAAGTTCTGTTTGGTTCCATACATTTCAGCTTGTTTTTAAAATGCGTGCTTGAACAAAGTTCAGAGAAAACCGCTTTAATTTTGACTCAAACTTGTCCCAGGATTCATGTTTCCACTGTTATGTGTTATACAGTCAAAACTGGATGTTACGAATTATTTCCAAAATAGGGCATATTTTTTCATCGCCTAACATTTGGCAGGTTAACAGTTGTTAATAATAGTCAACTATTGTCATACTGTTTTTATCAGTATTATTTACAGTTAACAAGTTTTAAAGATTGAATATTAGCCTTGACATAATAACACAAAAAAATAAAATCAGCCCACGGGAGTTGAGTGCAGGTGTCCAGTAGCAGTATAAATGTTGCATTGATTTTGTCAATATGAACCCGTGAAACTTGAGAAACTAGGAATTTCCTCCCAGCAATATGTTATTTGTTAGTGTTGTTTTTAACTGTGCAGGGTATGAAAATAATTTTTCTATTACCATCTACTGGCAGTTGTATCGATTGTAGAGTTTTTCCTTATGGCAAGCAATTTTAAATTGTGCCCCTTGAAACAATCCATCAATTATTTTTGTGTAATTTTACTTTTTTTGCTCTAAGAAAATGGACGTGTATATTCTCCATGTGTTATCTGTCAGTTTTTTTGATCGAACTAGTGCCACTCCAAATATGCCAACAATTTTGTTTATTGTCTCTCAACATTGTATACAGTTTGGGGGGATAATTATATTGAATAATATTTAGAATAACGTACCAAAACTTAATTGTCGCAGTGTGTATACTTGAGACTTATATTTATGTCATAAATGGTGTGGTATGGTATACTTTGTATTAATTATAAAATGGGTAGTGCTGGATGTGTTATGTGCAGTTGTTGTGGGGGCAGTTCTGTTAGCAGGTGAAAACAATTAAAGCTTAATGCAGGCTTAATGTGAAATTGGAAACCATAAAGTTAACTGGCCTTACAAAAGAATTTTTGACATTAGACAAATTGGGCCATATTTCGATCCCCTCAAATTTCAACCTTTAAAACATAAAACCTAAATTCTGGAGGGGACAATATGAAATGCAAATTTAGTTCTCCATTAGAGTAAAGAGAACTGAGCATTAAATATGTAATTATTATGTTTGTTTTTCAGCCACATTTTAATGGGAGCAACAAGATGCGGTCAATTGTTGCTGACTTACACTTACACAGTAGACCCTTCTAGCGTTTTTTCTCCTACAATGCACTATAGGTAAAAAGAATACTGAAATTTCAATTAATAATTGCCGGTGATATTTATTTACTTTTTGTTATACCACTTTATCATTATTGGCTCAAGTTACCTAATTGTATGATAAGCTTTTATTGTTTTGTTTGCACAAACTAATTCAATGAAATGAAGAAGAATTTATGGTATGAAGTATACTTCAGGTTAATACTAGTTGACCGTATGCATAATATGGGGAGCTGGAGCATAAGGTTGAATGAACTTATCTTTATGTTATATCTGTTATGTTTAGCAGTGGATAATAAGGCTAAATTCTGAGTCTGCTATATTGTCGTTGGTTCCTTTTCATTTCAGATATAGATTGCACTTTTGGGCATTCAAGCCTGGAAGTACGGCTGCCAAAGTTGCCGAAGTTCAGCTTTTCGATGGCAGTGACATATTAGAAGTTCTAACTATAGGCATTGTCCAGTGGCCCAACATCAATGACAGGCTTTTGGTTTTTGGAAACTGTCACGGGTAAGAGATTTTATTTTAATAATTTCCCATTGAAATTTTAGTTTCATTTTAAAAATTCACTTTCCCATATTTACCAAAAAATAATTTTACTTACTTATTACAGTTAACGAGTATTAATGACTAAGTATTAATTAGCCTTGATAATAATAATATAAGAAAATAAATTAGGCCACAGGAGTCGAGAGGAAGCTAGTAGTTTTGATTTGAAAAAGTATAAATGTTGCACTGATTTTGTCTGTATGAATATGTGAAACTTGCGGTATAAATATTTTCCAAAAGTTTCAAAAAGGATAATGCGCCATTCTGGAATTAGTTTTTTAATAGTATTCATCCAGTCCAGAACCTTATTTCATTGTTTAGATCCAACCTTATATTCGACTTCTGTAATCTCTTTACTACTTCTTGTAATGCCCTTTTTTGTCTGCTTGAAGAATTATGTCGCAGCCCAATTGTTACACAGTTGTACATGTTTCAGTCCTGAAACTATGGACAGTTGGGATTCGGAGTATGAGTACAAGAGTACGACTTACATTACCGTGACAACAATGCCTTCGTTGAGCGGCTGTGCTGACTGCAGAGCTGTGGCCGCTTCTTTCGACGAGGAAGGTCGGCAAACATATTTAGTAAATTAATTCTTTTCGTTGAATATTTTTAACAGTCGCCAAAATTTACACTGTCCTGACCGAAAAGGAAAAAATAACAAATGCAACTGAGAGTCGTGGTTCCCCAAGGAAGGAGCGTATAAATTTAAAACGTTATATTTATTACCGTAGATTTTTGTGTGTTTCTGTCTCCTCTCACTGGTTTGGTCTTTTGCTAGACCGGTTTCGGCTGCCTGCCATCTTCAGTAGTGGTGTTAGTCACTCTGGCACTTTGAATGTTTTTTGGGCATCCTCACTGCACTTTCACAAACAGAAACAAAATCCCGAAAAACACTATAACAAGACACGTATATATACACACGACAGACAAACACCACAGTACAAGTGACAGTGATAGTGAAGTGGGGATGCCCAAAAAACATCCAAAGTGACTAACACCCTTACTGAAGATGGCAAGCAGCCAAAACCTAAAAGAAAAATTTGGTCTAGCGAAAGACCGAACCAACGAGAAAACAGAAACGCACGAAACCTACAGTATTCCAACCCCTCGCAGACAACAAAACGGGTATTCTAAACTGGTTATATTTTTTGTTGTTGTTTTCAGAAATGGCCGCCAACTGGGATTCGGGCGTCGGTCTGACATGTCTTAAGCACGGACTGACAATTCACACTTGGTTCTCTGTTCCGTACACTTACGAGTTCGACCCGCAGGTCTGTGCGTCAGTCGATGACCGGGTGGTCGTGAACACGGGCAGTTTCGTGCATGTGCTCAGGTTCACGGTGGAGAAGAACGGACCTACCGCCACTTCGGGGTCTTCGCTATCTCCAACGGAGTCCAAACCGAATATTGTTTGCGTTCCACTTGAAAATAGGTATGTAAATTTGCTTCCCTAACCCCAGTGTAATTTTTAAAGCATTATGCTATAATAAGTACGTACTTGTTGAAAGCACTCACTAGTATGTTACAAATACAAATAACTTTATTTTTTTATGGACACAAATAGGACATCAGCAAAAACAAAAAAAAATGGTTCGTACATGCATTCTGGCCTATGGACCTTTCTACATTTATATACTTAATTATTGTGATGGAGGCTAATTACAACTATTACATGCTTCAAAAAAATATCAGAAATTTTTCTCAGGGTTTATTCAATAACATTTCTCCAGCATCTCCAAGATTTGATGTTCACACCCTGATCAAGAGAATCAACTTTATTAATTTCATTGGTCTAATTTAGTGACAACCCAAAAAAATTTTGACATCGTGGAATTTGAAAAATTATCACATAACCCTTAGCCCATTTCATTTACCATTCTAATGTATCAAACCATAATGTTATTTAAGAACCAATAAGAAATGAGGAAGCTTACTATATTTCCTCAGTAATTAGATTACTTTTGTTGTTTCAATAGTAGTAGTAACAAACAGCAACTATTTTAATTAAAACAACATTTTGTCTACAACGTTTGTAGACTATGGAGAAATAACGATAATATTTATGGGAAAATGCCGGTCCTAAAACTCTCCCAGATCTTGAGTACCATTTCAACTCATTTGTTCAAAATCGATTTATACATACACACACATTTTCTTCCCTGCACATATTCACGTCTGTACAAGCTTTGTATAATGGTTGAACGACCAGATGTCACGCCGTGCTACACACGAATTATTGTTCTGCCAGTAACCTTGTGAGGCCCACTGCCAGATTACTTTGTATACATACGAATAATGATTTCTTCTTTCAAATTTTTTTTCATTTCTTACTGGGTCCATATTGCGTGAGGTTAGTCACATAAATGCTCTTAAGAAATTCTATTTCATGAAACCATAAAAAAAATAGGGGGATTAATAATTTGGAAAAAAATTCTGTTATTACTGCTAGCCGAAAAATATTTTTGTTGTTCGGCATCTTGAATATTTTATAACCTGTTTCTAAATTTAATGTGTGCAAACATGTAACTTATGAATTGGCAATTTATCGACCCTGTTAGCTATATTATTTGCAACTGATGCAACATATTTATTTTCTTTTTTTTTTACAGGTTAAGTTATAGTTTTCTGCGTAACAACGCGTATTCTGTGTTCCTTAGTGATACTTGGGCTTGCAATATGACTCAGATGCTCATTGATCTTATACAACAGGTACGGTCGATTGTGTTTAAATGATGCGATCATTGTAACTTGAAAAGTTTAAGGACTCCGTGTAAATTATGTTTATTAATGTTAACATAATGAAATGTTTGTTGAATTATTGAATTCTCTGTTCTTTGTTTGTAATAAATTTTTGTTATTATGTTCTCAGGGCCATCAGGTGGAATTACTAGAATTACCTTTCGTCTTGAAGATGGCCATTCAGATACAACTCCAAGTAGTGAGTTTTATTTTTTTATATATATTGGTATATAATAAATACCTACCTAAGTTCCAATTAAGTTATTAACGTTCAAAAAACAAAAATATATAGTTTGTCTCGCAGTAGTTTCTTATATATAATATTTTATTATTATTAGTCGAATAACTGGAGCGATTTTTTATTTTAGAATTGCCCGTCTGTAAACCTGGCCAAATGTAAATTAAGTAGTGATGCTGTGATAAATAGTTTGATTAATGTCAAGAGGCCAAAACAGAGGTGGTTCAGTTCCGCAAAAGCTTCGAGAATTACGAATATTACAACTCCAAATAAACCAAAATCGGGGAAAAGGACTGCGGATGATGCTGATAAGGTGATAACATTTATTTACATTTAATTAAATATTTGTAGCAAATGTAATCTAATTAATAATGAATTGTATACAAATAACGAATTATTATTTATCCTCTATATTATTATTATTTTAGTATTATTTCATCGCAGCCTTTGCCTATAAAATAATTAAGGAGTTACACATTTAAGAGGAAGGGAGCTTAATTAAATTGTAGGTTCATGATGTTTCTGTCTCCTCTCGCCGGTTCGGTCTTTTGCTAGACCGGTTTCGGCCGCTCGCCATCTTCAGTAGCGGTGTTAGTCACTGTTGGCACTTTGGATGTTTTTTGGGCATCCTCACTGCACTGTCACTTTCATAAGTGCTAACAGTGACTAACACAGCGCTACTGAAGATGGCGTGCGGCCGAAACCGGTCTAGCAAAAGACCGAACCGGCGGGAGGAGACAGAAACATCACGAACCTACGGTATTCCAACCCGTCGCAGGCCACAAAACAGGTATATCAAACTTGATTAAATTGAAAATATTTTTTTTTATTACCTCAGGTATATGACTTCAAAGAGTCGGATGACAGGTGTGAGCCGAAGTTCAAGTTGTACAGGCGGAGGTGTCTCGCTGACAAGATGTACGAGTTCAGGTCGGACGAAGACGCCGACATGGAGAACATTAGGCCGAAGAGCCAGCCGGGCCCGCCGCTCACCACCGAACAGCAGCACAAGAAGTCGATGACTGCGGCCGCCACTGGTGACCAGCAGCAGCACCACCTCAGACCTCCGGCCTCGGCACAATTGCCCAACAAAGACGAACAGCCAAAGACTGACTCTGTACACAGGAGGCAGCGAATCTTCTTCAGGTGTAACGGCGAGTACCAGTCTTTTTCCTTCGTATTGAAACTTTGTAAAGCTCTGACTATTATATTTCGATTTTGCCTCCATTTATTTATTACTTTAAAATATATATTAGGGTACTAAGTTTTGAATATAACTTTGATTTCATTTCACTATGCCATGCCGTAGAATTAATTATCTCACAATTTTTCTTCTTTATAATTCTTTTGGAGGATTTTTCCTTCATGTTTAAAACTTTGTAAAGCCGTGACTAATATATTTCTATTTTGCCTCCATTTATTTATTATTATTATTTTATATATATATATATATATATATATATATATATATATATATATAAAAAAATTTTGTATATAACTTTGATTTTATTTCATTATGCCAAGCTGCAGAGTTAATTATATGTTGGAATCTTACAATTTTTCTTCTTTTATGTATGTACGTATTTATACCACTGCAGAAATATAATTTCCTGTGTTCATTTTTACAGTGAGCCAATCTGCGAAGGTTCAGACTGTATTGAAACTGTCCGATTTCCATTCGGACTCCGAGACCGAGGAGGAGCAACCTGGTGTCGGCGACGGTGGTGGAGGTGGCGGAGGCGGTGGGGGCGGTGGCGGAGGCGGTGGTGGAGGCGGAGTCGGGAACGGAGGAGCAACTTCGATGAGGTCGGAGATCAACAAGATGGTGAGAGCGATAATAGCCGATTGGGAGAGCAGCGAGCCGGAAGCGGTGGTGGGGGTGGGCGGAGGTCGTGCGGGAAGCCCTTCGTCGACTACCGAAGAGGAGGAGGTGTGGACGCCAGGCAAGCGCCGGCAGAGGAACGTCGCCAGCTTCCTGACGGGGCTGATCGAGGGGTCGAACAGCGGTTGCTGCGCTGGGTCAGCGGTGGCGGCTGCGGCGGCGCCCAGGAGGAGGAGGAGGCATGAGCCAGTGGTCTCGCGAAGGGGAGCCCTTAAACCTAGGAACAGGAACAGTGCTCTGGGACTACACCACATCAGGCCAAGGCTTCCCAACTCCAGCTCTTTTGAAATGACAGGTATTTCATTACTTTGCCATATCTAAATTACTTGTAGCGTTCGTACAATTATTATTCCAGAAATTTTATCCACTCGTTACTAATTACAAGAAATAGGTACCTCTTATGTATATAGCTCTTGTGTGTATAGCATCACACCCAATTGTTATTAGTTAGGCATATCTAAATTGAACAGTCATTCGGATATTGTACATTTACATTCTGAGAATGATTGTGTACCTCATTCTTTTTGTATTGGTACTCTCAAGTGAATATCTTCTTCTTTGCCATATTTAAATTGCCGATAATTCCTGAGCAGTCGGTGAATATTTATATTCTCCATAATCCATACAACCCCTAAGTGCAATTAGTTTAGTTAATAACATTGACATATCTAAATTGATGATAATGCTCATACTGGAAATGTTAATTGTTTTATATTTTGTATATCTTAGATTATTTTACCAAAATTTCACCGACAATAAATTTCGATGCGCTTAGTCTTTTTTGTGTGATTCTATTTCAAGAAAACTTTCCTTGTGTGAATTAACATAAAAAATTGAATTCTCTAATTTTTAGGATTATGGCAGTATTATTATTTCTCATTAAGTAGTAAATATTTTATAATTTTGTGAAAAAACATATTCCAAATGTTTTCTTAAATTCATTGATGAAGATTATTAATTTTGTCATCGACAAATTGGTTATTGATTGATAGCTTTAACGTAATGCCATATTTATTTACTATTTTAGTGTAATTATTAATGAATTTGAATTGTCATTCTGTCAGTAAATTGTTTGGCTTGAAGTATATCTGGTTTCACAGTAGTTATATATTTTTATAAACTCCTTTTTTTTTAAGATTCAATGAGGAAAGAAATGGAAAGGGGCTTTGGTCACCAGCCAGTCACCGGTTGTTCAGTCCAATTTACTAGGCGCTTTATAGAAATAGATCAAGAAATAACTTCAACAATAACTGATATTGAAGGTGGGCACATTATTATATTTGGGTACAGAATTTTATTTTCAATTAAAATAAAAGCTATAAAAGTCTGCACAGTAATATTGTTTCATTTCAGATGATGAAATTGGTCCCGGCTTCCAGTGTGCTCTTCCTCTCTCGGTCCACGGGTCGGCCTATTCTCAAATGGAAATGATATCTAATCAAAAAGCGGAAAAGCTTGTAATTTTTTATTTATTTTACTTTTCTATTTCTATTTTAGTTACCCCTCTATGGGCCGAATTTTTATTTTAAATCCAAATAAATTGGGGGAACGAAAGATCAGTAATTATAAACCTATATATGCAAATGAAACTATTGATATTGAAAGTCTTGACTTTATAGGATTAAGATTTATGCCCCATTTCACGAAAAAAGCTATAATTATTTGATAAAATCTTGATAAATTTAAATGTGACCTGAAAGTTACAGGGGCCCTTAGGGCCCTTAGATCTTAACATTTATTTGAAACTTTAAGCTATTAAGCTTCAAGGAAATTGGGCTCAGCCACAGAAATATCCCATACATTTTATTCTGATGATTCTTTTACTGAGGGAAACAAATTACAGAATATCAAATAATAAGATAATTGTTAACTTCCTTTTTTTCAAATTATCTTTTCAGTTCTATTTAACTTGGTAAAAAAATTGGGAAATTGTTTAATATGGTGCATATTAGAACAGAATTTGTCAACAATTAACATTTATTAATAATTCACAATGAAACAATGATATTAATTAATGTTTCCTTGATAGTCTCATGTTCTGTATAAGAGGTATCTTTCTCTTTTATAACTGCATAAACACAGTTTTAATATTGTTTATTTTTCAGAGTGTGTTATGTGCAGTAGTAACTCAGAGTACATTAGATATAGAGCACTTTTGTTTTAAGGCGGCGGAAAGTATATGCAGAATGGAAGGCCTTAAATTTTGGTTTTGCAGTGATTATGACACGGAAGTTGTTAGTGTAAGTTAATTTTATTGAATCTATTCAACGGAAATATTTATAAAATAAATAAACCCAGCGAGTATGCTGGAGATAATGAACTAGATTCATTTAATAATTAGTATGGTTAGATTGATTTCATTTGGTTATTTTGTTCCTGAACAGCTGATTCCTAAGTTCGGTAAATGCATTGACCCTCGGTTGTTGGATTCACCATTTTATAACTTAAAAAATATTTCTATACATTTTTTACTCCATTCTGCAATTTATCTTTTATAACTGCTAACATTTTAGAACTTCATATAATCAGTTGTTTCACCCTTTCATAAATAAGAAAAAATAAAATAAGAAAACTATATGTTGCAGGTGTGTCCAATTACAGAGGACATGTTATTTGTTGTGTTTATCCGGTTGAATGCAGAAGACGATAGGAAATCCATTAATGAAAATGCAACACAAAACGGTGCCAACAAGTAAGTTTTATAATATTTTCAATGCTCTTTGTGAATGCCAGTAGTATGACACATGAAACAGTTAATATTTCCATCTTATTTGCCCCTGCAAAATGATTACATATGATGAAGATATGTATTGAACCTAAGGTTTCTCACCTGAAAAATGTTCTAGATGAGTTATAAATACCGGATTATCTAAATGTCCTTATTTCCCCAGTCAGTAATAATGATATTTTTAAAGATTGTTAAGCATGCAACCGGCATTTGTTAATTACTGAAATAATTGTAATACAGATAATTATCCCTTCCTGAGTTATCTTAACAATTGTCCCCAATTACCCGTCTGTATTCTTCATGAGCTCGTTTGGATGATTTAAATGTAAAATAGAAATAGTTTGATTTAATAGATAAAATAAATGTTTTTAGTGTAGAGTATCTGGTCATAAATTCTCCAGCTATTTGTAAAATAATTCATGCACAGTTGAGAAAGGTTACAAATAAGTTATTTTAGTGTTTATCGCCCGCATCCAGAGATTCCAATCAAAAGTCCTTCGTACCATCCTTAATGCTCCCTGGTATGTTTCTAACCGAACAATCCATACTGACCTCAACATACCGACAGTCGAGGAAGTCGCAAAATCAAACTTCCTTAAATTCCACTCCCGCCTCTCTCCACATCCAAACCCACTCGTTCAGTCCCTTTCTTCTTTTACCCATCCACTATCCCCACCACGACGGCTTAAACGCCACTGGCCCAGAGATCACCTCACATTTTAAAACATGTCAAAAGCACCATCATTGGGTGGTTTCTTTGTCGTGACTAACACGCCGAAATAAACACATGTATCAATTGCACCCATAACTGTATAGGTTGATTGTGCAAAAATAAAACCGTTAAAAAAAAATAAAAATAAAATTTAGTGTTTACAATAATGTAACTATCATAAAATGAAAAGATATCTTCAATGAAATATTGTATGTTCAAAATGTTTCAATACGCATTTGAATGAGATTTATTATCCAGTATTTATTTTAATTTTCAGTTTGACCAGTGAAACTGTTGAACACTTTCAATGTTGAGCAACTTTATTGTTAAATAAGTTGCTCGATATAATGAAGGACTTGAAAAAATAAATCAATTTTCTCCCAATTTTTCAGAAACAACAGGTTAGATCTGAGGAGCTTCTACGAGAGCAGCTGCCTGTGCATCTGGTCGCCGTCGAAGGCGACATGCTACCTGGAAGGTTACACGGGGCCAAGGAGGGTCGCCAGTGCGACGCCGAAGCCTTGGATACCGGCCGGTAAGGAGGCAAAGTCGCTGAGAAGCGCGGCCAGGGACCACTTCGCGGTCAGGCACCAGAGGCCAGTCAGGTCTTTCATACACCACATTAAGGACGGCCAAATAGGTGAGAACACGCAACCACTAATTGTTTGATAATATAAAAAGAGACTTATATGCTGTCAGCCCAACTGTCACTGGCAAAATATTCCGTTTTGTCGAAAACGACTTTAATCCGGACACGTTTTGTTAATGTCTCCGGTTATCGCAATTTTTCTGCAACGTATAATCTCACCGATCGAAGTTACTTAAGTCCCAGTAGGAATATAACCCCCAGGAATATTTCACAAGGATATTTTACACATTGAAAGTAAATATACTTTTTGTCTTATTATTCTACACTACAGTCTAAAATAAACCTTCTTCTCTGCCCCACTGAAATGAAACTGTTTGTTGGGAGGGGTGGATTAATCTTAAACATTTTTTACCAAGACATAACTAGTGTTGTCGTCTGTACACATGTTTGCGTGTGAATTGGGCACTACAGTTCAGAAATGTTATGTTGAAAAGATCTGTGGCTTCAGAACTTATTATTTTCTAAAATCCCTCGAGACTCTATTATTAAAGAAAGAATTATTTCGAGGTGGTTGCGATTAAAAGTGGAGGAAATAAATATTTAGGAAATTTGAACAATCATAACACCCTTCATCCAGATTGAAGGAATGATTCATCAGAAATGAAGACAAAATAATTGGGTTAAAATGCAGAATAGGGGGGCCTCTATATTATATATTACATTTTAAATATTTTAAAATAGTATGTTATTACTATTATGTATAAACTTTACTATGTATTAACTGTGCAATGAAATAAGCAGTGAGCTTTAGGTGAATTGTTAGAATGTTGTAATTTCCATAATTACACCTTTTTTTTAGCTTGTTATACATGTTGAGGAAGGGTGTAATTAGCAAATACCGGCATATTCATAATGTATTGCTATCGTATTATATGAAGAGTTTGTTGTATTTTTTCTTACATTTCATTTTTCTTGTTTTCAGTTTTACCTGTGCCTCTCATTCTGGACCACGACAATCTAGTCGGTTTCAAGAGGAAGTAGTGTGGAGAAAGGAATCTTCAAAAGAAGAACAATTTTGTTTTTCTCGGTGAACTCGATTCTTGGAATATCCTATTTTTCTTGTGCATTTTTTTATTTTATTTTAGTTATTTTCTATTATATGTTCTATTTCTTTTACTTTTTTATATATATTTATAGTTTGTCGATACTTTTTCGTCAGACGTATTTTTTTTCTCACTCTTTCATTCATAAATACGTTCGAGGCTTTATCAATAAAATAAATTATTCAAAGTCAATAAACAAGTATTATTACATCAAATAATTGGATGTTTTTGAATTTTAAGTATACATTTTTCCAGCTCAGTGTTTACTGTAATAACTGTTACTATTAGAAAGATATGTAAAAACAAACCAAAAAAATAAGAAAAAAATTAATTACCGTCCTCCCAGTGAATATTTCTTCCATATGAGTGGATTAATGGATTATAAGAAAATATTTAAATCGTTGAAAATTCACCATCTTCTAAAGAGTATTAAATGTTCAATGTCGAAGTTTTGGAAATTTTGAATTTGAATTTTTTTCCAAAAATTGAGTTCCATGCGTGTCATCTTGTCTTGGACTTGAAAACTGTTTAGGTTTTTGTGTTCAATATACCGCAACTTCCTCGTGTTCTTTCGAACAAAGGTGTCTTTGGAAAAACAAAAATTGTTTTTCATTCTTGGAGAAAGGTTTTTCTTTTAGATGAATTCTTAATTGCTATAAAGTTTGTTTTTGTATAGAATGAAAAATTTTTTTTCTAATGCAGGAATTTATATATATATATATATATATATATATATATATATATATATATATTTTTATTTTATTTTATAGAAAGCATATACTTTTATTGTGTAATTTTGTTGTCTTTCATCATGTCCTTCGGTGTTTTTTGTGTAGTCATTCATTCAGTCATCATCATAAAGAAAGTATCTCTCACGTTTGTTTCTTCTTCTCCAATATAAATATATATTTACGGTTGTTTGATTATTTTGGGAGAAACATAATAAATGTACCGAACGTCCGTTGCCTAAATTTGAAGAGACGGAAACTTCTTCACCTCGAAGCGGATTTATTAGACATTAATTGTGTTTGATGTTCCAGAGAATTGGATAACATTATTTTCTTTTTAATTTTTGCCGCCCTTTAGTTTAGTCATTTGTATTTAAATTTAGTATAATTTATTGTTGTATTTTGAAAAAGGAAAAACCAATTGTCGGCAGTCTCAGGTTATTTTATTTTAATTCTAACAGTTGGCACAATTAGCGATAAGGAATATGATTTTTTATATCTTTTTTCTTTCAATTAGGTAAAAACTGATATAGCAGTCTTCTCAACTTATCTCGGATATTGTTCTGTGAGCGTATAGAGACTTAATTGAAATATATTAGCGGTAGGTTACATTGTATAGAGAACGTTTACAAGCAGACAAAGTTAGTGGATGCAATTACGAGTTGCACTATTAACGAGGGCTTCCCTTTGCTGGCCGACTGATATTAGCAAATTTCGGAGGATGTCTATCGCTGTGATTTGTATTATGCGAAATGACAAATAATGCTTTCGAATCATGGTTTTCACTGTTTCAAAAAATGATGCATTCTCTTTGAAGGACTGTAATCTGTAAGAATGTGAAAGATCTGAGAACAAACTGAAAATACTCGAGTGGAAACTGGCCCGGAGGGAAGCCTGTCCAACTATTTTTTGTTTGACAGAAAATTAATAGCAATATTTTATAGGATTTGTTTAAAGAAGAAGGATCTCACTTTTTTTCATTAAATATGTGTGGGTGTTATCTGTCCATAATTTCTTTCCTTTTTTTGATACACATTTGTAATATTTTATGTTTTTTTTTCTTTACCAACTGTGATACTCTTAGTGTAGTTTCCATTAGGTCAGATTTTTTTCTGTTTTGTGTCAAAAGCTATATTTTTTGAGTGTCCGCGCGCGTGTGTATTCTTCAAAGTCGTATCCATTGAATAGAGTTAGGATAGAGTTTTTTTGTTTCATTTTTCATAAAAATAGATTAATTAATTTTTGTCTTTTGTAGTAAGATTGTTAAATGTTCCTCTCTTTCTCATATTATAAAAGGCCTCTTACGAACTAACAAGTGTTGTGATAATACTTAACAAAAAGAAACACGATATAACGAATGTAATACAAATCTAGATTTAGAGCTTTCATTTTCATTTGTTTTCTGTTAAATATATTTGTGCAATTATTATAAAATCGGATATTGTGTGTGATACGATTTGGAAGGAGAATTTTTGCCTTTACTCTTCTGCATTTTATAAATTCGGGACCTGTGCGATTTTCTTGTCCCTGATTTTACTCAATTCGACTGGTTAGAATGTACAGCCTTAAAACATTAACCTTAAAGATGGAGAAAGGAAATTATGATTTACAGTAGAAACCCGTTGAAAATTGATTCAGCGGAACTGTTATCGAAATTGTTATGTGGCCCTTTAAATGAAAAATAAAATAATTATAACTCCGTTATTCTTTTCATTAAATTAATTGAACAGTATTTTTTTGCTGCAGTATTTTCAGTGGCTTCAGTTATGAATCAAGGTACTTAAGACACGTGCGCAGTATTACCATCAATATTGTTCTACTGGTATGCATATTCTAATGCGTATTGCTATTGGCTAATGCCAACTTCCAGCTGTAACTAACTTTGGATGCCACACGAATACCATAATCCGAATGGTATTTAACGATGTAAAAGTCGTGAAATTGCGAGAAGAAAATACAGTAAATATAGAAAATACTGTACAACACAGTTTTCATCCCTGTTCTTTTGAATTTTGAATAGTTTTTTAAACTTTCCAAAAAAAATAAACAGCCAAAATTTTAACGGGGTTCTACTGTAATTAGAAAAATGCTCAATTAGACAAAACACTGTGTTCGTAGGTTTTTTCTTAAATATTTATTGAAAAATGTCCTGGTGATCAACGCCTGAAAAATCAATTGCAGGCCCCCAGTGGAACAAAACCGGAATTCTGGCCAATTTTGAAATATATTTGCATTATTTAAAGAGCAGCAGATTAATAATTATATATTGTTTTATTTTGTAATAATTTATTGTTTAAATGTGTATACTCTGGTACAGGGCCTTGGTGGGTGATTTTGTTTGTTTTTTTTGGCCATGTACCGAGGGCCACAGCGACAGTGGCCTTCGACACTTTTTGCTCACACACTGCAATGACTATGTATAAAATCTGTGATAATATGCAAAACAAAAAAATATTAAAATTAGGTTTAAAAATTATATTTAAAAAACAAAAAATTGATTTTTGGTCTCGGACGTTCGGGGAGGATCCAGTGGAAATTAGTTCAGAAGAGATTTGATTTTTTTTTGTTCCATATTTTTTGTCGGTCACTATTTATCGACTAGGCCATTTTTAATTTTCACCATTCTTTTTTAATTTCTTGTATCAAAAATGAGAATTTTTTTCTTTATTGTACTCGTTTTTCGGTTTGATCATTTGAAGAATAAGTAACAATTTTAAAAAAAAAATGTTTACAAGAAAAAACTTTTGCCATTCAATTGTATAGTTGAATTATAAATATTTGAACTGTATGTATAAATTATAAATACATTTTTATTAATTTAATCATAGTCATTCTTTTTACCTCTATTTGCCCTGTTTATTCCACCTATCTGTTGTTTTTTCCTATGCAAATTTTAGCATTACTTCAGGTTTAGTACAAAGCTTCGACCTGCAGAACAAAGCATAATCTGCCAGATACTAAAACAGTGCCGACATGTATGATTACTGTACCTGTATTTGTAACAGGGAGTTACCGATAACGGTGAGAAGCTCAGACAATATGCGACACACCTGCAGTAGCAGTCTGTAAGCAACAATATATCTAATTCAATTGAATTCCTTAGTAAAATTTAAAAACAAAGTCATCAGAATTTAGCAGAAATAAGTGTGTTTTTGGTCCCTGAAAGCGTCCATTTCCGAGATTGATATTCGATTGCACCACAGCCAGTTATCAGGATATCGCTCCTCAGGATATGCCAAAACATGAGATTCGAAAATAAGATTAAATATTGCGCAAACAACAGTTTCTGAGGATAGATGTTGCCGAATCTCTGTACGCCCGTGTTTTCAGTGCAAAACGCTTAATATTCTGTAATTGAGAATACGAAACCAGAAGACAGAAATAAGAAGAGGAATGGAATATCTAGTTTACCCGACGCCGAATTTACATAGAACGGCAATGCGATTGCGCTTATACTGTACCAATAAGCTCGGTGAGAAAATAAAAATTTAAAAGGAAAAGCAATTTGCATAGCGGTCACATCCTGCCATTTATACGCGGTCGTTGGTTCGCCGAATTAACATAAGTCGCCTGCAATTCGTTGTCATCGGAAATACCTTTTGAAGTTAGTTTGTTAGAAAACATCGGGAGCTTCACTCGAGCGCGATTAAGTCCCCACCCTCGGTGAGTAGATTTTTAATACAAATTCGATCGGTTCGATTTTTAAAATTGAAGAATTCGCGTTATGTTATATGAGTTTTAAAAAGTGAGTGTTTTCAGGCTGCAAAAAAAAATATTCCAGACTTCTATTTAGATCGACGTGCTCCGGCTCTTGGGGCTCTTAAATTGTGCTTTAATAGATTTCGAGATGGTGATTTTAATCTGATTTATGACTTTATGAATAATAGACATTGCGGGTAGACTGAATGTCGACAATTTCGGGCTGTTTGCCATTGAAACGAATTCGATGAATCGGAAATGCATAACTCATAATACAGCGCTGTAGAACGGATACTGCGACAAATTAGGGAGTTAAAACCGAATATCCTCCAGCACACGCCGGATTTGTTCTATGCAAAATAATTTGAGCTGAAAAAAATTGGATTCTACTGAAGAATCCACAAAACTACCTTACGACTTTATTTGAAGAGAAACTGGCGCAGTTTTTATAAGAAAGGAATTCAAAAATTTGTAAAACGTTGGTAGTCAGTTATAGAAAATGACTGAGAGTACGTGATCGATTCATGAAATATGTTGTATTTTATTGTGTTTCAAATAAGGCGCCACATTTATATACCAGGTCTGTTCAAAAAGTATCGCGAATTTTAGATTTCCGCAAAATAAGCATAATCATTCTCGTTCTGAGAAAGAAAAGCAGACAGGTATCGTTTCTGCACATGTACCACCACGTGGGCATGACCCTGCTCTCATATTCAGGAGCTAAATATATGGCGGGTAATGTTTTATCATCCCTAATATATTTATATACGTTTTACCGAAGTTTATTCCTTTCAAGCAAAATATATTTTGGAATACAGATAGAATATTATGTATAGAAAATATATACTAGAAAATATTCAGGGACGTATCCGTACCGGCCAGCCGGCCTTTCTAATTAACTTATATACATGAATATTTGGACTCGAATATACGAGGTCTGTTCAAAAAGTATCGCGAATTTTAGTTTTCCGCGAAATAAGTATATTCGATCAACGGTTGTTCTGTAGCCTCGTGTCGGTACACGTGAATATCTCACTTATGCCGACAATTTCATCCGTCGTGAATGTTCGGTTAATCTTTTAAAGCCGCTTTTCTTGCACGTTTTTTTTTGTGAGGACTTGAACATATCGATTGGCTCGTGCCATTCGATTTTTATTCTGTGGAAGAACAAAAATTGGCTTTTGCACCACGATAACGCCCCTGCTCACTCATCGCTTCTTGTGCGCGAATTGTTGGCCAAAAACAAGACACTGATAATGCTGCAGCCGCCGTATTCACTAGATCTGGCCCCCTGTGACTTTTTCATGTTCCCAAAACTGCAAAAGGCACACGACAAGGACGACCCTACGCTACAATTGAGGAGAAAAAACGGCATCGAAGGTGGAGCTTAACGAGATAACAAAAAATTAATTTTTGAAGCGCTTCGAGGATTGGAAAAAACGTTGGCACAAGTGTATAATATCTGGTGGGGATTATTTTGAAGGGAACAAACTAGATATTCGTAAATAAATAAATAATTTTTGAAAAGACCCAAAATTCGCGATACTTTTGTACAGACCTCGTATATACATACTATCTGTACAACGCTGGTAATCGAAACACATAATGAACTTTCACAATTCACCCCTACTTTTGTGTTTTTAATGATACATAGATTTCTACTTATTGCCGCGTAATTATTTTATTTTTAGAGATAAATTGGCGGCCCTCTAAGAGACATAGACACGACAAATAATGGCTGCCCTCGTCAAAGGACTTTACAACTTTGGCAAATACGTGCTCAGCGTGGATATCGGTAAGGAAAAATTTTCAATTTATAAATGCCCCATTAATAAATCATTATATATTTGCACGGTCAAAGGCTCCCCTCTCTCCATTCGGGCCGAAAACAATAAGTCATTCCGTGATAAGTTCTATGCTAATTAACGCATGAATATTCATATATGATCTGCTTTGAGTGCGTCCGATTTATAGCGTCCGATAAAAAAGTATTAAGCCGGGAGCAGGTCTCGAACCCGCGCCGTCTCCACCAGTTCGATCCAATAATCTTTATTTTATTTTCACACTCTTTTTATATTTATTAGGTTGTTGCGGGAAAAATAATGCAAGGATTTTCCTTACTTGACTTTTATACAAGTTGTTACAATAGTTTATACAATATTGTTCACTTATCTTATCGTATAATTTATGGATGCTTTTCTTAAACTTTTTTCCTTCAATATAATCTATTTCTAACAAACATTTAATGCGGTCTAAATTCTGGCCCTTGTGTCTTTTTGAATTATTTTTATGTCGTAAAGTAATACCAGTTCCTTCCTTGGACCCCGCGGGTATTTTGTCGTTTTTAATTTAAAATCACTACACCGCTTCCTTTACGGGGGGTCCCTTGAGGGAGATCTGGGATGTGGGGGAGTATGTAGGGTCAGGACCTCTGGATTAGGACTCTGCATAATTCTAGGGCGGAATTTGTTAGGTTTTTGTAAGGCAAGGCCGCGAACAAAAGTGGTTTCAAGGTCCGTATGTAGGGTGAAGTTTGAGACAGAGTAGGGCTAGTGGAAAATAAATAAAATTTTTAAAAAAGGTGGGCGAAAGCCAGTGGGGTTTTCCTCCATTACGCTCTATTTGTGACTAGTGCTAAATGAACTTCAATGTCGCTGATTGTATTTTACAATTGTGTCAATAAAACTCTTTAAAAATAAATATTTTATGACTATTTAATATCAATATTTGAGACGTCGTCTCTCCGAAGAAACTTGAACGTAGATTCTTCTCGCTTGTTTGGTCTTTTGCAAGAACCGGTTTCGGCCGCTCGCCACCTTCAGTAGCGGTGTTAGCCACTTTCGGCACTTTGGACAGTACAAGTGACACACAGTGACAGTGCCCGAGACAGAGGACGCCCCCCGAGAAACATCCAAAGTGCCGACAGTGGCTAACACCGCTACTGAAGGTGGCGAGCGGCCGAAACCGGTCTGTCGAAAGAGCGAACCAGCAGCGAAAGGAGACAGAAACACAACAAATGGACGGTAT
Source organism: Lethocerus indicus (assembly GCA_019843655.1). NCBI lineage: Eukaryota > Metazoa > Arthropoda > Insecta > Hemiptera > Belostomatidae > Lethocerus > Lethocerus indicus. The sequence goes on from JACDQD010000001.1 coordinate 975,161, forward strand.
TCCAACGGCTCTCAGCGGACGAAACAGGTATGTTAAAGTTGAACGTATTTTTGTTGTTCTAGATCCGCGCGTGGAGCACTACCCTCTGATGAAGTCTCCGTTCGTCTTCCTCTCCATAATCGCCTTCTACGTCTACTTCGTGCTGAGGCTGGGCCCCGAACTGATGGCCAACAGACAGCCGTTCGCCCTGAAGAAAGTCATGCTCGTCTTCAACTCGTTCCAGATACTGGCTTGCGCCTATTTCGTCTACGCCGTGAGTACCGATTCTTATCGGCCGAATTGCCTACTACCCCTAGGAATCCTCGAACCACTTGGGTATCCCCACCGAAACGGAATTGTGTCGAAACCCCGTACCGGGAGACCGTTACAAAAACTGTCATTCAAAAATTAACATTGACATTCAAACCGAAACAAAACTAGTTTGATAACCCTGCTCTGAAACATGAAATTTAAGACCACCGAAGGGAAAAAGAAGTACAATACTAAGTGGTCCGATTTTCTGCATTTCGTTCGATATTAAACGCAATATCTGTCTTATAGTTTTGTTGTGTAAGATGAAGTTATGTAAGGTCAGAAGGATGCAGAAAATTGAAACTGATACGTGTTTTTCTTTGTTTCAAATTGCTCAGGGTTTTCCTTATTGGTCAGTGGCGTCCCATTGGCTCTGCTATCCCGTCGATTGGACAGACAGACAGGTCAGTATTCAACAGACAAATTTATTTAACCCACCCCTCGACCAGTGTCACTTTCAGCTCACATTTCAATTTATCCAAATAATTACAGCTTTTTTAGTGAGACGGCGCATAAATCTTAATCCTATAACGTTATCAAGACAACCAATATCGATATCAATTTTTCTTTCAGTCGCATATATAGGTTTATAATTGCTGATTCTTCGTTCCCCAATTTTTTTTGGATTTAAAATAAAAATTAGGCCTATAGAGGGTTAATAACAGTTTTTAATGCAACATCAAATTTGACACTGATAATATTCCTTTTGTTTCTTCTGCAGTCCAGCTCACTGGTATACCACTATTTCCTCCTGAAAATGTTGGACCTATTGGACACGGTACGTTTTCATTTTACTTTTTTAATTTGCACTCTTATTTTATCGATGTATAACATTCTGAAATATAGCCAGATAACACCTGAGAGAGCACACCGGAAGGAAACGGCAGAGACCAAAAAATTGTATACGCATGCAAGAGATACGAACCATAGAAAATATGTTACAATAACGTAGTAGGTATTTTTGAAATGTTATAACACTTATAATTTCGTGCCCTATAACGCTTTCTACAATATTTTCGCAGGTATTTTTCGTTCTGAGAAAGAAAAGCAGACAGGTATCGTTTCTGCACATGTACCACCACGTGGGCATGACCCTGCTCTCATATTCAGGAGCTAAATATATGGCGGGTAATGTTTTATCATCCCTAATATATTTATATACGTTTTACCGAAGTTTATTCCTTTCAAGCAAAATATATCTTGGAATACAGATAGAATATTGTGTATAGAATATCAAAATATTCGGCGACGTATACCGGCCAGCCGGCCTTTCTACACTTACTTATATACATGAATATTTGCACTGGAATATACGAGGTCTGTTCAAAAAGTATCGCGAATTTTAGATTTCCGCGAAATAAGTATATTCAATCAACGGTTGTTTTGTAGCCTCGTGTCGGTACACGTGAATATCTCACTTATGCCGACAATTTCATCCGTCGTGAATGTTCGGTTAATCTTTTAAAGCCGCTTTTCTTGCACTTTTTTTGGTTCGTCTTCGATTTTTACCCATTCCGATAAAATGGATCCGAGAATCCGTGTCAAATTTTGTGTGTGAAAAACCGAATTAAGTGCGCGGAAGCGTATCGAATGTCGACTGCGGCATATGGTGAAGCTACCTTGGACCGAAGCAAGACACTGGTAATGCTGCAGCCGCCGTATTCACCGGATCTGGCCCCCTGTGACTTTTTCATGTTCCCAAAACTGCAAAAGGCACACGACAAGGACGACCCTACGCTACAATTGAGGAGATAAAAACGGCATCGAAGATGGAGCTTAACGAGATCACAAAAAATATGAATTTTTGAACTGCTTCGAGGATTGGAAAAAACTTCGGCACAACGTGTATAATATCTGGTGGGGATTACTTTGAAGGGGACAAAATATATATTCGTGAATAAATTAATAATTTAAAAAAAAAACAAAATTCGCGATACTTTTTGAACAGACCTCGTACTAGTTTTATGCAGGATATCGGCATAATGATCGGGGAATGTTAACAACGATAAAAACTCGAGAACAAAGTTTGACCGATTTGCAGGTGATACATGTAACTTGTACGTATTTTTATTGAACGTATTCCTTTAATTGTCCTTTATCACCCCCTGCAGACAGTGACTACTGAAGACTGAGATTTTCAATTCGCGACTTTCTAAACTTGCAGGCGGTCACGACACATCTGTCGGCTACATCAACTGTATAGTGCACATGTTCATGTACAGCTACTACCTAGCTTCGGCCCTCTGGCCCGAGACCAAGTACAACGTCTCCTTCAAGAAGTTCATAACTCAACTTCAGATGGTGAGTTACGACCTACCTCTTTTTGGCGTAGTCTAGAGAGCTGAACTTAAGCGTTGTCGTAATTCGTGACTGCAGCGATTTTGTTTTGCCAAAGTTCCTGGAATCACGTTCTAGATAAATCTATTCCAGAAAGATTTTTATATTGCCACTGTATAAAAGCTCAAGGCGTTCAAGTAACACGTGTAAGAAGAGCAAAACCCCATATTTTTTTCAAATGTCTGTAATTAATAGATCGCGTGGTCATTTCCTTTCCGGGTGTCTGGGATATCAGGATGATGTTTAATTCTGGAATCGTAATCCCGTTTGGATCTGTGGGAACGCCAATGTTGGTTCACCTCCATTATGCTCTATATTTGTTACTGGTGCTGCATGGACATCAATTTCGCCGATTTAATTTTATAATTGCGGTAATAAAACAAAGACACCAAGATTGATATCATGAATATTCTATGACTATTATATTATAATACGAATATTTGGCGGACAATGAAACGTTTTCGGGTCAACAATTTTTCTCGAGAACTCCACTCCGTTCTTCGAGAAAGCTATAGAATTTTTTGTTTTAATTTCCATACATATTAACCGGTTCGCTGCCGGGGTCTTCTGGAGAAAACATCCACCGTAGCCCAAGATTTTTTTCGCGATTATATGAAATCAATTGGAATGGATTTTATGTGTGTGTATTTAGAACAGTCTAAAAAAGTAAAATGAGTATTCTTTTAAACTGACAGAAATATGTGACGCTGGACTATAGATAAAAACTAAACGCCATAGCCCACGTGTCACATATATGTGTCACATTAAATTAGAAGAAATTGATTATAAGACAAAAAAAATATAAATACAATTTATCGATACGAAATTAATTTTATTTTACGAAAATTCGTCATTTTGTCGAGAGATATGTTTCTGTTAAAAAATATTAAACGTAATAATAATTTTTATAGCTCGCTTAATAATTTTGCTTCGCAAAATCTTTTCCTTTTTAAATTTAACTTATTGCCCGTTAATTTCACTAACCCTGTTAAAACGACCTATTCGACTGTTTTAAAGACTCTAAATAATCTAATGCGAGAGCGGACCGAGTACATTTTACAATTTTGTTCACTACTCGACACGTTCAAACATGCCTTTGTAAATTGTGCAAAAGTATCTGTCACATATCTGTGATGTTGGGCTGCGGTAAGAAAAGCCGTGTCACATATATGTGACGGTCGCTGGCGGACGAGTTAAGTGACAATTCAAGTAATCGTCTCGTCGTCGATGTTATTGCTTATTTGTTTGTTATTTGTCTTGTTGTGCACAGATGCAGTTCTTCATCAACGTCGTCCACAGTCTTATGGTGATAGTTCATCCCAGCTGCGACTACCCGAAGTTCACCGTATTCGTGATAGTGCCGCAGAATCTGTTCATGTTCCTTCTGTTCGCCGACTTCTACAAGAAGAGCTACGCGTCGTCGGGTCCGAAGGCGAAGTGATCGCGGCCCGATCTCTGTCAGTCTGACCGATTTATTAGCGACTCGTATATATTTATAATTCGGTAGTTGTCCGGTGCAGACAGAGATGCGGGTGGGGCGTGACCGATTATTATTTATTGCGCCAAATACAAATACGATTTAAGGGACATTTCAATTCCCTCGTAATGTGCTTGTACACGTAAACCGTTCCCGATATTCCTCCAGTTTAAAACAATGAATTGACGTGAATTTAAAGCAATTTGCCGGTAACTCTTTCCTACCCGTGCCTGAATTACACACGCGGAATCCCCGACTCAAAAGAATCGACTTAAATTTGGACTTACTTTAGACCATCACTAAAACGGACATCAAAATTAACCTTACGTAACAAATTGATAACATACAAAGCGATACTTAAACCGACATGAAACCCCCGCGTCGGCTTAAACGCCGCCCGCCTAGAGATCTTCTTAGCCCTTAGACCACAATTGTTCTTGTGTCAAAAGTGCCGTCTTCGGGTGGTTCCTTTTATCACGAACATAACATTTCTTGTACTTACAAAATTTAATATTGATTGTACAAAATAAAAAAAAGGTTAAAAAAAACCTGAATTACAATTAGCTACAGTACCGGTCATTTTCTCTTTTCTAATTTACATAATTTGTTTCTATATTTTTTTTAATTTTCCAGCCAATCCTGGAATAAGAAAGAGTCACAGCCGAAGCTAACCGATGTTCTTCCTACAATATTACGCGATCCCACCGGAATTTAGTTGCAACTTGATGAATTTTAACCCTCTATGGGCCCGTGTAACTTTCAAGTCACATTTCAATTCATCCAGATTTTACCTCATAATTTTACCTTTTTTCCTGAGATGGCGCATAAATATTAATCCTATAACGTTGTCAAGACGACCGATATCAATATCAATTATTTTTTCATTCGCATATATAGGTTTATAATTGACGATTTTTCGTTCCCCCAATTTTTTTTATTTAGAATAAAAATTCGGCTCATAGAGGGTTAAAATAGAAACAATCGACTTAAGATTCATGCCATATCACCCAGAGTTAGTTGAAACGACAAAAAGGAAAAAATGTAAAAATAAATTTATCAGGTTAGAGCCAGTTTCGATTCGGTCCTTATTAAAATACCTCTAATTTCAACGTTATAAATTTCATTCGAACCCTCATTTATACATATAAATGTATAGAGAACTGTTTAAAAAAAAAAAAACAGTGAAAATAATTAACTGAAAAAAAAAATAAATAAATCGAGTGAATAATACCGAAGTTTGGGACCAAAAAAATAAGGTGACATTAAAGTAAAATAATTATCCAGACTGGTATCGAAATTTCATTTCCGAGTTCACTTTTTTTTATGTTTACCGCAGGCAGATCAATATTGTTGAAATAAATCACCGTTTAAATGACCGGCGTCGCTGCGGCTCATTAATAAATATAAGGCTTTTTCTTTCCTTCTTTAAACAGCATTTACTAAAAACGAACGCCTGGCGTAAGTTATAAGCTCTAGCGGTCAGTGGGCAATTTTCTATTGTCAGATTTTTCGACACTTTCGAGCTTTCCAAAAAAGAAGACCGAACTTTTGAGATATCAAAAATATTGACAGAATAATTTTTTTTTTATAACTACCGATAAAATAATTATTTTAAATATTTATTGAATTTCAACTATCGATAAGGTGAAAAAACACGTTTGTTTTTTAACGTTTTCACTTCCAGATCTTGAATTATCACTAACCTTCTGTTTTGTATCGCGTAATAATGTAGGGAAACAGACAACATAAAGCCCCATAAAGAAAGGGCAACAACCCGTCCAATGGAACCCGACCTCGCTCAGGTTCCCAAAGACCGAAAAAATTCACAAAAAAAGTAGGAAAAATTGCGAAATTCTTAAATTGTTTTTCCTTAAAAATAAAATCCGAAAATGTGGCAATATTTAAATTCGTCGTTCCGGTTTACCAGCCGGGAGTTCTAATAGAGATTCTAATAGAGAGTGCGTTATACTAAGCTATTGGTTTGTCTCCCTACAACCAGATGACCTACCAGGCCTACTGGATTTACGTTCCAGTTATTAATACACTTTCGTAATAGCCGTACATGTCGTTAGCTACATAGATTTAGATATTATTTTGACGCCTACAGCCAGCAATTTGTGGGCAATGTTTTTGCGGCCATCAGGGAAGAGAAAAAGGGACTTGGGACCGCTCGGTGGATCGGTCACGGCGTATTTGGCCGGCCTTTTGAATAGGGTCCGGCGAAACGGGGCATAAGAGCACCGCTAACTTGAAACGGGAAAATTCGTCGCGCCTCCTCCCTCAATTGGATGGCAGGACCATCCACCGAACACAGCGTTCGATAACCGCCGCCTGTTCGATAACCCGCAGGCAGATACCACGACTCGAGAGAATCACCTCTATACCACCTGTTGAGAGGTTTATTTTTAAGTCCAACCAACGAAGGTTACTGCAGAATTACTGTAGATTTCGCGCTCCTCTCGCTAGACCAGCGCCATCCTGTTTCCACCCATTTCACTTGTACCGTCGAATAAGTACTCAAATAGGCGCTGTTGGATAAGTGCTCTGTTTGAGCCGCCGAAGCAAAAGTGAAAACAATTCGAGATTGAAAAAAACCGGGCCGCCGGTCTCCCCATCCTTCTCTTCGGATTAATTGGGACGGCCATTGCGAAAATAAAAATGACCGTTATTATTTTCGCGGAAGCGTCATAACATTTCCGAAGGCCAATTAGGGCGGCCGCCGAGGAATATGGAAGATGCGATTAACCGGCGAGGAACGTTGTAAAATGGGTTTTTTCACCCTCCCGAAATATAATTGTGCGGGAAAATAATAATAACGAGGAAGTTTCGCGGATTGGCAAATCCCCGGGTATAAATAAAATCCGAAGCTATTCGATCCTACCGGGGATAACGAAGATGTTACCCAGTTTCCCGACTGTTCGTTTCTAATTTACGTAATAAAATATTTTTTTCGCTTTTTTTATTGTCACAACATTAAAATACAATTAGCACTAATAACGGTAGATAATGTATAGTCTTGTACAGTAATATTTAATCGTTTAAACCTAATTTTGATATATTTTACAGTAAATTAACGGTCTGCTGATGTTGTACTGTAGGTCATGTACCGTCGGAGGAATCGAACCGCTCCTGTGTTGAAGCAACCGGCTGTCGAAACAGCGACACAGTTCTTTTCTTCCCGTCTGAGTTTTTAATACAACAGAAATTAATTACCGATAATTGGGCGCAATCATTTCGGTCGTTCAATTTCTTGGCTATACAGTTTCATTTTCCGATTCGACGGAGCGAGACCTCCCTCGCCAACCGCCCCAGTTCACTTCTCGGCAACCAGTTCTCTTTATTACCACTCACAGCTAGCTAGTAACCAGTTACATTCCTGTAGGTCCGTCATGTTTCTGTCTCCTCCCGCTGGTTTGGTATAGCAAAAGACCGAACTGGCGAGAGGAGACAGAAACATCACGAACCTACGGTATTCCAACCCCTCGCAGACCACACACACAGGCATATTAAACTATACCAACCTTCAGGAACCTATCCACCATCCAATCCTGGTGCAGGCAATGGAGAGAGGGTGAATGGCTCCAAGAGCGCCCACGTCACCTTCACACTACGTCGTCGGCACTGTCCCGACGTCTATTTCAACGACATACCAATTCCCAACCAACAGCAGATTCCCTATCTTGGGCTCCACCTCGACAAACGACTCACGTGGAATCCCCACACCCGACTCAAAAGAATCGACTTAAACAGAAAATTTGGACTCTTAAGGCCATTACTAAGACATCGAAATTGACCTTAAGTAACAAACTAACAATATACTAAGCGATACTCAAACCGACATGTACCCCTCGCAGACCACAAAACAGGTATATCAAATTAGTTACATTCCCTTTCACTCTCTCTTCACCAAATCCACCTCTAATCGTTACACGTTGCCGATTCGGATCGACACCACCGCAGATCAGATCCTGAAACCGGCATAAAACAATTTTGGAACTCGGGGGTTATTTCGATGGACAGACACTTTTAAAAAATGCTGATTCATTTTTCAAAGCGCAATGACACTTTTCAAACAACGTTGAGCTTCTGATTATAGTCCAATGAGGTTAAATTAAATTATATACGTATAATTTAGCTATATTATATATAGAGGTTGTCAAAACCCTCGACTGGGAGCTCAATATTTCCTCCAGTTTAGGTTGAAAATGCGAGTAATAAACTACAAAACTAATATTTTTTAGTGCCGAATTAATTGATCATAACCTGATTGAACTTGGGCAATATTTTGAATTATTTGCAAGGCGGCAAATAATTTTCAGAAATGCGAAAATCTTGTCCATTAATTCTAAGAAATATTCTTAGAATTAATTTTGTATAACGGCAAATGATGTTATTAAACGTTGTATACAAAATTCTTACATAGTTGGATATACCAGCTGTCACACCGTGACACGTGACTATCATCTGTGATGAGGCTTGTTTTATTATCAGTTACTATAGTCAAACTTGAGGGTACCAATTTCAGTGGCTTTACTATTGTTATTCTGAAGTCTTCCTTACCGATAGTTTTTCATTTTCTCTGCCGATTGGCATGTGTGACAGTTTTGCTCTCAATGCTGCCTCGCCGCTTTATTAATCTTTACTTTTGAAACTAATTTATTCCTACTAATCGAAGGCTTTTCCTTGCCCTTGTTTTTTAATTCTCGTTCGAGTTGCTTTTCACCCCTACCCCTACCACCCCCTTGACTTACCGATACCGAATTCTGTCCAATTATTACCGAATTGGAGATAATTACAAAACGATATATACTGAGATTATTCGACTGAAATGGAGCCGATCGATGGTGAAACTCCGTCCGGTGTAACTTATGTCTAATTCTAATATTAGACAATAGAGGGATCGTCCACTTTCTAAAAGGGAAATTTCGGCCCTTCTCATTCATGCGGATATGAATATTACGGCTATACTTATGGCATATTGGTTAGGGGGGTGCGAGGTAGGTAATATTTGTAGTATTTTGTTTAAATAAATTAAATAATTCGTTGAAATCGTCAATAACATTTTGAGACGTCCTGTAGGGATGGTCGATTCTAAGTGTATGTGAAAGAATTGTGGATCATTTGGAAACATGGAATATAAATCTATACCCTTTCAATTTGGTTTATATGTACAAAGCGCAGGATTTGAAAGAGTTATTCAATAATCGGGATCAAATGTCATTTTTTTTTCAATTATGGGAAGGACAGAATTACTCCTACAAACCCGATGAAACTTATCATTTAAGTCAGCCCGTGGGACATACATGAGGCCGGCATCGGTACAGAACTCAATAACACGCTCAGCACTCGCGTGCACCGAAATAATGATGGGAACAAAAAGAATGCCACAAACAATTCGAAAAGAAATATCATCGAACGGTGCATGTATCGATACATGAAAGTAGTCGATAGAGAGGTAGTGGGACCGTAATCTGTGATTACGCCGGATTTGATTGTACGGCTCCGTTTCCGTTTTTCTTTTTCGGAAAATGTCTCATTTCTTATTGGGACCGTTTTTTTTTTAACGAATATTTAATAGCGCTCGGAGAGAATGCCGGATGGAAACGGGCTGGAGCCGAACGGTGACACGAATATCGGGGAGTGATTCTGCACATCGCTCAACTAGAAACCGTACGGTGTTCCCTCACCACTGGCCTAGTTTAAAAGTTCACCGGCCCACCCTAGAATTTCAGACTTTCGGCCTCTCACCGTCCTCAGTAGTAGTATTTTCCGTTCGATAATAGAGTGAAGATCAAATTGTACAAAAGTCTACAGAACTCGATACAGTCCGGGAGCTTTAAACTCTTCAAGGTATGATAATAAGTTCGGGGTTAATTATAATTCTTTTCGTTTTATTCGGAAATGCTTAAGTCTTATTTCTCGAAATACTGTAGATCGACGGACAGTAATAGAAAATGCGAACTTGTCGTATAAAACCTATATTTTATTCAAAATAAATCAAACATAAGGGATATTTCGATAACGGTTGGCATTGGTATTATTCGCGAGTTGAAAAACGAATTCGGCGCGGACAATGAACGTCAATGGAATTTCAGATCGGCAGACGGAAAGTGAAATAAATTTGAATATGTTGTCAGCCCTTAGTTACAACACACCTCAGGGGGGCTAATCTGCAACCTGATTACATTTGAATATTTCATTCGTTGTGTTGCAGTTTATATTTTAATTTGACCAGACCGACAACTGAGTGAGACTATTCTCGAAACCGTTTACCCTGTCGGTATGAATATGTTTGAGGTAGTTTCAAATCGGGCTAGGATCGGACGGTTCTGGATCGGGGAAGCCCGTAAAAGGATTGATGAAACGTCGTACTAGGGTACCGAGAGGGTGCCCCTCTCTTCAGGAGCTCGAGACGCTATTAGGGAAACCACTTTGAAGCAGTCTCGAGAGCAGAAATACCAACCGGAATCGAATTAATTGAAAAACCGTCCCAGGACGGGTGAACGGGGGCTCTTCGGGAGGGAAAATATTCAGCGTGTATTAAGGATAATGGACCGGTCTCCAGAGCCGGAGGTTGGCACACGCCGATCTCGAGAGAAAATCGAGTAGAAAACAGAAATGGGGAAAGGGATAATGTATGTACAATGGACTAAATTAATTAACGATAGAGTTCAGCGGTCATGGCTGGTGCCGACGGGAAATGTAAATAACTTGGGAAGTTGACGCAATTGTACGGACCCCCCCACCGGGTTCTCCGACTCCGAGAAAGGCGGTTGGACACAATCAATTAAAAACAATTAAAATATTGCCGAGAAGTGGGCCGTCGGTTGCCAAATGGCGACCCGAGTGTGCAATACTGGCGGCTAATCGCTGGCTGCGGCCTGCCAGAGAGGGCAACGGAAGTGGCGTTTTTTATCGGTCTCAAACTCATCTTTCAGTCCTATCGGGACTGATAAGAAGACCGAGTCGCGTACTGAAGTATGGCGGGGGTGGTCATTACCAATGAATTAATCGGAGTCCGACCTTGACGACGGAACCGGAACTCCGAAACGTCGCGAGAGGGCAAAAACGCAGGAATAATCCCGAGTTTATTCCCACAGTATTACGCGATCCTACCGGAAGTTAGCGATAATTAATTAATTAGTATTATTTTTGAGGTTCATCAGTAATCTAGTGTCACTGTTCACCCTGTTAGTGTAACAATAAGAACCTTCTCTACCAGGAAATTCTAGCTACCGGGGAAGCGCGGGAACTGAAACTTAGAAAAGGATCTCAGTTTTCTCGATATTCCGTCAGATCCCATCCACGAAACCTACGATGAGGGATGCTACCGCAACACAGGGGATCGAATTAATGTTTCTTTTTACAAGAAATACAGGACTTTTGGGCAATTATTTATTTCCCCGATTACACACAATTCGCAGAATCTTTCGATATAAAAAAGGACGTATACTTCTTTCCGAACAGGTAGACTATCCCGGTTTTAATATATTTTATAGAAATGTCGTTTAAACGTGTTGTACAGCCTATTAGACCGGTATACTCCTCCTTCCCGTGTATTGCCGCCGTATACGTGCCATGTAGACACATACAGCTGTCTGTATGTACAATTCGTGTCCCCTGGGCGAGCAGACAAGGGACAAGGGGGACAGACGACATTGACGGGGGAAAGGCTAAGAGTTTCCCCGGCCATCGTGTAGTCGTGTATTTACACCCGGACAGATACACGTGTGCGTGCCAACACAAATACACAAGTGGCGACGCATCAAAACAGTAACGCCAAATATCGATTTTGTTTATTACATTCCATCAGGTCCGCTGGTAGGACGGCGGGGCCCGGGAGCTCGGTGAAGGAAACGTTTTTATTTTCTCCACTCTCACCCAAAGATAACAGCATTAGACCTGGATATGGTCTAGGTAGGAAAACCGGAGAAGATTCTACGTATTTTGACAGATTGCTATTATATTTGAAAGGATCAAGAGCTCTAATGGTGAAATATCCATCGGGCTTAGCTGTGGGATATTTTTTAAAACAATTTTTTCCCAATAACCGACTCGATTTCTTAACATTCAGATCTGTATTTTACAACTTGAAGCCCCCCCCTCCTACGATTTGATTAAGTTTTCCAACCGTACACTGTTTACGCGGTTTGCCAGGAACACCTAAACCATCGTGAAGACCTATCATCATAGACCGGTTTCGACACTCATCAGTTGTACCCATAACTATACGTAGTTGATTATACAAAAATAAAAAACGTTAAAAAAAATAAAAAAGACCGGTTTCGAATTCTCGCCTCCGTCTTAACTCTACGGTATCGAAGAAGTGTACATACAACAAACGTTGTTTTAAGACGTCGGCTACATGCAATAAATATATTTATATATAGCGCTCACGTGACGAAATAGAATCGCACAGCTGAAATAATTGATTTCCCCCGTAATTACCCAGAAAGATGTAGAAATGATAAACGTTATTTTTTTTGGGTTTCGCAACGATACGCTTTCGCGTAACGAAATACCCGGTAGTTAAGTGCACAATTTCGAATTGGCGGAAGAATAACTTTTTCTCAATCGGGCCTATTTCGGGCATTTCGGATAAACGGTCAGCCCGTTTATGGGCTTCGACTGTTGGGGGACCTACGTTGGAAGCCCGAGAGATTTAAAAATTTGGAAACCACTCCTGTTAGGGTTCCGAGAACATATTAAAAATTAGTTTAACATACCTGTTTTGTGGTCTGCAAGGGGTTGGAATACCGTAGATTTCGTGTGTTGCTGTCTCCTCTCGCCGGTTCGGTCTCTTGCTGGACCGGTTTCGGCCGCTCGCCACCTTCAGTAGCGGTACTAACTGAAAGATATTAAAAACTGGGTTAAAATTTACTGTAGGGGCCCCGATTTATTTTTACCAAATGAGGCGGGTTTCTTTTCACATCTCGTAACCTCGTTTGGATGCGCGATGTGAAAACAAAGACCAAGTTGACGACATTACCGAATACAGCAGACAACCTACGGGGGGCCCCTACAGTAAATTTTAACTGAAAATTGTTTAGGGGCGCGGGAATCCGAGGGTAGGATATTTTTTACGGAACTCCGGGAGCAGAAGGAGTTTCGGTAGCTCCCCACCGCTCCTAGAGGTATATAATCGTGTGGCGGATGACCGAAATTGTGCCGCGTGGTGGGGATAGGTTTTGAGGGGGGGGGGAATGAGGGGAATGAGGGGGATGTAGCCCTAGTAGTACCAGCTCTCATAACACAGTCGTCGACGATATCTTCACCCGGTCGCATCTACCTCGATCACGACGAAACTTCGACAATAATCCCCCAGAGGTACGTTCTTCTTAGCCTACGTCCGAATTATTACCGTACTATTAGTATTTTATTTCCCCCCTAAGGACACAAAGAGTGGTTGCCCTAGGGGACGTTAAGGGAGGTTGTATAATTTTTGAACGTATTTTCACTTATGCTAATATTACAGCGCCGGTGTGGTAGTCGAACCTTTTCTTCGAACTGAAATTATTGCCAACGAAATTTTCGCACTTTTACAATTAGTAAAGATACGAAGGATTAGGTATTTGAAAAAAAAATATCGAAGCAAGTAGGTTCGTTTTCGAAAAAAAAAAAACAGAAGCGTTCAGAACAGAAGTGATTATAAAGGTATTTGGTGATAAAATGTGAACTTTATCGGTCTCACGGTGTCTGCCTATTAATTTATATTAGGTCGTGTTTTTGAAAGATAGTGCATTTACTCCCTTTAAGGGACAGGACAGTGGTTGCCCCAAGGGACGTTTCTGCTTACGGATAATCATTTATAAAAATAATTATTTTAACAGTTACAACTTATGCTCTGTTAACCGCGCACACATACATACATACTTATATAGATACAGTTTAACATACCTGTTTTTTGGTCTGCGAGGGGTTGGAATACCGTAGATTTCGTGTGTTCCAGTGTCTCCTTCGGTTCATCTTTTTTGGTTCGTTCATATCTCAATACCGCCCGGCGACCGGTCGTTTCAATTCCCCGAATTCGCGTCTTCTACCGACGGTGGGAGAAGGCCTGAAATTTGAAAACCCTAACGCGATTTTCCAGAATTTTCAGAGCTATTGGATCGCTGGCATAGAGATACATGGGACGATCCTCTATTGCCGGTCGTTCGTAGCTTTTACGACTTTTTCATCCATTTTCCGACACCGGGACATAAAGTTTCACTGACATTCACTGCTGTGTAAATCAGTTTCCATTTTATAACCGCCTTGAATAGGCGCAATTATATATTAACGGCAGGCATTTTTACGACTCGAGAATGAAATTCGTTCGGGTAAACACTTTAATGGCTCGAGGGCGCGGGAATATCATCACTCTGCCAATCAACAGAGTGTCCGATATTATCGCCCTATGTTAGTGTCACTAGGCGAACAGAAGCCAAAAGATTCGAGAAAAAAATTCTGGGAGGACCCCTATACTTAAGATTGGATCCCGTAGCAACCGTTTTTTGTCCTTTTCTTTTTGTAGAACTTATAAGTACAATTATTGTATGTTTATTTGTGACTCGATAAAAGAAACCGCCAGGTGAGGTGGGACTTTTTGACTCCAATTTCATGGCTACCAACAAATTTTGGCTACAGCAGCAAGTAGATCTGTGGTCCGTTGGCGTTTAAGCCGTCATGGGGGGGGGGGGGATAATGAAGGAGAGTGACCGAACGTGCAAATTAGGATGATGAGTAGGGCGGGAATGGAATTCGAGGAACCGGAATTTCGCGCGGACTGTCCTCGTGTCGAGGTCAAGGATGAATTGTCCGATTGGAAACATACCCGGGGGAGCATTAGTTTGAGGACAGTTCGGGAGTACTTTTGATTGGAATCTTCGGATGCGGGCGAAGTCTTAGCGGAACAACCGCTAAGTTTCGAACACGTTTGTTCCACAGGTCATCAAGGTCGGACGTGAATCAATTCGTAATAATCGCATAAATGACTCCCGGGAGAAGAGGGCAAAAACCCTTCCGATGACAACTTTTGACTTGATCTTGTATTTAGGGTTTCCGAACCCAGTTAGCGAACTTTTGAAATACTATAGAAATTCTTCCATATCCCTATCTGTTTATTTAAAGGCCGTTAGAACTTAAAATGAAATACATTCCTCCTTAAAAGTAGCTTGAAGACTGCATTTTCAATGCTGACCCCTTGACCCTTACGCTACCCCCTTGCGCATAGTTAACGGACGAAAATACCACCCGAAGAGATTAGTTACATATGTGACGCCCCGAGGACGGAATTCTAAGATACAATTCTTTAGATTGCCCATTTGAAATCTTAAAATGTTCTAAATGCCCATTTTGTGTACTATCTGAACTGAGAGGTCGTTAAAGAATGCAATTAAAAACATATTTGGTCACAGAATTCTCTCGATAGGAAATAACCGATTAACAGCCTACTAATACGTATATTGTGTGTATTTTAAAAAATTTTAATTTTATAAAAATCTAAATAATAAATCGATACTGTAGTTTTCTCGAAGTTCTGTCTTCACAGAAAAATGCAAAAAGTAGCCATTTAGTGAAATTTAACACGTTCGGCGCCCCGTCACCCATATTTGGGTGACGGGTATGGTTCCGTGGGGGCCCCGTCACCCATATATGGGTGACGCTTTACCTGTTCAAGTTAAATAAGATTTTCAGTCGAATTTTTAAAAGAAATTTAATAGAACAAGCGCTGAAGTATAAATATAGAATATAGGGCATAAAAATATCAAACATATACATACAATACTCTACTTTTTATTAATTCATTGAAACAGTCCAAGCACATCCGTGACAATTTTGGGCAATTCAAACAATACGTTGTCGTTTTTTGAACGTTTTTCCTCACTTGTTGGCGTCCGACAGTTTCCCTCTTCTTTCGGAACATCTTTCTTACCGGTTTGTCCTTCCTGTAGATTCTTGCGAACCTCCAAGTGGTGGTGGGACACTATCCTCCTTCTGTGTCGGGCGCACAGTATTTTCTAAGGACAACCAATCTGTGACTAAAACCTCGCGGAATTTTCATGTACCAAATACCTCCCGACGAGAAACTCAACCGAATCACGTTGGGCGCCGAACGTGTTAAATGACACGGTGTGTGTCGATTGTCACTTTATTCTTATAGAATGTATTTTCTGGGATCAAAATGGACGCGATTTCGTTCTCCGTACTTATAGGAAATTTTCGGGCCGTCATAAAACCGTCGGTCGGTTTCTATTTGTTATCGGAGAGCCGGCTTTGCGTGCGATCGGCAAATCAATCGCTGACTACTGACTGGGGGGTAATGCAAAGCGGGGTCGGGGTCGGGGGTCGGGGGTCGGGGAGGGCGATCGCGTGATCCGCCCAACGGCGGGGTCGCCTTTTGAAATAAGGCCCCGCATCGCATGACCGGCGACCGCATTGCGGATCCGGCTTCATCGACGGCCCTACACCTTTATTCCACCAAATACGAACAACTTAAAATAAGTTCCCTTCAAGTTGTATACTGAGGCCGGCTTAGATTTCAAAGTTCGGTTTCCTCAGCTCGTGTCCAGTCATGACCATTTTGGCGATCTGCGAAGGTTCGGAATAACACAGATCTTCCGCTAATGGGGTCTCGGGTCTCGTTGGGGCGACGATTTCAAAAGTCATACATTCCGGACGGATTTTTATAACGATATATTTTTTTAACATTTTATTTTGCGCAATCAATTTTTACAGTTATAGGAGCAATTTTTCACGTGTTTGTCTCGATAAAGAAACCACCCAATGATAGCGCTTTTGACACGATTTAACTACTGCCCGAGGTGATCTCTGGGCCAGTGGCGTTTAAGCCGTCCTGGTGGGGATAGTGGATGGGTAGAAGAGGAAAGGGATTGAACAAGTGGATTAGGATGAGGAGAAAGGCGGGAGTGGAACTTTAGGAACCGGGATTTTGCGATGTTGAGGTCATTGTGGATTGTCTGGTTAGAAACATACCGGGAAGCATTAAGGATGGTATGAAGGACTTTTCACTGAAATCTCTGGATGCGAGCGATGTCTCGGTGGAACCCCATAGCTCAACTCCATATGTCCATATCGGTTTCAGTATAGCTTTGTATATTGTCAGTTTGTTACTTAAGGTCAATTTCAATGTTCGTTTTAGTAATGGCCTTAAGAGTCCAAATTTTCTGTTTAAGTCGATTCTTTTGAGTCGGGTGTGAGGATTTCACGTTTTTATAACAATATAAAAAAATACCGTAGATGTCGCGCTCGTCTGTCTCCTCTCGTCGGTTTGTTCAATTGCTAGACAGGTTCCGGCCGCAGACCGTCTTCAGTAGCGTTTTTTTCAGTAGGTCCACGCATGGTTAAAATTAGCAATAAAGTACGCATTCATATATGACCTGTCATTTCCATACACAACACAGCGTAAATATCTTCAGTAGGTTGGCGACTCGCTTGTGCGGCAGTTTTACATATTGCTACTGAAGTTGGCGAGCGAAAAAGCCGGTAGAACATTATGCGATCCGCCTGTTGTCGACATTAAGACTGAAATTTATAACATTTATATTATATTATTAGACAAGTATAAAACACGTAGTGTATACACAGTAGGGTAATAGTTTAACAGATAGACTGCAAGATGTATAAGTAACGAAGGTCGGCAACTTAACCACAAAATTCCGCTGTACATTATCACTCGTGTTATTGTAATAATTAGATCCTGTCTGTTTTTCCAGACAATCAACTTAAATACATAGTCATTTTATGAGTTACGGGAGGTCCTCACGTCATCAAATCAAAATCACTGGTCAATCCCTCTACGTATAAAAGAATATTAGAATCAAATATTAGTTTCGAATGCTGAAGGTTTCGAATTTATTTATTAATAGTTTGCTATTGATGTTTTCAGATGTCGGGAATAGTGCAGCTAGTCAGGCGGAACTATGACCAAGTGCTCAAGGAAACTGTCAGAGGTAAGTTCAAACTTTATTCGCAAATTTTGTCATACACCGATAATCAATAAGAATTAAAAATACTTTTGTTTGGTCGAAAGTCTACGTAATATTTCTTTGACCTCGGTTGAACTTCCACTAAATTATGGTTCTTTCAAAATTTGTAAGTTTCTTACTTACTCGTCATTTGAGCATCGACTCGGGTTCGCTTCTCAATTGACAACCTGTTTCGAATGGAACCCGAATAACTGATTTATTCGCGTAGAATCCTAATTTCCAATTTGGATCGTTTTCCACTATACATAACTCCCGTGAGAAGGAGGAAACGTAGTCTAGATTTGTAGACTAAAAATAGTTCTGTCTAGTGGATTGTGTAGGAATCTGCCCCCATAAAACGGTCTAAAATTGAGGGCCTATTAGGCGTCTAAACTAAATGCCGTTTTCCCTCCATTTTCCTTAATGGGCGGCGAACGGCTCACTCCTCACTCTTCGAAAACAAAACGGTCTAGGCGCTATTTCCTGTTTTATTTCACCAATTTAGTCTATAGAGGCGTTAAACGTAAACATTCGTCTATGTTCGATTTCATATTCGACACGCTGATTCATCTTAATTCCACTATACTTCTTATAATACACGGTTGGTTTGATAAAAGTTTAGAATTTAACTATAGTGAGTATTTAAGGTATGTTGAGGTTGTGGTGAAGAGCGCTATTGGTAACATATCCCAGGGTGGGGTAGGATTGAGGTAGGAACCTCAATTGAAGTTACTTAATGAATGCTACTGACGACGTGGAGAAACCTTCGGGAACCCAAGTAGGATTTAGGTCGAAGTTTCCCCCACCAAACCGAACGTCCTGTGCTTTTCGAGAACAATAGCTCACTAATGACGAACTCCAGGAGTTAATAGTAATAGCCCATTCCCAATACGAAATTGGTTATAAACGATTTTAGGAGAGGTGAAAGCCTGCAGAAAACTGCTAAATAATAATTGTAATAAACAGGTCTCCAGGTATGGAAGCCTGCATATCTGCATTGGTCATGGAGGTCAACTCCTCTTCCTCGGGTGACTTTTACAACTGGTCATTAGCAAGGCCTCCAGATTATATAGCCTCTAACGAGTTTAAAACTATCACGGGTGTCAGGATATGGAACACTTTCAAAGCGCAATTTAATACAATGTTGCGCTAGAATCAATGCAATGTTGCGGTTGATTTTACGAGAGAAACAATCACGAAGACGATTAGAATTACAAATTTGTGCGTCGTATTTTAGTAATCCTGTCTTCTGGCTTACAGCCAATTATGCAGTAATGGAAGATATTTTTTATTTCAAAATTGCGATTTCTTCTTTCGCCGGATATTAATTTCGCGATACGAACAATACCCCGAATAGTTTATGTTGTTGAGGAACAGTATCTCCCAGATTCGAATTATCATTTGCGAAAATGATACTGCCGAATAGATTGTTACTGCAGTCGTTTTTTTCTGAAATTTCTATAAAAAGATGGATGGTTTTGTTTTTTTAGTTCATTCCCTTTTCTGATGATTGGGCCCAAAAGTAAGGGGGAAATAAATTACTTCGGAGCTGGAACTTCGGGCAAGAACTTGAATTGTCACTGACTGGCTGGCGATTGAAGTTCCGGTGTTACGGAAATAAATTAGTACAGAAATAAAAATTAAAGAAGCAGTCTCCATGCAGTATTGAGAGCAAAACCTTTACATTTAACCGACCAGATGGAAGAGAATGAATGTAAAAAAACTGTAGGAAATCTGAATAGCACTAATAAGCCAATGAAGCCAATAAGCCTGTTCGGCCTTGTCGCTACTGAAGACGGCGAGCAACCGAAAACACTGCTCTGGCACGAAACTCTCTAGAAAGTGGTACTGGCAATGGCTGAAAGCCGAAACCGGTTAGAGTTATGAGGACAGCATTAGCGTATAAGGGGGAGTCACACTAGACTGTTCCTAGATTCAGTTCTCAGCGAGTAATATCGGCTAAATTACAGACGAAAAAGCGGGGCAAATAGTGACTGTTTTTGCGGTCAAGACCCCTTTCCTCGGGGTCCACTTATTGCCATTGTGTCTTTTATTACCTTCCTCCCACCCTTCTCAAGTTATGAGTCCATCCTCTGTCTATCTGGGTATCTGGGACTGGCAAAGTGACGTGCAATAAAACGGCGCCATAATTACTCGTCGAATTCAACGACGGAGCCCAGGTGTTAGGCGCTAACCCACTCTCAGACTGTGCCACTGGACTATATGACTGTGTAGTTTAGAGGAACGTAGAGCTCGGGGTATTCGGTTGAAGGGGTTTTTTTTTTGAGCGAGACTAGCTTCTGATCTTCAGTAGCGGTGTGAACTTCGCTTTCGGATCATCCCGTTTCTAGTACCGCTCATTTCACCTACGATGTATTGTGTACATATGTGTGCTATCCTCGTTTTGGTATTTTAGGAATGCCAAAAATAGAAGGGAATTTCATCGATTCTTTTAAAATCAATAGAAAAAGAGCGTTTCCTCCTGCTTCGTCGTAGACCGAGTGATGATGCCGGATACCGTTCTTCGGTATCCCCGCACGGGTCCATCCCCCCCTTCAACCATTACCCGTCCGTCCTAGCACCTTTGAATGGGCTAACGGTCGGGGCCGCGGTACCGCCGACAATTGTGTCCGTTCATCAATCTTGTTTTCGTCCCCACTGTGTTGTGTGACCCGGATCGGCGGTCCACCGGCCCAACTAAATATTGCGGCACCGCCTGCACCTTCGGAATGCTCTCTGTATTCATTTCTCTCCTAACACACTACCCTCTTTACACCTATAAGCTCTTCCACGCATCTGGTCCAAGCAGACAGTGCTCGCGGATTTAATTATAATCGTATTGGGTTGTCCGGAAAGTTGGTGCCGATTTTGAAGGAAAATTGAACCGCAACTCGTTCAAATATTGGTACACATTTATTAACTTATGTAGGCGCCATTCTGTGTTCCACAACCTTTCTCCGTCGTCCAACTTGAAAATTCCGTCCTTCCGGAACGGCGGAGGTTTTTCGGCGAAAGAGTCGCAAATGGAAATGCGATCCGGCAGATTTTTCTCCGTTAAATCGTGGGGAACCCGTACATCGAGACGGCTTATGTAGCCAAGCTTCACAGTATTGACTTTTGATTTATTTAGCATTTCCGCAAATTGTCGTTTCGTAGAGCGTGGATTATTTTCGATTACTGTTTTAATCGGATCTTCGTCTCCGGTGGACGGCCTACCCGGGCGTTCTCGATCTTCGAGATCGAAATCTCCGACTTTAAACCGAGCAAATTTCGATGGTTTTCGACCGAAAACCACCGAGGAGGTGGTTGAACACACGATTGATGGTTGTTAAATTTAAGAAAACGTCTCCAATGCTGTACTGGGAACAAAAAGTCGACGCATGCCACGAGAGAGTGGGGACGATAAGGTTAGTACGACTAGGAGTATTAGTATGACTCTTGGTGTTCCCGAATCGGTTGGAAATTGATTTGGAAATGGAATTCGTCTTGGCCGGTAGAAAGTGATTTTCCCTAGAGCAATAAGCCGGCCTGCCATAGCCATTTCTCCGAAAGTTCCGCAATTATTCGAACGTTGATTTGAAACGATTCCAATTATTAGCGTTATTGAAATTATTTTAGAATTTAAAATTCAGTACATTTTTTAGCGGAGTTTCCTGCGCATCCTTTGTACCCCAGATCGTTTGCCCCGGGCCGCATGTTCCTTAGCAACTTTTTCAAGGATTTCTTCTTGGAGATGATTGGATTTGATTTTCGTCCGTTTAAATTCGGAAATAACTTTGGAAAACTCGTGACCGGCCGCCCGAATGGAATTTTGAGACTCAAAATCACGATACCTTTCAGGTTTATCTGATATCGTTTTCAATTCGCCTCACATTGTATACCTGGATAAATGTAATTGGAATTTTTCATGTCCTGAAGTCCTGTTTTAGTGCCGCAAATAGTAAAATGCAGTCGGCGATATCGATGTTCAGTTTGCACTAGTAACGAATAGGGAGCATAATGGAGGAGAAAACCAACTGGATTTCCCAATTCTTTTTAAATTTTCCCTGTATATTTAAATAACGTGGCCACTTCCTTTCCAGTCATCTGTAAGGTACTTTAGAGATGTCGGGAGTAATTAGGATTTGGGCCTTTGTATTAGGTAGGACTGTGTTCAAGTCTGGATTGTAATTTGTCTGGCGGCGAGGTCACGGTCAAACGGGACTTGACCGATGATCGGGGACATGGCGCCCGGACTGCTTTAGTCAGTTTTCATCGAATTTTCGATCGTACAGTTTTAATTTTATCAATGCCAGGAGATAGAAAATTGTGCCCCACAGTTCGGTAATGGGCGACGGGGAAAAAAAGTTTTTGAAACGGAAATAAATTGAGTAAACTCGATTGTAACAAGCCGACAACAACGTTTCGGTTCCTCTCAACGTTGTTGACGACATCCAAGGAACAATAGCGTTGTTGGGAAAACGAACAGATCGCCGATAGATTCGTGACGGAGGAACCACACGCTGATTATTTACAGCATAATAGGTACGTGTAATGAGCATGTTGCAAATATTCGGGTAAAGGAAGAGGCATAATTGCAAGATTTAAATTGCTGATAAAAATTCGCACGGGAGATAATGAGAGGACGTGTCTCGGAATCGGATTAGACATCTTGTCAGCTATCTGTCGGTGTTTACGGTATGAATACACCGAAGAAAACGATATTTTTCAGGGAATTTTTCGAATCTGCCTCTTATATTGGTAACACTCGTAGACCAGAAATGTCGACCTATTCGGAAGCCATTTCATTTATCCAGACTCTTTTGAATAATCGGCCCGAACAATTTGGACAGAGGCGGCAGAAATGTCGCCAATTTCAAACAAAATACTAATAATAATCCAGTTTTGTAGTCAACTCTTTAGCTCTGATCTGTTTAAACAAAATTTTCGCCGCTGCTCTTGTGGCAAAGTTTGGGCGACTGGTGAAAGCTGAAGGGAAATATGAAAATATGTTTGTACCGTTAGCCGGTTATACGTTTATAGTACTTGTTGGAACCCTTAAACATGCACCTGAAGCGTACTAACAGGCAATACTGAAACGGCACGTAGAAATTAGGGTAAACATCGTTTGAAAAAAGAAAACAGTGTGGCATTAATGCGCTAGCCGCGTGGAGGAAACAAAAACAATCGCATTAGGAAAAAATTCACGAAATACCCTGTCCAACGATACCCGAAAAACAAACGATATTTTACATAAGTCCATAATATTAAGCCTTTGGATTCTCACCGTCGTCGGTAGAATTCTTTCACAATAAATTATTTTATCGTCATATTTAAACGTTTTTCTATTGCCACCAGGTGGTACTGTAATGAAAAATTTGCCTACGTAAAATTGTTCTTAATTTTACTTTTTTATTATTGCGATATTTTCCCAACGTGGTGGAAATATTGTGTATCCGTTCCAGTAATATATAATAGGGGGTTTTCAATAATGAAAGGCAAAAATGAGTTGGCAACCCTGGAACCGCCGTCGATCAGCTGTTCAATTTACTTGGTAGCGGCAAACTTAAATTTTCATTTCGCAATGGCGAGCCCTCCCGAAGCTTGCGAATTATACGAACTGAGCGAAGTGGTCCGTTTTTCGCTTTACGGATGTGAAGAACCCGGTTAACGTTTTCTCTTGTGTACGACCGAGCCGTACGGCCAAAGTTGTACTAACCGCGGACACTTTTGTAGCTAGTGATTTCGTCAATGTTGCTTATTGTATAATTTTACAGTTGTAACAATAAAAGAGACAAAAAAAAAAGATGGCCAATATTTTCGAAGTTTGCGAATTATTCGGATGGCACGAATCGATCTGTATTTTGCTTTTCGAATACAGCGAAATCGTTCTGAATTCGTTAACTCAGAGAGATGGGACAAATGGGGTAAATGGGGCTGAGATTGTGTTGAGGAGTTAAACAAAAATACGGTTTCTTGATTGTTCAGATCCTACAGTGGACAGCTGGTTCCTGATGGATTCCCCTTGGCCGGTGGTCAGCGTTGTACTCTTCTACCTGTATTTCATCTACCACTTGGGGCCAAAACTTATGGAGAATCGCAAACCGTTTAAGCTCACCTACGTCCTGGTCGCTTACAACTTCTATCAGGTTGTGTTCAGCACTTGGCTGTCGACAAGGGTAAGTTTTCCACTATCACTACACAGGAAACCCATCGATTAGTTTAGAAAAATGCCTGCCAATTAATTTCCAACCAAAGTGTAAGTAAGCCACAATAGCCAAGATTTGGCTTTCTTATTCAAAATTATTTTCAGTCTGGGTCCTTCTTTCTGAAAAGGTGCAACAAACTTAAATTAATCACAAACAGACACCGGTATTCCTATATTTATTTAGTATATAATATATAAAACGACAGTTTTAATATATTTAACATCTTGACAAATAATATTTTTATCCTTGTTTAGATATTCTTAACGAAAAACGCCTTCTCCTACCTGTTGACCCACGCATGTTATCCAGTGAAGAAAGAAGAAAATCCATTTCTTCACGAGGTAAATAATTTATATTCCAGCCCGTCATATTTATCTATTTGCATTGCCTTCATTCTGAACATTTTATTTACCGAGTAAAAAGAGGCTATTTATATTTTATTTTTTCAATATTGTTAATATTTATGTTATAATATTTTTAATATCGATTAAATCTTTGCATTTTTCAGTTTTACGTTGGGACTTGGTTCTATTTCATCTCTAAAGTCATCGAACTATTGGACACAGTAGGTTTCATTTAGCTGGCAGAAAATTTAAATAACAACCCATAATAATATATAGATATAGAGAGAGCTGCTATAACACACACGATTAATGAAAAAAATGAATTAAATAGTACCGTTACATTCATTTCTTCTAATATTTTAATGCTAATATCATTAAGCAAAATTATGTCGTGATTTGGGGTTTTTTCCGTTCATTTTTCAATTGTAAGGGGTTATTTTTCCTTCCTATTTGAAGTAAAGATTGTTTTCCTGTGTATAATTACCCGCAAAGCTTTCAAATTGTCCAGAAAAATGAGTTGTAATTTAAATAATCCAATAATTGGAGACATTTTCATTGTAGTTAATATTAAATATGTTGTAACTTGGAAATGTATATATTTAATATATACGGCCGAATAGAGAAAGTTATAAGAATGGAGGAAGTTATATTTGCAGGTGTTTTTCGTTCTGAGAAAAAAGCAGAATCAAGTGACGGTGCTGCACGTCTATCATCATTCCAACATGGTGCTATCGACATGGGCCTATCTAAAGTACATCAAAGGTGAGACACGAAAGTTTGCACGATTACTGGACAAATTAATTTCCCTATACAACATGTCCTGTTGTACGGATACAACAATAAGCACTGTTTGACGGTAGAAAATAGTGCGGAAAAATGCGGGGGGGGGGTATATTTTTATTTTTTCTGTGCAGGTGAACAGGGCGTGCTGATCGGATGCTTGAACTCGTTCGTCCATGTAGTGATGTACTCCTACTACCTGCTGGCGGCGCTAGGACCGACGGTACAGAAGTACCTCTGGTGGAAGCGGTACATCACCAGGCTACAGCTAGTCAGTACCAGTACAAATAAAAGCTTATTATTATATTTATGCCTGCCCAAAATATTGATAACAGAGTAGTAAATATCTAACGTACAAAAATAATTAACGGAATCCAATAATTAAATCGTTAAATTTTAAATCGAGTTATTCCGCCTCCCATACTATGGTGAAATTTCTCCCGGACAGTGGAAAATATTTCGGGTAATTTTCATTGTTCTTTCAAACCCAAAATACTAATAGCAGATCACGGTAAGTTGGTAAAATATAAATTTACCGTAAGTAATAATTTAACGGTATATTTTTTATATACTATCAGCAGAAAGTCTGTGGTAATTATTCCAATTGAAATTATTAAGACATTTATCCGAACCGGGCAGTTATTAGTGACATTAAAACAATTTTATTTAAGTGGAACACTTATGAACTTCAATTATCATTTAGCTGGGAATCTTCAATATTTCCCACAATAAATTGTATAGAATGACCCAGAAGGGATCACATTTATTTTCATATTTTTTCTTGTATTAATATTGTTGATAATCAATTCTTGACAGTGAAATGTTGAATACTATAACCCACTTTGTTAAACTATTAAATCAATTATGAGCAAATGGTTTATAATTTTTGCAGATAATGTTGTGTAGTCCGTAAGGTAGCTGAAGAATGAATTCGCGGCAATTGTTCGAATTTCAAATTGAATATCCTGTTCCAGTTCCAATTCATCATTGTAATTGTCTATTTGACAACGCTGCTGATCAAAGACTGCAACATGCCGAAAGGTCTCTCCGTCTATATGGTCTTCAACAGCTTCATATTCCTGTTCATGTTCCTCAACTTCTACCACAAGGCGTACAACAAGAAGAAGAACAGGAAGGACAATATGGTGGTGGCGGCGGCGGCGGTGGTCATTGAAGACACAAAAACTTCTTCAGCGGACAGTACGTCGCTGTCGAACAATGAAATGAAGCTCAAACAATCGTAGCGACAATCGTTTATTATTATTATTATTTTTTATAGAAAATTTAAATAACCAAAAAATAATATATATATATATATATAGTATAGGGTCCTTAGTAAGGGTCTCTCGGGTGTATTCGAATTCGAGAATTCCTGTAGGATGTCGGTTCGATTCCCACTCTCCTCCGCATTTCAAGTTTCATATGACTTCCAGTTTCGTGGCTTTCTCTCTGTCGTTAGAGCCGACGGAATATACTACTGAGGTCGGCTGGAGGAAGCAGCGTCGAACCGAAACGAAACTGACTAGATCGAAACTGGCTTCATAGTTCCCCACTTGCCCTGAGAAAATGTCCACGAAATCGCTACACATTGGAAAAATTATTTCAATCGCAGTACAAGCACAGAAGAATACAAAAAGTACAAGCAGAATACAGTCATTTAAATTTAGCCCGTCAATTTATACAAATTGAACAATCAACAATGAAAATACAATCCAAGTGTGTGTGAATCAAATTCTGGACAGTTCCTCAAGAACGTCGCAATCAAATATTATTTTTGTGCAATTAAATAATCGTGTTGTGTTGTTGAGATTGTAAGATACTATGCGCAATTTAGTCGACACATAAAAATATCATTTGTTTTTATAGTGAAGAACGAAGGGAAAAATTAAAAAAAAACATATACGAATAGTCATTGCTATTTTACTTTCTGTACACAAAAAGCTGAGTAATTGTAGTAGGTACAAACATAATGATTATTATTATTCGTTCGTTATTGATATTCTCATAGCTCGGAAAATGTATTGAAATATATTTTCAATCGACATTATGAACTACGATTGAATTTTTTTTTAATGTGTTTGTACCAAAATTATGGTGTTGACACCCAGTCATGTTACAACTTGACGTTGGCTACAACTTAATTATTTTTATAAATCCGCGGTAAAACTTATTTTTTTGTATGTAACTCAAAAAATGTGTGTCTCAAGAGACATTTTCAGCGAAGACATTGTTTTTTTGTAAATGTTGATCGATGCAAAAGATGAAAAACGACACTATAAGAGTATTGCATCGGATGAAATGTATTTGCAGCTGAGCTCAGCAACATCTGTTGTTAAATATTAAGCACAAATATAATTATTTTTTTGTAAATTATCAATTTATTTGTATTCCCCAGTAGTGATGTTCTTATATTTCTCTGTCTGAAGTGTTCTATTGAAATATTTGTCCTCGCCATATATTAATTTTCCTACGTCAGGACATTATGCACGAGCAAAAATCTCATAGACGTCACCAAATAAGAATTAAGTATTTGCCATCACATTTGCCACTAGATTCGGAGTTGTTCATTTCAGTAAAATTGCAGCTTGTAAATAATTCTGGTGAAAATAATGTATTAAGTTTCCATATAATTCACCGATACCTTTCAAATTGGTTAGAAACATGAATTGTGATATTAATAATCGGATAATTCAAAATCATTTTAATTTACTTAATAATGAATGAATATACAACTCCATACTGTGTATATTACTGAACCTCCATGCGACGGATTTTTATTTTAAATCCGAAAAATCAGCAATTATAAACCTATTTATGCGAATGAAAAAAAATTGATATACATATGGGCTAATAGAGAAATCATAAAGAGTAAATTTGAATTAATAATTTGAAATTTCAATGTTTTTCAATTGACCCCCCCCCCAATTTAGGCGCAAAATCAGCCCAAAAATGCGGTTTTTAGGCGCAATTTCATTCCAAAAATTTCGTTTTCAAGTGCAAATCCGGCCCAGATACGCGAAAATCGCCCCGAAATGCATTTTTTAGGCCCTAAAAACGGTTTTTAGACGTAATATCGGCCCTAAAATACGGTTTTTAGGCGCAAAATCGGTCCAAAAATGCGGTTTTTTGGCACAAAAACTGATCGAAAAATCGTTATTTAGGCCTAAAATCGTCTTAATAATGCGGTTTTTAGAGGCAAAATCGGCCCAAAAATGACGTTTTTAGGCCTAAAAATGACGTTTTTAGGACTAAAAATGACGTTTTTAGGACTAAAAATGACGTTTTTAGGACTAAAAATGACGTTTTTAGGACTAAAATGACGGTTTTAGGACTAAAATGACGTTTTTAGGACTAAAAATGACGTTTTTAGGACTAAAAATGACGTTTTTAGGACTAAAAATGACGTTTTTAGGACTAAAAATGACGTTTTTAGGACTAAAAATGACGTTTTTAGGACTAAAATGACGTTTTTAGGACTAAAAATGACGTTTTTAGGACTAAAAATGCGGTTTTTAGGCCCAAAATCGGCCCAGAAATGCGGTTTTTAGGTCGAAAAGTGGGGTTTTTAGGTGCAAAATCGGCACTAAAATGCGGTTTATAGGCCCAAAAATAGGGTTTTTAGGAGCAAAATACGACCTTAAATGCGGTTTTTAGGCCCATAATCGGCTCATAAACGAGGTTTTTATGACTAAAAATGCGGTTTTTAGGCCCAAAATCGGCTCAGATATGCGTTTATTTTACCCAGAAATGCGGTTTTTGGGCACAAAAATGGGTTTTTAGGCGCAAAATCGGCCCAAAAATGCAATATTCATACCCAAAAAATGGGTTTTTAGTAGCAAAATCGGCTATGAAATGCGGGTTTTAGACCCAAAAATTGTGTTTTTAGACGCAAAATTGATTCCAAAATGCCGTGTTTAGGTGCAAAATCGGCTCAAAAATGCGGCTTTTAGACGCAAAAATCGCATTTTTAGTCCTAAAAATCGCATGTTTAGTCCTAAAAATCGCATGTTTAGTCCTAAAAATCGCATTTTTAGTCCTACCAAAGTGAGTTACACTTGCCCCTGAAACGGCGGGTTGAAAATCGAAAATTTAGGTTTTCCGAAAATTTTCGAATATCGATCCCATATTCCACCCACAAGTGTACCAAAGTGAGTTACACTTGCCCCTGAAACGGCGGGTTGAAAATCGAAAATTAACGTTTTTCGAAAATTTTCGAATATCGATCCCATATTCCACCCACAAGTGTACCAAAGTGAGTTACACTTGCCCCTGAAACGGCGGGTTGAAAATCGAAAATTTAGGTTTTTCGAAAATTTTCGAATATCGATCCCATATTCCACCCACAAGTGTACCAAAGTGAGTTACACTTGCCCCTGAAACGGCGGGTTGAAAATCGAAAATTTAGGTTTTCGAAAATTTTCGAATATCGATCCCATATTCCACCCACAAGTGTACCAAAGTGAGTTACACTTGCCCCTGAAACGGCGGGTTGAAAATCGAAAATTTAGGTTTTCCGAAAATTTTCGAATATCGATCCCATATTCCACCCACAAGTGTACCAAAGTGAGTTACACTTGCCCCTGAAACGGCGGGTTGAAAATCGAAAATTTAGGTTTTCCGAAAATTTTCGAATATCGATCCCATATTCCACCCACAAGTGTACCAAAGTGAGTTACACTTGCCCCTGAAACGGCGGGTTGAAAATCGAAAATTTAGGTTTTTCGAAAATTTTCGAATATCGATCCCATATTCCACCCACAAGTGTACCAAAGTGAGTTACACTTGCCCCTGAAACGGCGGGTTGAAAATCGAAAATTTAGGTTTTCGAAAATTTTCGAATTAGATCGATCCCATATTCCACCCACAAGTGTACCAAAGTGAGTTACACTTGCCCTGAAACGGCGGGTTGAAAATCGAAAATTTAGGTTTTCGAAAATTTTCGAATATCGATCCCATATTCCACCCACAAGTGTACCAAAGTGAGTTACACTTGCCCCTGAAACGGCGGGTTGAAAATCGAAAATTTAGGTTTTTCGAAAATTTTCTCAGATCGATCCCATATTCCACCCACAAGTGTACCAAAGTGAGTTACACTTGCCCCTGAAACGGCGGGTTGAAAATCGAAAATTTAGGTTTTTCGAAAATTTTCGAATATCGATCCCATATTCCACCCACAAGTGTACCAAAGTGAGTTACACTTGCCCCTGAAACGGCGGGTTGAAAATCGAAAATTTAGGTTTTCCGAAAATTTTCGAATATCGATCCCATATTCCACCCACAAGTGTACCAAAGTGAGTTACACTTGCCCCTGAAACGGCGGGTTGAAAATCGAAAATTTAGGTTTTTCGAAAATTTTCGAAGATCGATCCCATATTCCACCCACAAGTGTACCAAAGTGAGTTACACTTGCCCCTGAAACGGCGGGTTGAAAATCGAAAATTTAGGTTTTTCGAAAATTTTCTCAGATCGATCCCATATTCCACCCACAAGTGTACCAAAGTGAGTTACACTTGCCCCTGAAACGGCGGGTTGAAAATCGAAAATTTAGGTTTTTCGAAAATTTTCTCAGATCGATCCCATATTCCACCCACAAGTGTACCAAAGTGAGTTACACTTGCCCCTGAAACGGCGGGTTGAAAATCGAAAATTTAGGTTTTCGAAAATTTTCGAATCATCGATCCCATATTCCACCCACAAGTGTACCAAAGTGAGTTACACTTGCCCCTGAAACGGCGGGTTGAAAATCGAAAATTTAGGTTTTCGAAAATTTTCTCAGAATCGATCCCATATTCCACCCACAAGTGTACCAAAGTGAGTTACACTTGCCCCTGAAACGGCGGGTTGAAAATCGAAAATTTAGGTTTTCGAAAATTTTCTCAGATCGATCCCATATTCCACCCACAAGTGTACCAAAGTGAGTTACACTTGCCCTGAAACGGCGGGTTGAAAATCGAAAATTTAGGTTTTCGAAAATTTTCTCAGAATATCGATCCCATATTCCACCCACAAGTGTACCAAAGTGAGTTACACTTGCCCCTGAAACGGCGGGTTGAAAATCGAAAATTTAGGTTTTCGAAAATTTTCGATCGATCCCATATTCCACCCACAAGTGTACCAAAGTGAGTTACACTTGCCCCTGAAACGGCGGGTTGAAAATCGAAAATTTAGGTTTTCGAAAATTTTCTCAGATCGATCCCATATTCCACCCACAAGTGTACCAAAGTGAGTTACACTTGCCCCTGAAACGGCGGGTTGAAAATCGAAAATTTAGGTTTTCGAAAATTTTCTAGATCGGTCCATATTCACCCACAAGTGTACCAAAGTGAGTTACACTTGCCCCTGAAACGGCGGGTTGAAAATCGAAAATTTAGGTTTTCGAAAATTTTCTAGATCGGTCCCATATTCCACCCACAAGTGTACCAATGTGAGTTACACTTGCCCCTGAAACGGCGGGTTGAAAATCGAAAATTTAGGTTTTTCGAAAATTTTCTCAGATCGATCCCATATTCCACCCACAAGTGTACCAAAGTGAGTTACACTTGCCCCTGAAACGGCGGGTTGAAAATCGAAAATTTAGGTTTTCGAAAATTTTCTCAGATCGATCCCATATTCCACCCACAAGTGTACCAAAGTGAGTTACACTTGCCCCTGAAACGGCGGGTTGAAAATCGAAAATTTAGGTTTTTCGAAAATTTTCTCAGATCGGTCCCATATTCCACCCACAAGTGTACCAAAGTGAGTTACACTTGCCCCTGAAACGGCGGGTTGAAAATCGAAAATTTAGGTTTTTCGAAAATTTTCTCAGATCGATCCCATATTCCACCCACAAGTGTACCAAAGTGAGTTACACTTGCCCCTGAAACGGCGGGTTGAAAATCGAAAATTTAGGTTTTCGAAAATTTTCGAATATCGATCCCATATTCCACCCACAAGTGTACCAAAGTGAGTTACACTTGCCCCTGTAACGGTGGGTTGAAAATCGAAAATTTAGGTTTTCTTGGCCGATTTTGCGCCAAAAAACCGCATTCTGGGCCGATTTTGCGCCTAAATACTGCATTTTTAGGCCGATTTTGCGCCTAAAAACCTATTTTTGTGCCCAAAAACCGCAGATTAGAGCCTGTTTTGGGTCTAAAAAACGAATTTAAGGTCCTATTCTGCACCTAAAAACCCGATATTTGGGCCTAAAAAAACATTTTCGGCCCTAAAGACCTCACTTTTGGGCTAATTTTGCACCTAAAAACCCAACTTTTGGGCTAATTGTGCACCTAAAAACCCCATTTTTGGGCTTAAAAACCCCATTTTTGCGCATAAAAACCGCATTTTTGAGCCGATTTTGGGCCTAAAAAACGAATTTAAGGTCCTATTCTGCTCCTAAAAACCCCATTTTTGGGCTTAAAAACCGCATTTTGTGGTCGATTTTGCGCCTAAAAACCCAATTTATTGGCCCAAAAACCGCATTTCTGGGCCGATTTTGGGCCTAAAAACCGCATTTTTAGTCCTAAAAACCTCATTTTTTGGCCGATTTTGCGTCTAAAAACCGCATTTTTGAGCCGATTTTGCACCTAAACACGGCATTTTGGAATCAATTTTGCGTCTAAAAACACAATTTTTGGGTCTAAAACCCGCATTTCATAGCCGATTTTGCACCTAAACACGGCATTTTGGAATCAATTTTGCGTCTAAAAACACAATTTTTGGGTCTAAAACCCGCATTTCATAGCCGATTTTTCTACTAAAAACACATTTTTTAGGTATGAATACTGCATTTTTGGCCCGATTTTGCGCCTAAAAACCCATTTTTATGCCCAAAAACTGCATTTCTGGATCAAATAACCGCATATCTGAGCCGATTTTGGGCCTAAAATCCGCATTTTTAGTCCTAAAAACCCCGTTTATGAGCCGATTTTGGGCCTAAACACCGCATTTAAGGTCGTACTTTGCGCCCAAAAACCCCATTTTTGGACCTATAAACCGCATTTTTGAGCCGATTTTGCGCCTAAACACGGCATTTTGGAATCAATTTTGCGTCTAAAAACACACTTTTTGGGTCTAAAACCCGCATTTCATAGCCGATTTTGCTACTAAAAACCGCATTTCGGGGCCGATTTTGGGCCTAAAAACCGCATTTTTAGTCCTAAAAACCGCATTTTTAGGGTTTTAGCGCCTAAAACCCCATTTCCGGTCTAAAAACCGCATGTTTCTGTCGATTTTGCCCCTAAAAACTAAATTTTAGGGCCTAAAAACCGCATTTTTGGACGCCATTTTTAGCCTTAAAAACACCATTCTTGGGCCGTGCCAAAATCGGCCCGATAACGCGGTTTTTAGGCCCGAGATTGGGATTTTAAGGCGCAAAAACCGCTCAAAAATGCTATTTTTAAGCCCAAAAATGCGGTTTTTAGGACTAAAAATGCGGTTTTTAGGACTAAAAATGCGGTTTATTGACCCAAAAACATTTTCCAGCCAATGCTGTTTTTTGGCCCAAATAGCGGTTTTTAGGTGCTAAATTGGCCCAAAAATGGGGTTTTTAGGCACGAAATTGGGTTTTTTGTCGCAAAATTGGCCATAATCTGCGGTTTTTAGGCACAAAATAGGACCAAAAATGCGGTTTTTAGGTGCAAAATCGGCTCAGCGGTTTTTAGACCCAAAAATGGGGTTTTCAGGATTAAAATTGGCCCAAAAATGGGGTTCTTAGGCCCAAAATTGGGTTTTTGGTGCTAAATTGGCCCAAAAATTGGGTTCTTAGACCCAAAATGGGGTTTTTGGTGCTAAATTGGCCCAAAAATGGGGTTTTAGGCACGAAATTGGGTTTTTTGTCGCAAAATTGGCCATAATCTGCGGTTTTTAGACCCAAAAATGGGGTTCTTAGGACTAAAATCGGCCCAAAAATACGGTTTTTAGGGCCAAAATGGAGTTTTTTGACGCATAATTGGCACAAAAATGGGGTTTTGGGCGCCAAATTGGCACAAAAATGCGATTTTGGGAGAAAAATCGGCCCAAAAAAGCCGCCTATAAATAAGGTTAAAATCGGCCCGAATATGGGGTTTTTAGGCGAAAAATCGGCCGAGGAATGCGGTTTTTAGGCCCGGGCAAAAAAATTGCTATTTTTTGTCGCAGAATGACCACCACAATTATAACAAATATCGCTTTTAGTTCGGCATATATAGGTTTGTAATTGCTCATTTCTCCCCAATTTTTTTGGATTTAAAATAAAAATTCGGCCCACAGAGGGTTAATATTATGGTTCTTTTCTTACATATACTTTAATTACCGCTTGTGTCAGCGGAAGCAATGTTTTCCATCTTCCCTTTATGGCCTGCATGAGGGGGATCGATTACGAATATTGGATATCAAAACTAGATTTTACGGTAATTTCATAAACAGGAATATGGAGTATCAGAGTGGGATAATACATTCCACAAACGAGGCTGACACTCATAAATATTGAAGGACTGGAAATTAGGGATAGATTAAAAACCAATGTATCATTTTTTAATTTTATATTTATTCTTGTACAAAATTTGAACAAAGCTAGACACAATCACTGGAACCCACAAAACACTTGAAAACAATTCCTCTTTTTTTTGTCTTCTTTCTTTTTCGCAGTACATCAAAATTAAAAACGTGAAAAAGAAGAAACAAAGGACTGTTAACACTGAGAGCGTACAATTACAGGACAAATACAACACTTCGAATATAATTATATTTTTTTATTATTTTCTTTTCCTTTAGTTTTTTATTATTTTAAATTACCAGTGGAGGCATTATTCGAGATATACAGTAACAACACACAACCAACAAATAGTAAATGTACGAGACAATTTTCTGGCCGATTTCTATATCCACGTACGATTTCATGATTTACAAATTTCGCGTTTTATTTCTTTTAATTTCTAAACGAAAAAGAAAAAACAAAACTAAATAATGCGCAACAAACGAAATATTTTTTCCGTCGACCACTCCGTGAAAAAGGAGAGGTTTTCAATCGGTTTTCAGTATTAAAAAACTTGCCTAAAATGTACAAAAAACTTGCATCATTAAATATATATATATATTATTATTATTATTATTTTATAAAAATATACGTATAAAAAATTTCATATATATATAAAAAAAGTAAAATAAAGAGGCAAAAAAAACTCGAATACATAAAAAAGAAGAAATGAAAGAAAAAGGTTTGAACGATAAATGCGGCTTAACCAAATTCAATTTGGTCAGTTCTTCCACTCTCTTCTGATATGTGTAAAAAATAGTTGAACAGAAACAACGAAAACAACTTCAATGTTCAACATTTGTTGTTTGCGGCAACGATATGGCAACAATTTTTTGTTTTTTATTTTTAATGTGAGCGTGTCGTTGCGTGTGCGCGTGCTCACGTGTGGAATACACACAAATATTTTAAATAGAAACAAAAGAGGCACTTTACGTTTTTGTTTTTTTTTGTTGTCAGTACGCGTTTTTAATTGTGCTACAAGTGATAGATAGATAGATGGATAAAGAGAGACAAACATCCGTCGAAATTTGTACACACTATTCAAAAGACTCAAAAAAGAAATTCCCAATTAGGAAATTGGCTGTCCGAAATTAACATAATAAGTATCGATTGTTCACTGACGTCATCATACATCGACATATCAAAGTCGTGCCCGTTACGCCACGAAGCTAGAGGCGTACACTTTTCGGGAATTAATATTTAGTCAAAAAAAATAACAATACCTAACACAACCCAACATAACTTCGGTTCCGATGAAAAGGTCAAATCTGGTAAAATTACAGAGACAAAATTCAACAGCAATGGGAACTGAGAATCGAAAGTCCCAAACAATTAATTGCATCTGAAATGGCAATATGGCGGACAGTTTTATATAGAATGGAAAAACACAGAAATCGATATTTTTCGACCGGACGAAAAGGGTTAAAACTGACAAATTTCAGAGACAAAATATAGCGCACTGAAAATAATCGGAACCGAAGAAAGAGCAACGAAACATTGCGAAAATACGGTAATATGGCGGACAGGATAAATCGAATGGAGAACATAGAAATCAATCAATATCGATAACTTTCACTCCGATGAAAATGTCAAATCTGGCAAATTTCAGAGACAAAATATAGCGCACAGTAAATAAAAAAAACGACGAAAATGGTCAACCCTGTCAAATTTAAGATTGAAAATACAGCGCGCGGAAAATAATGGGAACAGAGGAAAACATCAACGGACGAGATTACAAAAATATGGCAATATATCGAATACATGACCAAGAATCAACTATCCATAATTTTCGTTCCTACGAAAATGGTCAACCTTGTCAAAGTGGAAAGAGAAAATAATAGGAACAGAGAAAAAAAGAGATATCGAATGGAAAATTATGGATATCTTTCGTTGCGACGAAAAGGCAAATTTAAGAGATAAAATATACAAACCCGCCTAATATAAGGGGAACAGAAGTAAAAAACAAAAAGTAACGCAAAAAATGGCAATATGGGGGGGGGGACCGAGAAATAAATATCGAAAACTTTCGATCCCATGAAAATATGTTAAACTGGCAAACTTGGGAGAGAAAATATGGAGCGCCGCAAAATAATTGGAACGGAGGAAAAAAGCCACGAACGATTGGTCAGCACAAGGAAAAAATGCCAATATGGCGGATAGGATATAACGAATGGTAACTTCCGTTACGATGAAAATTTCAAATTTGGCGAATTCGAGTTGCGACGCCGAAGAAAAATAACGCTGGGTCGATATTGACTGGCAACGAAAACACAGAATAAAAGCCAGGAACGATTGGCAGAAAAAAGTTGACGCCGAAAATTACACAAATCGATGATTTCCGTCCGTATGAAAATGTCGAAAATATTTCAAATTTGGAAGCGGTGACGACGATGATGAATGAATAACCGCGAAACCGAAAATAATTGCAACTAAAACGGTGAACAAAAAACCGGCCGGCAGTTGCAAACAGAAATGGCAATATCGCGGTGGGATATATTCAATGGAGAACCGAGAAAAATCGATTTTTCAATCGTAAATTAAAAATGTAAATATCAATCGATAATTTACATTACGATGAAAATGTCCAACGGGAGGGACAAACCAAATATATAAGCGCGCCCAAAATAAAATGTGAACAGAGAAAACAGTCACGATCATATGCAAATAAAAAATGGCAATATAGCGGATATACCGAAAGTTGAACATATATCGATATTTGATAATGAAGATATATAAGATGGCGTAACTTTAGTTATTTGTGAAATAAATTGTAGACTATCGATAATACGGCGTTTACACCCTAGTAGGTTATATAAAATAGAACAAATATTAAACGTGAACCTTTTTTGCGTATACTCGAATTTCTACCCCTAGACGTTACGGTTGCGTAGAAAATTGTAGAATTCGTGATTTAGAAATGCGGTATGCGTAAGTTTATAAAATGAGAGCATTTTTAATTTCGATATCCACCATACCGACTACGCATTCGTCTAAAAAAATACTTCGATATATCGATATATGGCGACGTCACGGTACAATCGATACTTAGGGTTAGGTGTGAAAATGACTTAATTTTTTCGGTCATGATAATATCTAATCCGGAAGTAAAAAAAAAGGAAGAGATAATTCAATGAGCTTCGTTATAGGAATGAAAAGAGTAGGACTTAAATGCAAATAAAGTTCACACAGCACCCGAATCTCTATTTTTTAATCTACACGATTCTATCCGAACTTTATAAAATTCCTGTCGACTTGATATGTTTTTTTCTGTTGTTGTTTGGATGGCAACATTTGTTTTCAGTTTTCGGGGGCAAAAATCGTTCGGGGTAAAATGTTTTTATTGGAGAAAGCGCCATTACCCGGCAATGGATATTTCCAAACAATTAGCACTAGTAGCATAGTGAAGGAAATCTGACAAAATAATAAAACCTCATAAATTGATAGATTCAGTCACTGCCCGCCCGTTTCTATATTCCTACATTTTTTTTGTTTAAATATTTGAGCATCTCGCGTAATAAAAATAACTGTTCCCCACAAAATTATTCTCCGGTAAATTTATGCGGAATCAGAAACTCGTGGGCGACGGAAACAAAACACGAAAACATTTGTTCCCTGTGTAATTTGAAAAGATATAATAAAATAGGGTGAACGATTACGGTAAAAGTGAAAGCCCTAAATAATAGTACTCGCTTATATTTCATTGGAAAACTAATTTCTAATTACTGGAGAAAATATCATCTTTTCTCGGGGCTTGTTTTTTACTTTTTTACTCATTTACTCGGTTCTTGCGACGGTCGGAATCTGCGAATGAGCGACGACCTTTGCCCGAAACAGAAAGAAAAAACCAAATATTTAAAAATCCAACAACCAAATACGCGATATTGCGGTATTTGAAAATAGATTTAAAAAAGTATTCAACACCGGTTGTGCCAACTTTTCCTATCGACAAATATTCTTTGGGCAAGAACAATCGGAATATTTCCCCGGCTCCATTTATCAACGATTAAAAATTGCGGCGAAAAAATTAATTTTCTAAATTACGCTTTTATTAGAACGGCCCCGTTTAAGATCTTTGGCATGGCGATATAGGGCCCATTAAAAAAAGCGTTTCTTCAAAATATTTTCAGTTAGTACAGTAGATTTTCAATTATAAATCGTTCCGTCGTCTTCGGCTTCGTTATTACCGAAATTAAAATACGCCATTTTACTGTTTCTGAAACAGATTTTATACAGGACGCTCAATTTGTACGTTCGAACAACGGATTTTATATAACAGCTGGAAAATATTAATTTTTTTTTGTTTTATTGCACTAATTTATCCGTCATCTCCGCTGCGAATAAAAGTTCAGGCATCAAATGCCGCATTTTTAAAACCGATACGTTTCGTTAAGATAATAAATAACCGTCAGCTGTTCGGCTGGGTTGAAAATTAAAAAATGAAATTAACCCTCGGGTTAAATCTCGCGAAACCTGTGCGCGATGTCTAATCGCGCCGAAGTGTAATAATTAAATTAAACTTTTAAAATTGAATGAGGAAAAAATATATATTCGATTAGAGAAGGTCGAATATGACACGGTCCTAGTCGATTCCTTGTCGTCGTCAATTACGTTATAATAAAATAGCTTACTTTTGCTCCACAACTCTACAGTCTAGATTGGCGATTACCAAAATGTGCTATATCACCCTCTAGGCGGTAATAATATTTATAACCAAGATCTTAGGTAGGATTGTGTACACCTACCCGTTTTCTCGGTAGCTCCGTCGGAAGGGTTTTTGTCATTTCGAAATGGGGTTTTGCACCCCCCCCCCCAGAAAGTAAAGCGGAAAAATCCTTACCCGTCCTGCAAGGACCCTTAACTTATCGGGGGGCAAAAATCCTTCCGGAACTCTAGTTATTACTAGTTATCGTATATTTTAATAGTTTCCAACATTGGAATCTGGAGAATCGGTAGAAATTCGGATATTTTTGAATAAGTTTTGAAATCTCTAGAGCGGACTGTAGGCAAAAGTAGTGCCGAAGCGCTGTTACGACAAGAAACTCGGGGTCGAACAACTCGACCGTCATGGAACTCTCTCTGTCTCTCCGAGGAAAACAGAAAGTTCTTCTGGGCAGTTTTTAAAATGATAATGGAGTAAGTTATAGTTGTGCCGGCGTCGGCGTCGGCAATTGGGCGAGCCTGTGTTTGGCCGCTTTGGCGACGTCCCAGTCGTTGAGCTCGAGGGCGGAGAGGTCCGAAACGCTGTCGTACGCCGTGCAGGCCGAGCTCGAGGTCGAACTCGCCCTGTACTCGGGTATCAGAGAGCGCAGACGGACCAGCTTTATAGCCCTGTGCACGTCCCCGGTGCAACTCCTCAACGCCGCACAGCATTCATCCTCATTCGCCTCAAATCACAAATTACGATACAGAGATTAATCTCTAAAATACTTGGTCACTATTAAAAGAAACGGGCGTTAGTTTAGAACAGTCTTTTGCTAGACCGCTCGCCATCTTCGGTAGCGGTGTCACTTCGGCACTTTGGATGTTTTTCTGGGGCATCCTCACAACACTGTCACTACTGTCACTTGTAGTCTGCTTTGTGTCTTGTTATTGTGTTTTATGGGGGATGTTGTCTCTCTCTTATTTGGGTTGGGATGATTTGTGTGTGTGTGTGTGTGTGTGTGTGTGTGTGTGTGTGTGTGTGTGTGTGTGTGTGTATGTATATATATATATATATATATATAGAGAGAGAGAGAGAGAGAGAGAGAGAGAGAGAGAGAGAGAGAGAGAGAGAGAGAGAGACCTAGGATTTGCCATCACCCTCTAACTATTATAATAATTATAAACTATTATTCTTCAGTGTTTTCCCTTTCTTAACCCTCTATGGGCCGAATTTTTATTTTAAATCCAAAAAATTTGGGGGAACGAAAAATTGGCAATTATAAGAAAGACCGACTCTTATGTCAGAGTCTTTAATTTGTCCCGAACTTCCTGTCAGCGCAAGGATAGTTTTGCATTTGTACAAGAATCTGCTCAAATCAATCGCTTGCTCTGAGGGGTATCATACAGATACTTTTTACAAGTGTTCCACTACCTAAAGAATTACCTAAAATGAAATGTTACTTAACGGAGATTATACAAAATAATAGAAAGTTTTGTACCAACAGAAATAAGAACACCAGCTTCAAAAATTCAGATTATCAGATTTCATTCAAGAATAAGTAAGTTGTTAGTTTTATCCATGATATATTATCATTTTATCCAAATGAATAATAGAATAAAATTTTTAATTGATAAAAATATTTTCATATTTGTTAAAAATAACTACAACCTGATGAGAATCAAGCATGTGAAAAGTTGTGTCCGGTAAAAGTTAATTTTATATATATATATTGAGCCAAAATGAGCAAAAATTGAGCGCACAATGTACCTTGTCTCCCAGCACTTTGTTCATGATTGATATTAGATGCGAGTAGGCGTCGTGCGGTAGGTCTTCAGTAGAACCGGGCTCTTTGCCGGAGGCCTCGTCCTCCTCCGCCATCCTGTCCAAAAGGTCAAAGTCGTTGGCTATCCTCTCCTCGAAACTCTCTCCGCCGCTACTGAAAACGCAACAAGAGAGGACAAACAAATTATATTCGCCACTTGTATTACAACCCACAACACACACGGTGAGCACGTATCAAAATATGTATCGATTTGATTATGAATTCATAGTTTTTCCCCCCGTCGACTGGTTTAGTGTAAACGATGGCTCCGCGAGTAGCCGTAACTTATTTTCAGTTTCCATGGCAATGGGTGGATTTGAACTGCCAGCTTCTGCCTGAGGAAGGCATACAAATTCATCTTTTATAAATACACTCGGGGTATTGTATACAATATAAAAAAAAATAATGGTTAATACATTTCCATCAACTGCAGGACTTAGTACAATTATATATTTGGACTTAAGTATACCTGTTTTTAATTTACTAGGTGAGCCACTGTGGTCCTGTGTACACAGGTGCGTACACATAAAGACATATTATTTGATAACATTGCCCTAATATAAAGTTTTATTGAACTCCGTATGATTGTATAAAGTCCCACACAGTGGATATAGATAAAACTGGCACAACTTTTGATGTAAATATGTGGGTGTGTGTATATAACTTAAAACTGCCTGGGTTGGAAATAAGTGTTTTTTTTGTTTTGTTTTTTATTGAAGACTGGAAGGGCATGACCGAAGAGCATGCTCAACATTCTCACAGCCAAGCATAATCAGGAACTGAACAATCAAAATGTGATAGATGAATAAATAAGCTGGTCCCGCCACAGCCATATATATATATATATATATATATATATATATATAAAATCACAGTGAGTTCAATAATAGTTTTTATGTCTGTAAGTATATAAATATATATTTTTTCACAACCCCTAATTCTAGTGTTTTCCTTTTTTTTATAAGCTTTAGTACAATTAGTCTCAATGGCTGTTACATGTAGTTTCCATTTTGTTTTTTGCCTTTCCAGTATTTCATTAATTAGTTAGTTGTTCTAAATGAATGTGTCAACATCTTTATCAATTTTGTCGCATTACAGAATATTATCCTTTGGTGTTTATTTGTCTTTTATTATTTCACTTACTTAAATCGTGTTGGTAAATAGAGGACTCGTTGAGGTCACATAGCAAGTTTTAGTATACTGGTGTTAGTCGCTTTTGGCACTTTGAATGTTTTTTAGGCATCCTCACTATACTGTCACTGTCACTTCTACTATGGTGGTTGTCTGTTGTGTGTATGTATACGTGTCCTGTTATTGTTTTTGCGGGATGTTGTTTGTTTTATTTGAGTTGTATTTAATTTAAATTTAAATTTACAAAATTAACAAAATCCCAACCCCCCAACTCACATAAGACAAACAATATCCACAATAACAAGACACAACAGACAACCACCATAGTACAAGTGACAGTGAGAGTGCAGTGAGGGTGCCCAAAAAACATAGAAAGTGCCAAAAGTGACTAACACGGGTCTAGCAAAAGACAAGACCAGGGAGAGGAGACAGAGACACACGAAATGTATGGTACTCCAACCCCTCGCAGACCACAAAACAGGTGTTGTAAATAAAATAAGCCGCGTGAAATCTCATCACTCACCCCCTGGGCGGTGGTGTAACCGTGCGGTCGTGACTCTGGGCGGCTGGTTGTGGCGGCGACGGCGACTGCTGTTGGCCGTCCTCCACTATCGGACACGCCTCCGCCTCTCCGTTGGTCGGTGGGTCATCCTCCAGACCAAGGTACGTCGGTTCTGAAACGCAAAATAACACAACATTTCATTTAACACGTTCACGCCGGGGCCGATTTTCATTTGTTTTGCTCAAATTAATGCCGCGCTTCATCTGGCAACGCGATCTTTGCCTCTTCAGACCTGCATACGCCTTGTATGTTTGCTCACTAGTACAGTGAGTGCTTATTGTCCAAGTTGTGTAATTCATGCCATTTTTTCATCCCGGCCACAGATTTCTGCCAGTAAGTACAGCTAGAAATTTAATATACCTGTTTTATGGTCTGCGAGGGGTTGGAATACTGTAGGTTCGTGATGTTTCTGTCTCCTCTCGCCGGTTCGGTCTTTTGCTAGATCGGTTTCGGCCGCTCGCCATCTTCAGTAGCGGTGTTAGTCACTGTTAGCACTTTGGATGTTTTTTGGGCATCCTCACTGCACTGTCACTTTCACATGAACTGTAGTGTTTGTCAGTATGTCAGTCGTTTATATATATGTGTTCTGTTATTGTTATTGGGGGTTATGTTTGTCTTCTGATTTTGTTAATCCGTTTTCTAGGTATGAGTCAGATTGACAGAAGGGGGCAGTGTGGTGGTAGGGCGGGTGTGATCCTTTAATAGGATTATAGGGGCAAATATGGTGTCACTCTGGGAATTAATTTTCTCATTTATAATTTTGTTTTTCTTATGTTTGAAGATTTCCAGGTTTTCTATAATAGATAAGAAAAATAATTGGATATTATAGAAAACCTGGAAATCTTCAAACGTAAGAAAAACAAAATTATAGAAGCAGGAGAAAGGCATCAAGATTACGGATACTTCCTTCCTCTTCAGACAAGGATTTTGTTAATGTAAACAGTGAAGTGAACAAATTAATAATTGCAGAATTACATTCTTAACCAAGAAGCGGCATTGTACATATTTTTAAGTACATCAACATCTTTGCACAGATAAGCCGTAGATGGTTTTGAATGCACATATAACATACATTCAGCTTCTCTGCAATGTCCCTTTTTGAACTATGGCAATCCGAATCAATAATGGCCTTTATTTGGTCATCATCGACCTCCACTGGACGTCCAGAGCGCTCCTCGTCTTTTAATGAAAAATCCCCCGACCGGAATTTTGCGAACCGGTACTGACACTGCCGTTCTTTTAACGCTTCATCACCGTACA
Organism: Lethocerus indicus; assembly: GCA_019843655.1. Classification (NCBI taxonomy): domain Eukaryota; kingdom Metazoa; phylum Arthropoda; class Insecta; order Hemiptera; family Belostomatidae; genus Lethocerus; species Lethocerus indicus. The sequence continues at coordinate 1,019,452 of JACDQD010000001.1, forward strand.
CAGCGTACAACTTTTTATGAGCCTGCGAGGCATTAACACCTTTGCGAAAATAAAAAAGCAAAACGTGACGGAAATGCTCACTTGCGTTCACCGTGTTTTAGCTTTTTATACACACACACACACACACACACACACACACACACACACACACACACACACACACACACACACACACACACACACACACACACACACACACACACACACACGAAGAATCGTATCCGTGCAAAGATGCACAGAAGTACTTGAAAATATGTACAACGCCATGAATTCGACAATTAATCAGTTGTCAACCCAATATATTCGTTAAACTTCAAAATAAAAAAGAAAACACTTTTGTACCTTGCGAATGAGCGGACAGAGCCTGAGCTATGGCCGTTGGTATGATGAGCGGGTGTTTCCTCTCGTGTCGAGGCTTCCCGACCAACAGAGATCTGCTCCTGTCTCTCGGCGGTAACGGTATAGCATTGTTGTTATTGTTGTTTACGCAACCGTTTGCATCTGAAACAATTTTTTCTTATTTTTACATAACTTGGTAACCAACTATATCTATACAGCAACACAAATATATATATATATATATATATATATATATATATATATATAAAATGTATACATACTTCAACATGAGATGTGAATTCCTAAATTTATATATACAGCCATCCCTTGACAGAAACACCCTCAATAAACGAAAATTATATACATATGTATGTATGTATGTATGTATATATATATATATATATATATATATATATAAAAATTCTATTGTAAGCACCAGTGAATATACAACTTGCATGCAAGACTTTGTTTACTCATATGCTGTACTCTGCATATTTTATTTTAACTTAATACTCTTTAAATATGCTTTAATTAAAATATTTTTATATGATCAATTTTTTTAACTAAAAAATGCTTATTTTACCGCAAAGCCAATTTAAATATTCTAAATACGCTAAAATACAAAAAAATCCCATGATATTTTTTCTTTTTTTTAGTTCATGACCACTTCTTCTTTTTTCAGTAATGAAGGGGGTATAAGCTCTTATATCTGATTAGTTTCTATCGCTTGCATCCAATTGATTTCTTATATCTGGCCTATCAAAAGCTGGAGGTGGAAACTACAGGAAAAAATCCTGTCAAAACTGTAATAGAAAATTACAGAAACACCTAGTTTTCAATAGTATACAACATCCTCTAGGGGCAATTGAAAATGGCAGCTTGGAGTTGCCTCTACAACACTATGTGTTATCGAGACAATTTAATATGTTGAGTGCCGTAATTGAGTTCGCATTTCACTAGCAAATTAATTTACCGATGAAATGCTGTTGAGGACAGTGAAAGGCCAAATTTCAAAAACACTGAGGGTTAACTGAAATTGATAAAAAATATGCTTACTCGAGTGTGGATCATCTTCGTGTTCCGTTTCGCTGAAAGACGGAGCATCTGTCTGAGAGATCTTTCTTTCTGTCGCCGTCAACAGACAGCCAGCAGACCTGGACATGAAAAAATTGTAAAACTTTAATCGTTTTCAAAGTAAAACAACATAACAATACATTTTTAAAGTAGCAAAACAATAAATGAAAACAAATCGTATTCATTGGTCTAAAACTACAAAGTGATGTTCCCCTTTTTATAGAGCAAAGTGCAACTAACATATACACCGTATTTTCCTCGACTATAAGATACATTTTTCCTTATCTGGATGCCTCTGAATTCTGGATGTGCCTTACAATCGATGTAGTTACGAATCATCACTAGTCGGGGAAGATGGATTCGTTTGAAAGCTACGAAATATGGCAATGATGAAATCCTTTTTATAACGATTGTGACACTTTATTTGTTTGTAGAGAAATAACATTTTTTCTATTTGTTTTCTTTCCTCTTGCAATAAGGGTGTGCTTTGTAATCGATGAAATGCGTTATTACACATACCTATATGTTAGAGTTTATTATGTAAAGATGTACAGTTGTTGTATTATTATTTTTATGTAATAATTAAATATTCGATGTATTCATTTAATTTCTGGGCATTATGGCCACCCACGGTATACCGCTTAAAAATGGCGGCTTCGGGTAAACATCCAAAACCTACAAAATAATGTTTTCGGGAACAATAATTGTTGTTGTAGAAAACAATGCGCGACTAGCCTATATATGTATGTATACATTATGTTCCGATCAATCGAACTAATGTATTATCGATGTATTATAATAATATCGATAGCCCCAACAATCGAAACTAAAATATAATGACGATGATTACTTAGCATTATCAATCTGGACGGGTTTTTGGGGCCTTTTTTCCTCGTCAATGAATCCACTTTTTCACGATCGATATATCGAATCGCGTGATAGAAATCGGAGAGGGATGTTTCGAAATATTTGAGTTAGAAAAAAGTAATAAACGTATTCTAGTGCTTCAAATTTATATGTTTACGCGCCCAACAAACGAAAATAAAATATAGCGATATTGGGAATGACCCGAGTTCGATTATTAATTAATATCGATCAGGTCTGTTTAACGGGGCCCATTCCTCACTGATCAATCGACTTTTCACCAAGGATTTATACCGAATCGCGTGATACAAATCGGGGAGCGATGTTTCGAAATATTTCGGAGAAATTCCTGAGGAATTCTCATCCGAATTAAACGCTCAATCGTCGATATATCGAAATTCCGACAATCGTAAATATATCCATATTTGGGGCCGACAAGAGATTCGCAAGGTCCATATATCGAGACAAATTTGTTTTTTCTAGTACTTTATTTTGATATCGAAGTCAAAATACGACACGCCGATTGGGGTATTCATTAATATGCGCTGGCCGTTCTCTCGTTGTGAAGTTTCTTGGCTTTCTCGATATCGTTTCTGCACGCTCCAAAGAAATTGATCTTGTGCAGTACGCAGCTGCAGGTCGATATGAAACCGAGGATGATAATTCCAAACCACAGGGGGTCCATTCGGCGACCGACGGTTTTCACGAGAGAGAGAGAGAGAGAGAGAGAGAGAGAAAGAGTTTTCGAAAACGCTGAATGAAAATCCGCCGGAATATGAGTACGAGAGAAATTGAATTTTTCACGTTGCTAGGCAACATATATGCAGATGGACAGTACTCTTCTAAAAAAAAATCGGTTATACAATGAACTACGTTGAAAATTTGGTACTTGCACGGCTCTAAAAATAGAAATATATATAAAAAATCATTATTTTCATTAACGAAAGAATTATGGGTTGGATATTAATTGTATATAAAATGTTGTATTTATAGCAATAATTTTATGGGGAGGTTACATTTACCACGTGTTGTGCAGTTTTTGTTTTGTTTTTTTCAAAAATATTCCCATACCCGGTCAACAGTTGTCCCAAAGTGAGTTGACCCGGACAGGAAAATTTTTGTTTTTTTAAAATACCGTAGATTTCGTCTGTTTCTGTCTCCTCTCGCTGGTTTGGTCTTTTGCTAGACCGGTTTCGGGCCGCTCGCCATCTTCAGTAGCGGTGTCAGTCACTTTGGTTAAAATTTACTGTAGGGGCCCCGGAGGTTATCGGGTGTATTCGATATATCGATATATACACTTTTATCGATATAAAAGAAATATATAAAAAAATAATATAATAAAACTGAAAAAATAACCCGCCTAATTACAAAGGAATGACCAAAATAAAAAGCACAACCCGTCGGGCGCCGTAAACAAGGGTACGAGATGTGACAACAGATATGGCTGACGCTGGTTGAGGACATCGATTCACCCGTATATATCGATATATCGAATACGCCCGATAACCTCCGGGACCCCTACAGTAAATTTTAACCCCGATTTGTCACAGTGCTCGGTCAACAGTGGTCCAAAAGTGAGTTATAATCGACACATAAAGGAAAGTTGAAAAATCGAAAATTTTTGTAATTTCAACAGTCGGGTATCCGATGAAGATTTTTTTTAACTTTATTTATTGTACAATCAACTATATGCCAGTTATAGGTACAATTGCGGTTTGTTTGATTAGTTTCACTCGATAAAGACGTCATCCAGTGATGCTACTTTTGACCTGTATCCGGCCTACAGAGTCTCTGGGCCGGTGGCGTTTGGAAGGGGGGATAATGGATGGGTAAGAGAGGAAAGGGACTGAACGAGTGGATTTGGATGTGGAGAGAGGCGGGAGTGGAATTTAAGGAAGCGTGATTTTGCGACTTCGTCGACTGTCGGGGTATGTTGAGGTCATTATGGATTGTTCGGTTAGAAACATACCCGGGGGGAGCATTAAGAGGACGGTACGAAGGACTTTCGACTGGAATGTTTGGATGCGAGCGATGTCGGATTTCAGGGCGGAACCCCAAGTCCTATTCCGTATGTCCGTGTCGGTTTTGGTATGGCTTTATATATTGTCAGTTTGTTGGCTATTGTCAGTTTTGATGTCCTTTTCGAAAGAGGTCTCAACAGTCTAAATGTACGATTTAGATCTTTTCTTTTCAGTCGGGTATGTGGATTCCACGTGAGTCGTTTGTCTGTATAGAGCCCGAGGTAGGGAGCCTGCTGTTGGGTGATCCGATGAAGATAAGATGAAAAATCGGAAATATACTTACGCCGAATTGTTCCTGAGGGTGGATCGCATGGCAGGGGTTGATGAGGCACTCTTGGTTCTGGGTTTTGGCCTAACGAGGGGCGGTGCCGCTCTCAGCATCCGCAGAGGGTTCGAATCCACCGGCTGTTCGACCAAAGAAGAGTAGACCGCCTTGGCCTCCGTGCTCAGGCTGCCCTGCTCAGACCAACAACAGAAGAAAGGAGAAGGGGCGCGGGGTCGGGGACACGTGATGGAATGAACAGAAGGGACGCAGGGCGAAATGAAAGAGAGAATAGAGAAAAATGAAAGAGAGAGAGAGAGAGAGAGAAGGAGAACAGCGAGAAAAGGGAAAAAGTCAATCACAACTTAACAAAAATAAAATACTACTTGTACGATAATAAATATTTTGTTTCATTAAACTAAAAAATATATATATAAGAAAAATTGAAAAAACAAAAGACAAGGCCTACGTCGATCCGAATTTGCGACCGAATAAGAAATCCGGAATTTTTCAACAACTGGGTTCGATTCCCGGCCAAACCTTCTTTATATCGGTCGCAAATTTTCGGAAAAGTCCGTCGCTTTGTTGTCGCCAGTTGTAAGTCCCGTATGTGATAATATGGCCGGTTCTAAGTTGAAGCCGGTCCCAAGTTTTAAGTTATTCCAGTGCGCTTTTTCGGAACCGTTCCAATGTAACAATATGGCGGTAAATACTTAAGACGATTTCGAGTCCGGGGAATTTTTATAATTTCTTAATGTCATTTTATGACCCCAATAAATAGGTATTTGTTGTAAAATATCGAGAAAAATTTTAAACCGAAAATAACGACACTTTATCACGATTTGTATTAAAAGAAATTAGGCCTCGATTAAAATACACACATGAGCGCAGTTTTTTGTAACATTCATCGACAAAATAGTATCTTTCTTCTTCCTTATTTTTTTTTTAATTTCTACATCCATTTCGGACGAACACGAAAAAGGCAAATCGTTATTTTCAATTATTCCTTCATTAAATATGTAAAAAAAAGAAATCCGCTCGGTCTAAATCGATCCAACAAGTCAGTCTTATCTATAGCGGATTCACATAAGCAGTCAGTTTCTAAATCTCGTATATTTCTTTTGAATAGAGAAAAAAAAGTAAAAACTGTATGTACTGTCTTGCATGTTTGTAAAAAGCTAGCCAATATACATATATAAATAATGTACTACTCTATGGATACACAATAAAATTAAATATATACATAAACGAAAAAAAAAATGTTTTCAGAACAAAGCATTACAGCACTATGTGTATATATATATATATATATATATATATATATATATATATATATATATATACACACATATATATATATATGCTATTGAACACTTAGATGTATAAAAATTGATATATATATTTGTGTGGAAATTAAAAATAAATAAAACAACAAAAGGACAGAAATAAAAAAACTACACAGCGACATGCAAATAACAATTTCTAACGCTGGGGTAAAAAGTGAATCCGACTACGGAAAGGGATAATGGCAGGGGCTGCATGCAAAAACCACAATACGTTTTTCGACAAACAAGAATTCCGGAAAACCAAAAGAAATTTAAAAAGAAAATTCGGTGGGGGGGCCGGTGGGAAGACAGGGAAGAAAACCAACACAAAAAGGAGAAACAGACGACACCATGTTAGTACCTCGGGTCTCACCAGAAAATAAACTAGGTTTTAAATCAAAGTATTTTTATTTTCAAGTAAAAAATTTGCTTTTTATTTGTTTATATCGAAAAAAGAAAATTGAATTCCTCTTCTTGGCAGACAAGAAATTGAAAACATCCTGATTACGGACGACTGAAATTTTTCTACCTTAGAACCTTTCCATATAAAAAATATTTAAAAAGAAAGGGACCCAATACAAAAATACTTCTTGCAGCAAAATAGCACACCTCTAGTACAAAAGTTTATGTGCCGAAAGGTCCCCAAAAACTTTGTAATTTCTTCGCACAAAAAGATGTCGTTTTGATATTCCGATCGTAAAAATAATCGGATCAAAGATTCGGTCAGTTGAAGAAATGGATCTGACTAAGATTCTACATCGATACACGGATGACTGTGATATTAAAAAAATATAATAACAATTACAATCTATCTAAAAGTGAAAATAACTTAAACAGTGCTGTTAACAGTCTTCTTGCGTATGAGGAAAATACAAATTGTGGTGGGTGGGGACCCAACGGCCAATTCATCGAAAATAATTCTTCAGTTTATAATATATAAAACTATTCCCTCGTGACAGACGACATATTGAAAATTGTTTAAAAAGCGCTATAAATACACACACAAGAGATAGAGAGAAAAAAGGACATCTTTATGTCAACAGTTCAACGTATGGGACAATATTGAAAGCTACTCTACAATATTATAACAATACAAAATGGAATGAACACAATATTTGAAAAAAAAATAAATAATGTAAAACTTGAATATCGCAATTGGTAAACAATTGTCTGTCTATAGTGAGGTATCTTCTAAGCACTGTTAATCTCCTATATGTTACTCGAGTAATAGTGGTAACCAATATCTGTTAGCATCTCACATGAATTATAGAATATTAATCACAATGTAATATTTCTCTCTATATAATAATCTGTTATACTTAAAAATGTAATGTGCACCTATTCCGAGAAACGATCTCAAATATGTTTAAACATTAAAGCTGGAATCATATATCAGTTACAAGAATTCAGATATAGCAGTGATTTGTTTATGCCTAAAAAAATATCAATATTCATTAAATAGTTAAAGAAAGAGGTAATAAATTAAAAATTGTTTGTTTGTTTTCTCATCTTCTGGACAACAAGTAGACATCCTATGGTTCATTTTGCGCTCGAATATTTAAAACCTATTTTCACTCCAATTTTAGATATCTTCAAATCTGCCTAAGAGAGAGCTTCGATTCTCCTTAAAGGTTTTTTCAAACCGAAACCTTCTTTACAGAGGTCACCAACGACAATTTGAGAAAGTGAAAGGTTTTTTTTTCAACAATGCCCAGGATAAACTTTTTTTGGAACAAAATTTTCTTCAAAACTCAAACTAAAAATGAAAACATGTCGACTACAAAATTTGGTACCACAACTTTTTTCAGTAGATCTCCAGAAAAAATTGGACTTCTCAGATGTTTGTTGCATATTTTATCTAGCGCAGACACCAATAGTGTCTGTTAATGAATCGGAAGATAATACACATACTGATATTTGAATTTTTTAATAAAATTAGAAGGTATTTTATTCTATAATTTTAATTTGGATTTTGCATTTTCTTCATTCAATGCTACCTCTCTAACCATCAATCATTTCCTTTCATTCCCCCCCGTGTTGATAATTTTTTAATAATCCAATAAAACCACACCGATATAAAAAGTTAAGACACTTAAAATGAGACAGAAAATAACACAAATCGTGATATTCAAAAGTTTTGCACATCTTAAACTAAATGCTTTACCAATACTTATAATAAATAAAAGTATACGCTATCGTGCTCACAAATGAAATAAATGAAAGTAAAACATACTTATAGAACTTATAGACTATTAAAATGAAAATATAAATGAACAAACTTTTGAAAATAAATATCTACTTGACTAGAAATATAAATAAATACAATTATAATTACAGAACACAATTGAAAATGTTTAGTTAGCTTTCAATATTAACCCAAAGTATAGAGAGAGAGATAACCTAGATACAGAGGACGGTAGCAGGTAAGGCTTCGTTTTAATGTTTTTCTCTTTTTCAATGATTTGAACACAAAACTGTATTCAAATTTTATGCGATTTCTAATGTCTACGCAGTATTGTTATATATTGTTTTTTTTGAGCATTCTGAAAGCCGTTTAGCAAAAATTATTCAAAAAGCCGCTTGCGTTGACAACAGTCCATCACACTTGCCGTTGTACCAAAGGGACCGGGTGAAAGAATTCAAAAATTTTACTAAACTAAATACTGATTTTCTTCAATTATTAAATTAATCGGGGGGTTTTTATTGCGGTTCAAAAAACGGAAATATTAAGATTTTAAGGATGAGGAAACTGCTTAGAAATTATTAAAATATGTAAGCCGATGCGACAGTAAACCGTTTGTAAAGTAAATTATGGCCAAAACAAGGAATAAATTGCCAGCACACGCCAATATAACCAGAACAATTCTATTACGTCAAATGACGTTATAATACCTCGGTTAATTAATATACGAAATTTAACAAATGGTTCGAATAATTAATTGAGACGGGTTTAAATACAAATAAATGGAATGCGGTTAGATTGATACGGCAAGTGAAGATGGGGAGTGGGCGGCCAAAGTGTGGCATCGATCTGATCGGTCCCCGGGGGAGAGCGGCAAGGGAACACGGCCTAGAATTTCGTAATCAGGTGGGTCTTAAGAAAGTCCTCGGTAAATCCGGGCAGGTTGCTCAAGTCCTCGGAGGAGGAGGAGGAGGAGGTTGAGGGCGACGAGTGTTTGAGAAGCGACGACCTATAGACCCAGGAGGCCACCTGACCTTTCTTGTAGTCGACGTCCGAGTCGGAGGAGGTCGAGTCGTTGGTCTGTTGGCCGGGCCTCAGGGACTGCCTCCAGTGGCGGCGCTCCGCGCTCAAAGAGCCCGATCTCCGCCTGCCGGCCGGCTTCACGCCCGAAGGGGAGTTGGGCGTCGACTGTGGGAACCTGACCTGGGGCAGTTTCCGCCTCAGTATCGGCGCCGACGGGACCGAGTCCGACGCCGTCCTCTTGTGGGCCGGCCTCACCGTCGTCTCCGAACAGCTGTAGTGCCTCCTGTGCGACATCGGCGTCTGGTACCTGCACGAACCCTCCTTCAGCGTGGACCCCGACGAACCGGTGTCCGCCTCCGTCTTGCCCAACCCGTCGCTCAGGGAAGGACAGGGGCCCAGCGTGGAAGCCGAAGAACCCACCAGGGTCTTGGAACAGGTCGACTCTATCCCGGAAGACTTCAACGCGTTTTCGCACTCCGAACTCTCCAAGACCTCGCTGGACGAGTCGAGCCTCGGAGGGGGCCTCGACAGCAGGTCCCTAGACCTCGCGAAACAGAATTCGGCCGAAGCCCTATCCCAGAGCGGAAGCCTGAACGGCAGAGATTCTAGACTGGTGCACGACGAGAGCGATCTCAGACTCGTGCACAGAGACTGCATTGTATTTGTACCAAACGGCATGCAACACAAAACAACCAAAACAACAACAACAACAAGAAAAAAGGAACGGACATACCCCACAGCAGGATTCGTCAAGCGGAGAAAGAGACCACCGGGAGAGAACACAGGAAAATGTTAGTATAAATGGTGAAGCGTAAAAAAAAGAAAAATTTTACAAATTACAATAAAAAAAACGACTAGAGTTGTACACAGTTCGTAGATTACTGCTACACTGTTGGTAACTAAAGCTACTGTATGTAATTGAGCGCTATGTACATATGAAGTATACGACACAAAAGTTCCTTACTGAATTATTGAAAAATTATAACTAAACTCGCGTAATACTGTGCAAAGGGTGTTGTCCGCTTCCGACCTTTCGGAACTCTTACCTGTTCCGTCATCAGGGTAGATCGACCAGGGGTCCTAAATTACACCCAGAGGTAGAATCTGTCGTCCCTATTTGTTGACCCTCTCGTTTGTTCGCATATTACCGTATTGCACCTATTACTAACCATTATTAATCTTAAACCGGTAATGGAACACCTGAACTATGACGTTGTGAATTTATTCCCTCACTTATTATTAAATTAGGAAAGGAATTCTTCGGAAATTGATATTTCTAAAATCGAAAATAAACTGGGCGGCCATCTTGGAAACGGACATCCACCAACAGAGTAAGGCACTTTTGACCATAGACTCCATTCAAATATAGTATATAAATATATAAAAAAAAGCTTTCGAAATTAAAAAATTGGATTGCGACAAAACGGGATTTGGGGAATAGTATAGCGCAACAAAAATAACAAATTTAAAGTACTCGAGTATCTATAAGTTAAACATAAAATAAGTCCTCTGTGCGTAGGTACGGATGGATCTTTTTCAGTTGTTTTTTCCGAAACAATCGTCAATGCAGTCTGGCGGTCAAACGACGAAAACAAAAATCAAACAACTGTTAAACTGAACACCGAGTGTACGCAAAACTACGACAAATTATACAAATAGAAGAGAAAAATAAACGACTCCCATTTATATTGTATCTACGAACTGTGCACACTCAAAAAAAAAAGATGAAAATGACGTGTGAAAGTCTTGGGCTTAATTAAAGCGTGTCCTCCTCCACAGTGGAGTGTACGGTAGAAACCCGTTTAATACGGGACTTAATAGGGGATCGTAACAGCAGGGAAAGAATAAAATCTAGCATCAACATGTAATTCGTGTAAGTATAAAAGACGAAGTTGAAAGTTGGTAAATTTATTTATCGGGCAAGGAATAAATAAAACTTTTACAACGTTCAACAACTCAAGCAACGGAATCTCAAATATGGCCGACTACTACTACTGGCCCGTTTCGATATTTACATCTTGCATTGTACAATCGAATTATTGAATGAACTGTAAATAAATACATTCCGTGGTGTACGCGAATGATGCAAATTTCAGGATATATTGCTTTCGATATGAGTAAATCTGAACTGTGGACAAGAATCCTTCCCCCATCCCTTATAAAAAATATTATTCAAATTGTATACGATTAGCTTAACTTTTATTGTAAAATAAAGTTTTCGCTATTTATTAATTTTTTTATTTAATACAAAATGATAATGCAAAAACAATGTTTATGCCCTTATAGTAGGTTACTCTCCGAGGCAGGTTAGGTTACCATACACCTCATCGGACTTGAGCGTTATCTAAATATACCTTTCCCTAACTTGAACTTCCTGAGTTTCATGTCTTCCAGAACTCCCGTAAACGGAGGAAATTCCTTTTATTTTTTAACGAACGTTACAATAAAAGCCCCGGTATTGAAGGATCGACGGGATTCTACCGTATCGGGAGGAACGCATTAATTGTATTTGATTTAATTTTGAAACCGTTGAAAAAATGTTAATCCGTAAAATCTGTTAATTGCAAACGGACCGACCGTATTAATAGAACGAAAGGGGTTAGTGGGTGAACAGATAACAGACTAAACCCAAGGCATGATGTCGCCCGTGTTTCCTGCAGAATTTTCGAAAGACGAAAAAAAAAAATATCGGGGGAAAATTTCGGCCTCGAAAATTCTGCGGGAAAAACGGGACGGACAGCGTGCGAACTACCCCTTTACAAAGAGAAACTACTTAGACAAATGGAAAAAATTATGTTTTGTTTTTTTACTCATACGTGAGACTATCAAACTTAGAAACTCTGCACCATCATTGGTTCGTATCCTCCTCTCATTTCGGCGATATGGAGAAGAAATTGTCCGCGGTTCTGGCCCAAGAACCTTCAATTTTTCGTATCAAAATTGGGAGTATTTTTTTTTGTTTATAAACAAAAGAAAAAAAAAGGAAAACAGTAATTAAAACCATCAATATTATCATACAGCAATTACTATACAGAATAATGTACAATTAGGGAACGCTTTTAAGAATATTTTAAAAAATCACATTCGGCCTTTTATCAGATGTTCCGACGAGCTACTGAATGAAATTAATGTAAACTATCCAAAAGGTTTGTTATTCTTTTGTTAACCTTTTTAACGTTTCCGCTCCTGTTGAGTCTACAAACAGACATTTATTTGTATTTTTTGTTCGAATGTACCAACAAGCCAGTTGAATTTATTACAATAAACCCAGAATGAGGCAATTTAGGATTTCATGAAATTTTAAAGAAAAAATTTTGAATTAAATATTTTTTTCTGAATTTGAAATTTGAAAGATTCTTCTTCTGTATAATACAGACTGATGAAATGCCCAATCGTAAGGTTTAATTTAGGAAAATGTGTCCAGCACAAATTTATGTACATTAACAAAATGTGTGAAAAAATTGAAGATTGACTGTTTTCAATTTGTCTTCAGTGTCTGAAATTTGATTGATATTTAACTGTTACAGATCTATTATTTCTGTATCACAAATTGTTAACAACGCATGGTACTGTTGATTCCAATTCAAATATTTTGTAAATTAATAATTCCTGTGTTTCATTTACTAATAACGAAACTGATATATCTGTTACGATAACATTTTACCAGTAAGTTTACGTTTTAGGGACACATTAGGGATGAACAAACTGCATTATTATTAAAGAAAATATAGGTATTGTAATGACAAATATTTCAATTCGAAATTATTTTAAACCCTATCAGGCCCTACACATAAGACGCAGGTTAACAAAAGAAATCCAGTAATGTAGTTTTCTCGATCTTTCCTGTTGGGTTTGACCTTGGCATATCCAAGCAAAAGACCACTACAAGTCTTTTCCTAAACCTTCAGTCTTTCAGTCCATCTCCTTTCTCTTATTCGAACTCAAATTATTTTGATTTTGAAGTGAAACTTCTTTTCGGGAGGGTATCAACAACAATTTGCAATAATTGCGAAAAATTGAAATGCATCTTTTCCAACAATGTTTATTTGTTGACATAATAAGGTTTATTTCAACAATACCCCAGACAGATTTTTTGGAACAAAAATTTCCGTTACAAAACTTACTACAAGATTTTGTAGGGCATGATTGATGCTATTTTCGATAGGAGTTCAGAAAAAAATTAACGTAGATTTCATGTGTTTGTTTCCTCTCGCTGGTTTGGTGGCTGACACAAAATTTGGCAGTATTCAGTATACAAGGCTTCAACATTTCTAAGTAATCCCCAAGTTTAAAGTTTTACCAATTTACATTCCTTATGGTGATTTGCCATCACCACGCCACCCTGTATAGGTATATAGTCAATTCAATACCACAATACAAGTGACAGTGACAGTGCAATGAGGATGCCCGAAACACATCCAAAGTGCCAAAAGTGACTAACACTGCTACTCAAGATGGCGAGAAGCCGAAACCGATCTAGAAAGACCAAACCAGCGAGAGAAGAGAGATACACACGAAATCTATGGTATTCCAACCCCTCGCAGACGACAAAACAGGTATGTTAAACTAGAAAAACAATTACTTTGCAGAAATTTGTTCAATATTTTAACTACTGCGGGCCGATGATTTGTGTTATTTTTTTATTTTATTCAATCAATACTACCCTTGTAACCCTTTGATATTTCCTTGCATTCCTAACATTAATCACTCTAATTAATGTTATGATCCGATAAAATTTTCACTTCGGTCACTTCAATTTCTTTTCATTTCGGCTTTACACCATTGTCAGTAGTAAACGGGTAATACAGCGAGGTATTTACAGGCTCGTGCAATTTTAGAAGGCTCTAATGTGAAAATGACGGAAGATTGAGAAAACCGACGGTATTTCGGGTATTCAAATGGCGTTCGGGACATCCAATAAAGGCCAAATTTTATATATTCTTTTTCTTATGAAAGTTATACCGAACGATAAATATAAATGGGCGGAAATAGAGAGACACTGACTTGAGTGGTGAAGCGTGCAGAGCTCCTCAGAGCGGAGTTAGAAGAACAAGAAGAGGGGGTAGGGCGCCGACGGTCATCGTGTTGACGGTAGCGAGTCGCAGTGTCGCTAGTAGTTACCTGTATGTCAGGTATGGAGGCGGCCTCGTCAGCGAAAGTGCGTCCCTCGGGGCGCCCTGCACCGCCCCCGCTGCCGCCCCCACCGCCTCCCGAAGCGGACGACGAGCCCCTGAGGGAGGCGGAACCGCCGCCAGAACAACCGAACCTGAACGGGAACTTGGACTTGGAGGATGACTGGGTCGCTGCCGGCGACTGTGGTGCGGGAGATCCTCCGCCGCCGCCGCCTCCGCCTCCGCCTCCGCCCCCCACGCCTCCCCCGACGCCGCACTCCCCCATCGACTTGGCGGCAACTTCGTTCACCAGCGCTATCGCCGTGTCCAGAGTCTTCTCGTCGGCGGCGGATATCGGCTTAACCTGTACAGAAAATTCCAGTTATAGATAACCTAGTCGGTTAGAATCTGACCGATCTAAATCCTCCAACTATAACTACCGATATCAGAGCCATAAAATACAAAACATCTCCTAACTTCGCCAACCACATTATAAACTCCGGACACGAAACAATGAACATCAAAAAATCATTAAGGTTATTACACCCAGGCAAGAAAGGGAAAGAAATGGACACAATAGAAAACTTGGAAATATTCAAACACGAGAAAAACAAAATCGTAAATGAAAAAAATTAATTCCCAGAGTGAGTTCATATTTGCTCCTATAATCCTATTAAAGAATCACACCCACCTCATATCTGACAATCTGACTCACACTTAGAAAACGGATTAACAAAATCCAACCCAAATAAGACAAACATAATTCCCCAATAACAATAACAAAATAGTATATATACAACCGACAAACTGACAAACACTACAGTACAAGTGAAAGTAACAGTGCAGTGAGGATGCTCAAAAAACATCCAAAGTGCCAACAGTGACTAACACCGCTACTGAAGATGGCGAGCGGCCGAAACCGGTCTAGCAAAAGACCAAACCGGCAAGAGGAGACAGAAACACCACGAACCTACGGTATCCCAACCCCTCACAGACCACAAAACAGGCATATTAAAGTATAACTACCAACCTTCAGGAACCTATCCACCATCCAATCCTGGTGCAGGCAATGGAGAGAGGGTGAATGGCTCCAAGAGCGCCCACGTCACCTTCACACTACGTCGTTGGCACTGTCCCGACGTCTATTTCAACGACATACCAATTCCCAACCAACAGCAGATTCCCTATCTTGGGCTCCACCTCAACAAACGGCTCACGTGGAATCCCCACACCCGACTCAAAAGAATCGACTTAAACAGAAAATTTGGACTCTTAAGGCCATTACTAAAACGGACATCAAAATTGACCTTAAGCAACAAACTAACAATATACTAAGCGATACTCAAACCGATATGGACATACGGTATTGAGCTATGGGGTTCCACCGAGACATCCAACATAGCTCGCATCCAGAGATTCCAATCAAAAGTCCTTCGCACCATCCTTAATGCTCCCCGGTATGTTTCTAACCAGACAATCCACCATGACCTCGACATACCCACTCCCGCCTTTCTCCTCATCCTAATCCACTTGTTCAGTCCCTTTCCTCTTTTACCCGTCCACTATCCACACCACGACGGCTTAAATGCCACGGTAGTTAAATCGTGTCAAACGCACCATCATCGGGTGGTTTCTTTATCGAGACAAACATGTGAAAAATATACACGTATCAATTGCACCTTAACTGTAAAAGTTGATTGTGCAAGAGAGGAAGCCAACAGCGGGAATGGACCAATGATACAGTTCTGAGTGAGTGGTTGACGAGCTAGTCACGCCCAAATACTGACCAGAATGGAGAATCAAATAAAAAAAAAATAAAAGATAAATACCGAAGATTTTGTGTGTTTCTGTCTCCTCTCGCTGGTTTGGTCTTTTCGTTGACAACCACCACAGTACAAGTGACAGTGACAGTGCAGTTAGGATGCCCGAGAAACATCCAAAGTGCCAACAGTGACTAACACCACTAATCTACGGTATTCCAACCCCTCGCAGACCACAAAACAGGTATGTTAAAAAAGATAAATAGTTTAAAATACCTGTTTTGTGGTCTGCGAAGGGGTTGGAATACTGCAGATTTTGTGAGTTTCTGTCTCCTCTCGAAACAGAAACACACGGCATCTACGGTATAAGAACCTGAATTATATCCTGAATGTTGTCCTAATCAAAATTATTTTAGTAGTACTTTTGTCTCTCTCTTTTATTGTTGCAACTGTAAGAAATACAATAAGCCACATTGTCATACAAGCACTGACCACAATGGAGGAGAAATTCACTGATTCCTCCCCCATTTTTTTATTTAGGTGTCTGTAAACAATGTTGAATGATTGTATTTTAGTAGTAATAAACACAAAAATGACTAATTACTCGTAGCACGGTAGAAGAAAATAGTTAATAGTTAATTAACCCTTTGCACTGGAGGGCTCCGGAGTGGAGCCATTTACAAATTGGTCTTCAAACTCGAGGGCTACGCTACGGAGACAATGCAAATAAGTTTCAGTTTTTAAAATAAGGACAAAAACAAATCGTAAAAACTATTTATAGGATATTTCGTTTTGGTGACAAATGACATTAGAGTTTGAAGTTTATAGCGAACAAAAAGTAAATAATACAGATGCTCTTAGCCGTGATAACGCAGACAATATTGAACTGAGCTATGAATCCGATTCTAACGATAGTGATATATTTCCTAATATACGACGATACATACCGAGAGTTGAGAGTGATATCGAGGGATCTGAAAGTGATACAGGAGAAAATGTAGAAGACACAGCGTATTCGACTGAAAATGACGACTGGACTGAAAATGTTTCGGAAATGGATAATATTCCATCTCCTACGGATTTCGATATTTCACCTCGAATTGCCGGACCACAAATTTTCAACGATATAAAAGAACCGTTAGATTTTTTTCAATTATACTTTACGGATACATCGATTGATTCCATACTAAAAGAGATAAATGTGATAATATGTCCGGTACGAGTTGCTGGTAATATGAATGAAAAAAAAAAGTTCGAGTGCAAAGGGTTAAACTTCGGTGTAACTTTTATTGAAAGATCTTCGGGGCGACTTAAATTGAAAATAATATTTTACCGTAGCCTGTTTCTTCTTGCCTTTGGTGGCGGCCTCCCTCAGTTCGTTCCTCTTGTTGATGGCCTCGTCCAGGGGCGAAGGCGGGGGAGGCGGCGGAGTTGGCGGAGCGCCATAGTTCCTGAAAGCGGCGTCCATTTCATCCAACAGACTGGGCCCGAAATCAAATTGTTTCTGAACAACGGAAAAAACATTCATCTTTTATATTATATATTCGCTTAACGGATAAAATATTTTAGTTTCCTTCGTTCGGGGAGGGTCGACATTTATTTTCCTACAGAAATCACCACTGAGTGGCTTCTTTGTCGAGAGAAACAAATATATAAAAATAAAGGTCGATTGTACAATAAATGTAAAGAAAAAAGTTTACTTTAGAATTAAACTATATCTCGGTATTTGATTATCTGTAACATTTCTTTTATTTATTAAATAGTGAAACCTTTACGAACAGAAATGCGTATGTATTCCTGTAACAAAATGTGTGAAGAAATTGAAAATTGACTATTTTCAATCGGGCTGTGTTCTGGTATCATTTACTCCCGATTTTCTTCTACTTGTTTACCAATAGTTATCACTATTCCTAACCTCAAATTTCGGACTCTCGCCAAGATTTTCTTCGTCGCTAATCTCGTGATATTCGTGATCCGTCGTCAAAAGTTTGCTGCTCGAAGTTGAATCCGTCCATCCGGCTTCTGCAAAATACGCGTAATACGGTTAAGTTCAACTTTATAAAACAAATAATATAACGATATGATATACTGTCCCTTCCTAGAAACTAACATCTGTGGCATTAGGGCAGAATTGAAACACCGACTTCTGGGTCCCAAGGTGCAAACTCTTATGCTCCATTTAAGAATTCGAATTTTTGTTGGTAAAGTAATGTTGTTTCTGAGCATGTCAATATTAATTTGTTATTGTCAGCTGATTGTGCGTACTTCAAAGTCGTCCCGAAGATGTTTTAAAGTTAATGCGACTCGTTTACTTGGAAATAATTCTTAAATGTTAAATTTTGAATCCATCTCGAGAGATTTTGCCCAAAAACCGATTGAATTTTATCGATCCGGCATTGAAAATCTGGCACACTAAATGACAAAAAAGGTTTTTGAAAACGAGGGTGATTACATCATTGAATAAAATTTAAAATACCGTAAATTTCGAGTCTTCTCCCACTGGTTTTGTCTTTCACTAGACTGGTTTCGGCTTCTCACCATCGTGGATAGAACGCTAACAAAGATGGACCGAAACAGAGAAAGACCGAAGGAGACAGAAACACAAAACTAAAAATTAAAACTTGTGAAAGATTGTTTGTGAATTTTATAGGAAAAAACAATATTACTTTCCTGTCCCCCTAATATATAGAGATCATTACGGGGATCACTATCCCTACTTACACACGACTAACTCAAAAACTGACATCCATTGCTACAGGAGCGGATTCGAACAGCCTCTGGTTTGGCTTATTTTCTTTTCTATCAGTTTTATAAATTAATGTTATATAAGCATTCAAAATATCTCTTTTGTCGACAGCATAAATATACACCGATATCGTATAGAACAATATTACCGTTGCTGTGCCTTTTGCTGTTGGCAATGAGAGGCGCTTTGTCCGTTGAAATGCTGTTAGTGTCTTCGTTGTCCGTTTGTGGCTTGTAAGGAGCGACAACCTGATGGGGTACGTGCTCGTACTGCAATAGAAGAAAACATTCCTTTTTGCTTGAACTACAACATGGTCGCCATTTTATTAATTCCTATCTACGTTATTTGCCACTAATTCTAGTCCGTTATAGATACTTGCAGTTATACATTTCTTATTTACAATACAGCACTATTATATGGCATATATATGTATATGCAGACCTATAATAGGGTTGAGAGATAGGAAAAATAAAAAATGAAAATAACCTACCTTGGTTCCTCCCAAAAATGAAATATCGCCGAAATAAGCACCGTCGAGACCGACATGACCTGTATGTTTGACATCACCCTGCGGTACTGATATCATGTCGGGCCTGAGCCTGCTACGTTTTGAAGAATACGCATTTTTACCATCTGAAAAATAAAATAATAAAAGTAAAAATACATAAAAGTAATAGAGGACTTCAAGTTGACTCTTCAGTAGACATCAAAAAAGGTTATACATGTTTTGTGGTCCATGATGGGGGTATGTTAGCAATAAAATTAAGTTCTGGTCACAAAACCTTTGCTCATCTATGATAATAATACTAATAAGTAAATTTAAAATCTGAAATGTTGTTGTTGTTACCTCCTCTGACAAATTCCGAAGGTTTGTTCGAGGGCAGATTTGAGCCCAGATAGGTGACTGTATAGGCCGGGTTAAACAGACCAGTTTTGCCGTTGTTCATGACGCCTTTCCAACAGTTGCTCCCTTGAATCGGACTGTGAACATTATATATAAAATAGACACAATGTATAAATGCAACGTACGACAGAAAACATTAATAAAGGTTGGCAAATAATTATCGATTAGCGTATATTAATAGTGTAATAGCAGGTCTGCAAATATTAATAAAATATAATGAGAGGTAAATTTTTCGTGGAAGAATTCTGTTTTTGTTTTTGACCGCATCAAACAATTTGGACTTTCTTTCTTTTTTTTCCTGTCAGTTCGAAAGATGGATGGAAGTGGTGTTGGAATAATAACGGTCCACTTCTTGATTTAGTTGACATTTTTCAATTTAAAAATTGTTTTCAATTCAACTCCAGAGGGATGATGGGATACCGTTTGGAAAAAATTTCGAGTTTTCAAAACCCAAATTAACTAGCTTGAGTGCATTTATTGAAGCATTTAGGGGTCCGAGAAAAAGATTATAGCTTGTTTAAAAAATTTGTTTCTCTATCCATGCAAATAATATATTTATTAAATGGGTTATAGAAATCACAATTATTTCTTTTTATTTTTATAGAAGTTTTATGATATGCACTGAATATCCATGGTATTCAGGGGCGGAGTAAAACCATTTTTTTTATACACAATTTCCTTTAGGGACCAAGGAGCTAAATTAAATAGCATATAACAAACTGATAGGAATCTTACCCGTTAATAATAATTCGTGCGTTAATTTACAAAAACAGACTTTTACAACTGATCCAGTTGGGGGTGTACATAAACCCCAATACACAAAAATATGATTTTGAATTACTGTTCTAATACAAATTCTTGATTCAAGAATAGAGATAAGAAAAATGTAAAATAAAATAATATTCACCTCTTGTCTAAAACGGTTATAATTTCTCCTGTTCTAAATACCAACTGGTCTCTCTTCAACCTTTCCTCACCCGAGTCTTGTATCGCCTGCACTTGTTCAGGTTTACACTGCAAAGAAATTATTGGTTTTATAAATTATTACATAAAATTATTATTATTATTATTATTACCTGGGGGACCGAGTTTTCCTTTAAAAAAAAAAAAACGGTAACAGGTGAAATAATTTGGTAAGAAAAAAGAAAAAACAAGTGCCGTCCACTGGTAATGTATTTATAATTTCATGTCTGAAAATTGTTTCGCTTATGGTCTATGTACGCTGGATACGGTTAACTGAATTCTGAAACTTTCTAAAGAAACTGAGGATACATTTAATCTGTCCATTCAAAACTTAAAACAAATATTTATATAAACGCTTTGTCTGAATCCCAGTTTATGCTTAAGTGATAAAAAATATAACTATTATTACAGTTATTTTTTACACACATTTGATTTCCCGCTTATGGTTTGTACGGCGGCATTGATTACAAATATGTAATATCAAAACTATATGTAGAAGTAGGGGAACCTAACCTAACCTGTGGGGGATTAGTTATTTTTTTGCATAGGAATATGTAATATCAAAATTCCAAGAGAGAATAACATTTATAAGAATTGATGGCTCATCATTTCGCATTTATTCTCATTCTCCGTACTATCACTGGAATCCATAAAACACTTCCTGTGTTTCCTGCGGGTACTTTCCCACTTCCATTATGATTTGGGAAGTGTCACGGGGAACCACCACGAGGTTCGGTTAACTGCGATTTTACCGACATTTTATACAGAAATTACGGTAAACTGACGTCGGGTAATTGGCGCATGAGTTCGACGAATCGCGGCCTCTTGTTAGCGTCGTGGTGCCAGCATTTCCTCATCAGACTGTAATATTCCTTCGGGCAACATTCAGGCCTTTCCAATCTCTGAAATTAGTCAAAATGAACAAATTAAATAAATTTACAAATGAGTATATAAGCAAACATTTAAATATCAGAATGTTTCACAACTGCAACATAAAAACATCAAAAACTATTATAACTGAAGATAAGGCGATTGAAAATTCAGTTGCCCTAAGTGAAAACTAATAAGAAACAGTTTCATTAAAGCTTATATTTAAAATAAAGCGAAATAACAAATCAAAGCTAAAAATAAGCCAAACAATCTAATCCCTTCCTTCATTAAACTGCAAATAAACAACACTTAAAGCTTATTTAATAGAATATTTTATCTATTATTATAAGTGCTATGACACAGGATATTGAGATTGTACACAAATTATAAGAACTAAAAATATTCCACTTTCCTCAAATACTTAGTACAAATGAACCAGGGATACTCGATTGTGCATACAGCTTATTGAATTTTTTTCTACAAAATATAAAAAACAACGCATATTGGGCATTTTAAAACTAAAACTAAACCAAACATAATCGGTACCTTCCTCGGTTGAACTGCAAATAAATAATGCTTAAAGCTTATTTAATAGGAGAATATTTTATCTAATGTAGTAAATCCTATTTTCCCCCAGAATGTTCAGATTGTACAAAAATTATAAATTGTAAAAATTATTCGATTGTGCATACAGCTTATTGAATTTTATTCTACAAAATACATAAAAAACAACGCATATTGGGCATTTTTAAACTAAAAATAAGCCAAACATAAACAGTACCTGCCTTCATTGAACTGCAAATAAATAACGCTTAAAGCTTATTGAACAGGCAGATATTTTATCAAATGTTGTAAGTACTATGATATAGAATATCGAAATTTTACAAAAATTAAAAATATTCCGCTTTCGAATTTAAATTTTCGTTTGTGCATAAAGCTTATTGATTTTATTAGAAAATACGTAAAAACAACAGATATTGTGCATAAATTTTAAAACTAAAAAAATAAGCCAAACATAAAAAAAGTAAAATAATTTTTTCTTTCACACAAATTAACCTGAAAAATGCGGCCGACTGGAGGTAAGACCTGAGGTGATCAGACAAACAAAAAAATAATAAAACAAATATAATGCAGTAATAAATAAATATAATTATTAGTGGTAACAAAAATAACAATTTATCACGAACGGTTGAGATACAATTAAAATAAATAGAAAATAAAATTTAAGAAAAAAATTTTGGGGCAAATGACTGGCCAACATTTATTGAGGCAGTCCAACTCGTTCCTCCGACTTATGCTAAGTTACATCTATTGAACCCTAATACAATTCTGGTTTAAAACTGGTGGAAAATGTTTTTTTTTCAACATTGCTTATATGGCAAGATTGGCGGCTTGTGGCTAAGTTATGCACTTGTGGCTTATTTCTACAATCTTTTATCTAAACTTACAGACTAACATGTCCACTGTACATGTGTGTAATCGACTCCGCATACAACCGCCGTGATCCACTCAAGCTCCGTCTATTTATCAGTATAAATTAAACTTGGGTAAATTTTTGTTCACTAAATTCCACATCCTGTCAGCACTATGAGACACTGTATCACAGAAGCCCTATATAATATGCAGTGTTGCGGTCCCTCATCTGTGCTCTACAAGTAACAGTGCATCAACTATATTGCCGATATTGTGTCATGGACAATAGTGCGAGAAGCCAAACAAGTGGCCCAGTGCCTGAGTGCCAACAATTGCCTTGTTGTTCTTTCTTTTATATACCGGAAACAAGGTACTGCACGTATGCGATTTTGGTTTAAATTCAGGTGGTTTCTGAACACAGGAAAAATCCCCGAATAACGAGGTTCTTCCCACAATATAACAGGATCAAAAAACTTGTTCATAGATTTCATGTGTTTCGGTCTCCTCTCCTTGGGCTTTGGCTAGGCCACTTGGGAGGGATTTTGTACAAGTGTCAGTGACAGCGCAGTGAGGATGCCCGAAAAACATCCAAAGTGCCAACAGTGACTAACACCGCTACTGATGATGGCGAGCAGCCGAAACCGGTCTAGCAAAAGACCAAACCATCGAGAGGAGACAGAAACACACGAAATCTACGGTATTCCAACCCCACCACCAAAACTAGTATGTTAAACTAAAAATCTTTTTGATGTCGACGCTCTACAGACGTTCAATAAAAAATAGGTTCAACATTAAAAAAAAATATGGTCGGAACTACAAAATATTTACATTCTTCCCACAACGTTAAGCGATCCTACCGGAAAGTCAGATAGCTCTGGACAAGTTCCGGTCTTGTAGTTTCATCGTTATTGTCTTTGAGTTGGGCAACAATTGTGACCGTTGTTAAAATATGTCAATGACTCTCAAAACTCAAGTCAGGATGGCCCGACCAGAAGGAAAGGGCAAAAAAACCCTTCCATCGCTCGCTGGTGGTTTCCGGGAAAAATCCACACACACACACACACACACACACACACACACACACACACACACACATATATATATATATAGAATCCAAAGTTGATTCACTCTTCAGTCGGACCCGACATCGCGCCCCATCTCACCGGAAGCCTGTCAGTTGGTGACAACGCAAAATATTATATATACATATATATATATTTATATCTATACTAAACGAACCTGGGAGTTTGGTTCGTCTATGGCCTCGAGTATCTGATGGCCGGTGAGAGCAGCCCACGGTTGAAAACCGTACGAGAACATCTCCCACAGTGTAACGGCGTACGCCCAAACGTCAGACGCCGAAGTGAACCTCAGATAAGTTATACATTCCGGGGCGCACCTGAAATACAGACAAAAAAAGAAAAATGTAAATACCGGCGAATCCAACCTAGATTTGGATATGGTAGAAAAATATATTGCTTTGTGTGTGTTTGTATAGTAGTAGATTACTACTACTAAGTAGTAGTAGCAGTAGTAGCATTAGAATTATATAATTCATGCAATAATTAGGCAATTATTAATAACAACAAAATTATTCATACGTTAATTACTTTATGAAAAACATATTTCATTTAAAGTTCAAAAGTTGATGGATAAGGTAAAAAAATACATTGATACATGCATATTTAAATATATATATATATATATATATATATATATATATATATATAATAAATATATAGTATTGGGCAATCTTTTCATATATAGCACAAATAGATTAAGTTCTGTTATGTGGTTTCATTGGGTAATTATGAATACTGACAAACTTTATTCATTGATCAATTAAAATACCAAATAAATATTTCATTAAAAGTTCAGAGTTGGACAAAGATGGATAAGATAAAAAAAAAATTGCTGTGTCCAGCTCTGATATATTAAAAAAGATTAAAAATTTACAAAAATTATACATATAGTATGTATATTTATTACATGTATATTCTGCGGCTGAAACTAACTACATAAGATGTTTTTCATTATATTTTGGTTTTGATTGCAAATTAAGACCTTCACAAATGTATGCATACACGTCCAGTCTAAAACTAGCATTGCTAAATATTATTTCATAAACAAATTAGTCATCCAAATGCATTTTGTAATAATTATGCAACGAATATTTCATTTGAAGTTCATTACCATTGCACTTATTTAATAATTCATTGATATCATGCCCTGATACATTAAAAATTACTTGCAATTTACACAAATTGTATTATTTACATTTGCAATAAAGTAAATGATATTTGATACTTTGAACCTAAGGCTCAAACTAACAATAAGATGATGTTCATTACACTTTGGCTCTGATTGCACATTTTATCATTTTATATATGTCTGCTCTACTACCTATTCTTTTGCAAATGCATATTCAGACGCTCATCTAAGACTGAGCATTTCTGAATATTATTTCATAAAGACATTACTCATTTGAAATCATTTAATAATACTTACATCTGATTCTGACAAATTTTAACAAAATTCAACTCACCATGCGATGGGCAGTTTTAAATTGACGTTAAAATTCGTTTGGTAATAATCTTTGCCGACGCCGAGAGCTCTGGAAAGTCCAAAATCCGATATTTTCACTTTGTTCTTTGAGAAAACGAGGATATTTCTGGCCGCCAAATCTCTGCAAAACAAAATTAAATTAGTATTTTCACACCTTACCATAATACGTATTCAATAAAAACTAAACCAAAATTTGAATATTTCAGCCACAGATTCTTAACCTTCACTATTACTAACCTTTTGCATGTCGTGCTACTATGGAGGATAGGTAACAGAGTTAATATAGTGCAGCAAAAATTGTATTACAGTTAAAAACAAATATCAAAATTTATAAATAAACAAATTTCTTTATACTGTACTAGGCTGTTATCTGCTAGTGATTTTTTTTTATACTGTTTAAAGTGCAGCTATCAACTAAGGCTATATTGCACTTTACTAGTGATTTGGATTGTTAGAGTTGGGCAATTGCTACGGCAGTGATATATCCAACTCATATCTACTAACACATCCATGTCTTTAAAGGAGCCACGGAGGCTCCTTACTTAGTTATTTAAACACCTAATTAATTATCTTTGTTAAATAGTAACAAAATTTGATCTCCTAATGTAATTAAAAACAAAATATGGTCTTGCTGTAATTTCGGATAACAAAAATTGTGAGAATCGACAATTTTTCACATTTCGCTCACAATTAAAGCGATAAACCTAGAAGCGATAAATAATGAAACATTCAATTTTCGCATCCTGAAATTGCATAAAACTTATACAACAATTTCTCTCTCTTAATATTTGATGATATTAGGTCGCTCATTCTTGCAAAATACATAGTTCACTTCTGTGAACTCTACACTCAGGTGTAGAAATGAAATTTTCAAGTTCAGAATACCTGTTTTGTAGTCTGCGAGACAGCCACCCACCACAGTACAAGTGACAGTGCAGTGAGGAAGCCCAAAGGACATCCAAAGAGCCAAAGTGACTAACACCGCTACCGAAGATGTTGAGCAGCCGAAACCGGTCAAAAGCAAAAGATCGAACCGGCGAGAAGAGAGAAAAACACAAAATCTACGAAATTTTTTAATTTCGCCCCCATGAAATTAAAGTAAACTTACATCTGACAATAATTATGAATCTCACCTGTGTATCAGCCTTTTGGCTTCGAGATATTGCATACCGTCACAGATCTGTATAGCGAAATGGCAGAGCGACAAGACGGGGAAGCTTGACCTGAGCGACGGCTCTTTCAGGCATTCCAACAGCGAACGGAGAGCTGCCAATTCGGTCACCTGAAAATCAATTTAAAACGGTTCAAGTTTCAATACGCCGATATAACGCGCAAGGATAACGGATTCGGTAACGGGGGACGGGGGGATTGGAACTTTAAGAAACGGGATATTATAAGTGAGTGAAGGTATCAGCGGCCAAAACTCGAGTTGTCACTCACTGGCTCACTGGTAACCTGGCATGATGTGGGAAGAATATCGGTTGAAGCCCCGCTGTTCCGAGATGAGTTTAACCCGATGCCGTAAATGACGGCTATAGCTGTCCGATATTTGCCAATATGTAGGCAAACGACGGCTATAGCCATCGTGCACATTTTAATTGATAAATAAAGAAAAGCATTAGTGCGAAATGACACGATGAGCAAATGACGGTTATAGCTGTCGACAATTTTTTTGCAAAAACTGTGGTCAAATGTAATAATTTTCACTTCCAAATATACAAGTTACACTCGATTTTATCTGGCAGCCGTAAACAATTGAAAAAAAAAAGTGTGTTTCTGAGCGACATCGTCGAATAAAAAGTGTGCGGCAACGGGTTACATTTAACCCGATAAGATAAATACAAAACAAGATATAATGGCAGTAGTTCCATCTAGCGACCGAAAAATGGATTACTTTCTTCCCCAACCTAATAGATTGAAGTTTTTTTTTAAAAATGTATAATTTGGAAATTCTATAAGCCTACTTTTATAAGCCTACACGGTACACGTCGAATTGACACATGTAAATGTCCGTAAATGCAGTGTTATGGATGGTTCTGATTGGAATATACTGTAAAATTGGAAAATACCCATTTTGTGGTCTGCAAGGAGTCGGAATACCGTGGAAAATACTGTTGCTATCTCCTCTCGCCGGTTTGGTCTTTCGGTAGACCGGTTTCAGCCATCTTCAGTAGCGGTGTCAGGCAGATTGGACGTTTTTTGGGCATCCTTGCCGCACTGTCACTGTAACTTGTTTACTACTGAAGGTGGGGCAAAAGACCAAACCGGCGAGAGGAGACGGAAACACAAGAAATCTGCAAGATTATCTATTGTTAACTTACCAACATGAGGGCGTTGGTGTCCAAAACAACGCCGTACAGCCTTACAATATGTTCATGGTCGATGCTGTGCATGATGGCCGCCTCTTTCAGAAATTCAATAGGGTTGTTCTGCATTCGGTCGCGGCTCAGGCATTTGATCGCAACTTGTATCTGCAAACGATAACACAAAACGGATTAAGCCAATAATTCCATTAAAAATTAACAATCTACGCCTTACAAGATAAAATAAAGCGGCGCGGCAGGCTTGGGTGAGGCTCTCTGTCGCCTGTACCACAATCAACCTTGACCCGCTAACCTTACTCTTTGCCCCAATACAGTAAATCAACCCGGCCAAATATCAATTATCAATTATTGACTCGTGTTCTCTTAATGACTCAGGCTCAGATTCGAAAATTCGATTGATTTAAAGTGGGACCCCAATCGAGAACAAATTGTCGAGCGGTAAATAACAGATTTATTTATTCCGAAACAACAAACCAACCATTGTGGTACGTGATAGAGGTTTCACCCTTTGAACCCAGCCTAATTGCCCCGACTGTCATATCCACCCCTGTATGACCCCCGAGATTCAACCCCGTAGTTTGTGTGTAGAAACGACTATTTCTAAACCACATAAAAATGAGGGTAGGTTATCCTGTAAACTACACGATTTTGTTGTTTCTTCGTCTATCATGCACGAATTTCTCTGTTTTTTTTTTACCATAAATTTCGTGTTCTTCTCTGTCTCCTCTCTCACCGGTTTTTCGGTCTTTTGCCGGACCGGTTTCATCCGCTCACCCAATCTTCAGTAGCGGTGGGAGTTAGAAGCGTCCGACGAAACCTGTCTGGCAGAAGACGTCAAACCGGCAATAGGAGAAGGAGAAGAACACAAAATCTACGTGATACTCCAACCAGTTTTACCTAGAAGGAATATAAAAATAAAAAAGGAATGGCAGGTGCGTCAAACCCATTTCTGCCATCTTGTGTGAAGTTGAGATTCTTGAGGGCCACACATTTTCTTAGATAATACTTATATAATTATAGTTCACCGATCACTTATGAACTGACGTCCACAGTGGTGTTGTCATTGACCTGGGGATCCTCCCCTCAAGAGAGACAACCCCCGTGCGGCTTACCCTGTTGCCGTCGTTGGTCCAAACCCCCTGCTGTACGACACCAAATTCCCCCGTGCCGAGTTCCTTGTTGACAAGTATGGCATCAGCGGGTATGATGTGCTTGTTGGGTACTCTTGGCGGTGGCTTGTCAACGCTTTCCTCGGGTAGCGAAATCGATTCCCACGCCTCCTCCTTCCTAGGCCAGATCATCTGCAAACGACAGATCGGTGAAGGAACTGACTTCCGGTAGGATCCGGGAGGAACTTCGCAGTTCCGGGTAACCACCCGAGCGGTTTTGCAACTCTTACCGGTTCCATCATCAGGCTCCGACCGAAGAGTGGATCGACTTGACCACTCATGTCGCTGGTTGACAGTTTTTCAGTATGCGGATGAAAGATTGTATGCTTGTGAAAGCAGAGTTTCAAATCAACTCAATAAAAACAGAACACGAAATTAGTTTAGAATACCTGTTTTGTAGCCTGCGAGGGGTTGGAATACCGTAGATTTCGTGTGTCTCCTCTCGCCGGTTTGGTCTTTTGCTAGACCGTTTGCCCGCCATCTTCATTACTGGTGTTGGTCGCTTTGGATGTTTTTTGGGCAT
The DNA here is from genome assembly GCA_019843655.1 of Lethocerus indicus. Classification (NCBI taxonomy): domain Eukaryota; kingdom Metazoa; phylum Arthropoda; class Insecta; order Hemiptera; family Belostomatidae; genus Lethocerus; species Lethocerus indicus. The sequence continues at coordinate 1,048,890 of JACDQD010000001.1, forward strand.
CCTCACTGCAATGTCGCTCTCACTTGTACAAAATCCCTCCCAATCCAAACAAGAGAAACAACATATCCCCAAAAACACAATAACAAGACAGTAAAAGTGACAGTGACAGTGCAGTGAGGTTGCCCAAACAACAACCAAAGTGCCAAAAGTGACTACTGATAATGGTGAGCCAAAACCAGTCTAGCAAATGACCAAACCAGGGAGAGGAGACAGAAACACACGAAATCTTCAGAACACAAAATTTGTTTTTTAATAATGATTAAACATTACCATTAATGCATTAAATCCCCGAGGAAAATTTAAAATTTAAATTAAATTTTTTATCACATAATTACATTTCGCAAAATACAAATTTTCAAACAACCTCTTAAAAAAATCCCGAGGAAAATACATATTATTGCGTTAAAACGTCAACCGACTGAATAGTTGATATCATTTTCCCATGATTTATCAAAAACTGCAGTATCAATACTCACTAGCTGATAAGGATGTCCATAATCTATACACTGAATACTATATATATATATATATATATATATATATATATATATATATATATACATACACACACAAACTGCATTAACATTCCTCCTCTATCACTTCGTCTTGAGCAAATCCACTTGTCCAATTTAAAATTACAAACCAGATAAGATACTGGCAATTCATATTTCCGGCTAAAAATATTTTGATTAAGTTAGATCAATCTTTTTTTGACACAAAATTAAAAAAAAGGGATTCAAACATAATGTGCAGTGCAGGCAGGTATTTGTTCAGTGGTAGAGAGATACAAAACTATGATAAATGTTATGAAAATAACGTTGTAGTTTACCATGAAAAACAGATTTATTGCCAACTGTATTTGAAGCCAAAAAATTGTTCCACTATCCATGACAATTTGAAGGAAAAAACTGTACATGATCACTATAGATGACTAAAAAAATAAGATGTGAATTTTTTTTTCCTGATCCAATCGCAAGAAAAACTATTATGAAAAGTTATTATTCATTTGAAAACAGATTTATTGCCAACTGTATTTTAGGTACAAAAATTGTCCCATCATCCATGACAATTTTAAGGGAAAAAACTGTGCATAACCACTATAGAAAACCAAATAAACGTAATGTAAAAGTTTCCTTATTTTCTTTCCTGATCGAATAACAAGAAAAATTTTATTGTTATGGGAAACAGATTTATTACCAACTGTATTTGAAATAAAAAAATTGTCCCACGATCCATAACAATTTGAAGGGAAAAAACTGTGCATAACCACTATAGAAAACTAAAAATACAAGATGTGAAATATTCCTTCTTTTTTCTGACTATTAGGAACTATTAAGAAAACTATTAAGAAAACTCATTATGAATGTTATATGGAAAACAGATTTATTGCCGACTGTATTTGAAGTAAAACAATTGTCCCCGCGATCAGTGACAATTCAAGGAACGAAAATACTGTACGTGACCACTGTAGAAAAAATAGATAAAATAAACAAGACGTGAAATTTTCTCCTACTTTTTTCCTAGCCCAATCACAGAAAAAAACTTTCTAAATGCAAATTGAACCCGACCTTGTGCCACTTGAGCAATACTGCCTCATGCTGTTGCTCTGATTCATTTTAAAATATTCAGAACATCAATTTCTTTTCACTAGTCCCAAAACGGGACATTATATGCAACAGCAGTAAATCGGCTATTGCTGAGATGAACACGTGCAGCTAGTTAACTTATCAACAATAGAACATATTAATTGATAGTAGAAATAGAGAATGTAACATAATCAGTTGGTGGTACTGAATTAAGTTTGTGATTTCTGTTTGATATTTTTAAATTTTTAGAAATTTAAAATAATGTGCAAAAATTTTAATAAAGGTCAGAAGAGACAATGAGCATATTTCAGAAAACTCAACGTAAGCCTAAAACAATCATTCTATTACAATACAGAATCAGTTGATAGTGATTTCTTTTTCTAGTTTCCAAATTTTTTCTGATCCAATAAAAATTAAATCTGTATTTTATGTGAAATTTGTCAACATAAGCCTAACACAAGAAGCTATTAAAATATAGACTGTAACGGAATCAATTGACAGTAACAAACTAACTTTATGATTTATGTTTCTAGATTACAAATTTTTTCTCTGTCAATAAAAATTAACATTATTTTAAACCGAATTTGCAATCGAATAAAGATTATAACTAATAATAAGAATATCACAAATAACCCCACTAAACAAGTATTTTCATAGATATGTCTTATTGTCAATATAAGCCTACAACAAATAAGCTATTACAATACAAATTGAAATTTGCATTTGAATAAAGGTCAGTATTTTGAATCTGTAGAAAGTGTAAACATTTGATTCCAATTTAATTATAAAACCACGTACTTATGGCTGTAGATTTTATATAAACAAAATCGTTCATCCACTTATAAGATACGAATGATGTTTTTTCTTCCTCAATGCGTCAGAGTGATTCACGGATGACTCAGTGTGATGTATACTCCACAAAAAAAAAACCAAAAAACCTGGAAAAAATTCTCCTGTGTCGACACATCATTAATATTAATACATGCGAAAAAACACAATCACTTCCCTTTCCTCTGATAAGAGCGAGTGCACATCATTAACGGACTATGCCTCAGAAAAAGTAATTATTCCACTGTTTATAAACTATTCTTCAAAACCCTTTCTCAGCTAATATATACATAGATATGCACATTTATATGGTCACATTTATGGTGCATTTATATGCACAAAAACACTGGTCTTGAGCGCATAAATACCAGTAATTCAAGAAATCGAGAAATGAATTATCCCTGAACAAAATATTATAACGCCTCTAAAATATCATGGCAGTTGCACAATTTTGAATTTTAACGAGACAACGTATTTCGCAGTATATAAGAATGACCCAAAAGAAATTGGACCTTTAATTCAGACGGACAGGTGAGTGAGCTTTCACTTTTGACCATACTTGTCCATATCTCAGCTTCACCGCTCCATTACTTGTTATGTATTAATTTGTCATTCGGTAGAACCAATCCTCATCCTGTTTTGAACTGGGAATAACTCTTTCCAGTGTGTATATATATATATATATATATATATATATATATATATATATATATATATATATATATATATATATATGGTCTGTTGCTAGACACACTCACGGTAACATGTGCACATATATACCTATTTTGTAATTAGCTGAATACAAGTAGGGCCTAAAGTTCCTTAAAATAAAATACATACTAATGGATCCTACTCCCAATTATGCATCTAAAAAACAATTTCTTCATGAGTGTGTGACCAATACATGAGATTAGATTTTTCTCAATGTGGGTATCCTAACAAAGGAACCCCCCCCCTTTTTGACCGACAACCCAGCAGACTTACAAAAATCCCAACCCCAACCTCAAATCAAACAAAACAAACAAAATCCCCCCAAAAACACAATAACAAGACACACACATATACACACGACAAACGGACAACCACCACAGTACAAGTGACAGTGACAGTGCAGTGATGATGCCCCCTGAAAAACATCCAAAGTGCCAACAGTGACTGACACCGCTACTGAAGATGGCGAGCGGCCGAAACCGGGGTCTGGCAAAAGAGCAAACCGGCGAGAGGAGAGAGCAACACACGAAATTTACGGTAATCCAACCAGACCAGAAAACAGGTATGCTCAACTTACAGTGTATTTATGTTTCATTTCAAACTAGACAAAATCAGATATTCTTTTATTTTTACAACGCATTATTAAGACTGTTTCGCTGTCATAAATTAGGACATATTTAAATTACATATTTTCTTGCATACCGTTTCATTATACTGTCGGTAAAAACACGCGGCCGGTAATGGCGGAAACGCATAAAACGCCGAAAACGAAATGGAGATTGGCAGAGTACAAAAATTATGATTGTATAAACGTTACTCATCCCCGAAAATATTACGGAATTCAAGCATCGATAACCGAAAAACAAATAGAAGAATTCTAAAAATAAATTCAGCCGCTGCTGGGGAACGAAAGAAAAACAACTGTCCGTCAGATTTGCGAGCGTCGTTTCCAAAAATAGAACCTTTGTGAAGATAGGTTTAAAAAAAGTTTGTTTCATTTAAAAAAAAAAAATAGGTAGCCTCACGTTCGGCTTAGACCCTAGGGTTACTACTTTCGAATTCCGAGTTTGTTTCATAATTAAAATATTGCACGGTTAATTTCGGGTAATTATACTTAATCCGGTACACAGGGTTAACAGTTTCGGGTTAATATTTACTGTAGGGGCCCCCTAGGATATCGGGTGTATTCGATATATCGATATATACGGGTGAATCGATGTCCTCAACTTTAGTCAGCCATATCTGTTGTCACATCGCGTACCTTTATTAAGGCGTCCGTCGGGTTGTGCTTTTTATTTTGATCAATCCTTCGTAATTAGGCGGGTTATTTTTTTTTCACATCGTGTACCTCTATAAAGGCGTCCGACAGGTTGTGCTTTTTATGTTTACCAAATTAGGCGGGTTTTTTTTTCACATCTCGTAGCCTTGTTTACAGCGTCCGACGAGTTGTGCTTTTCAGATTCCGAATAAGGTTAGTTTTATTATATTATTTTTTACTCTTACTTTACGTGTCATAATTACTTTCTTTTCCTTTACTAAAAAAAAAATAACCCGTCGGACGCCTTAATAAAGCGATGTGAAAGCAAATATGGCTGACCCCAAGTTGACGACATCGATTCACCCGTATATATCGATATATCGAATACACACGATAACCTTAGGGGGCCCCTACAGTAAATATTAACCTCACTAGTATATCACCGGCTGGGGTTGAACCCCAGCTGTTCCCGCAACTCTTACCGGTTCCATCATCAGGCTCCGACCCAGAAGACCGCTCATCCAGAAATATCAAAGCTTTTCTTTTCTTTTTTTTTTCAAAAAAATATTTTCGACCGACCTTTTTGAACTTGGAATAGTAGGTCTGCGGAAAGTGTTTCTCGAAGTATTTCTTGAGACGGCGCATTTCGGGCTTAGACATGCCCAACTGCCTGAGGTCGTCGTCTGTGACATATTTCAGTTGGGCCACATTTTGTACCTGAAAATCGACAACAAAACACATTAGCAACTTCGTTGAATTTGGAATAACTGTTTTTTTTTCGATCTGCGAGGAGTTGGAATACTCGTAGATTTCGTGTATATATGTGTGTACACACCTTACGGATGTGTTATGGCGTGTGTGTGTGTGTGTGTTTTAGGTAGGGTATAGAAGAAGGGTTTAAACGTACGTGTGTGTGTGTGTGTGTGTGTGTGTGTCTACGGTATTTAAAGAATTAATTTGAACAAAAAAAATAAAAGAAACATTGCCAGACAATACAAGTCGTAACAAACCATTAGGTAAAGTGATTCTAGGAGTTGTAAAGAAGGGTTAAAACATTTTAATACCATAGATTTCGTGTGTTTCTGTCTCCTCTCACTGGTTTGGTCTTTTGCTAGACCGTTTTCGGCCGCTCGCCCCATCTTCAGTAGCGGTGTTAGTCACTGTTGGCACTTTGGATATTTTTCGGGCATTCTCACTGCACTGTCATTGTCACTTGTACTGTGGTGGTTTTCTGTTTGTCGTGTGTATATAACGTGGCTTGTTATTGTGTTTTTGGGGGATTTTGTTTGAATTGAGTGACAAGACAAACAACACCATCCAAAACACAATAAAAAGTGGCAAAAGTGACTAACACCGCTACTGAAGGTGGCGAGCGGCCGAAACCGGCCAAAAGACCTAACCGGCAAGAAGAGATAGAAACACACGAAATCTATGGTATTAAAATGTTTTACATTTTACATTTCCATGTTCACAGGGAATCAAACCGGGAACTCGCATTTTATTTTTTTTATTTGTACAATCAACACTGAATACATGTTATACATATATTTTATAACTGATATCGTTCAAACAACGAAGAAATCACCCACTTTACTGATCTACTGACACAAAATTCAGTATTCAGTACACAAGGGTTCAACATTTCTAAGTAATCGCCCAGTTTAAAGTTTTATCAATTTACATTACTAAAGGTGATTTCTCATCACCACTCCACCCTGTACAGGTATATAGTCAATATTTAATGTGTTTCTACAGCATTATCTACAAACATGAGAAAAAATATCAACTACAAGGAAGCAGAAAGTGTTATACAGGAATGTGTTCCTTGTATGTATGTATGTATGAATGCATATATGTGTATATAAATGTATATATGTACATGTATTTAAATGTACGTATGTATGTGTATTTTGTACATTTTGCTAGTATATGTTTTATTTCAAGTTCTCGTTTACATATCTCATATTGTCATGTTGTGCCTATTAATACTACAATTTATAAATCATGTATGTATATATATATATATATATATATATATATATATATATATATATATGTGTTTTTCTATTAGTTTTGCCATTGATTCTATTGCTGAGGGTTCAGGTTCATAACCCTTGCAGCACACTCAATGGGTATTCCACATTAAAATGGTGATGGTTATTTTCTCTTTAATCTTAATAAAAAAAAAAAAAAAACTGAAATTTGCAACTAAAGGTTACTTCTTGACCCGCTAATACAGTTTTTCCAGCTGGGAACTGTTCCACGATATATTTAGATGCGGTATGGGGAGAGAAAAGAGAAAACAACGAAAAGTTATTTTTACCTAGTACAGAGTTCCGTAATGGCAAAACTTGAATGTTTCGTGTCAACACAAATTCAACAGACTGAACGGATTTTTTAGCGACAGATTTATATAACACATTTATAAATTATCAGTACGTACTACAAAAGTAGGTTCAACTGAATTTAAAAATAAGCAAATGAACGCAACACAAGAAGCAGACGAAGACAAACAATTTTTTTCTTAATCAGACAACATACAGGAGAAGCTGTTAAGGATTTTTGAAATGGAAAAACACTCGAATAAATGCATATATAATTATTTACATTCTCGTATTGCTCCTGATAAAACAATACTAATTATACAATTTTTTAAATCCAATTATAGGGGACAGGGGGGAGGAATCAAACAAAATGTTAAATTCAATTATAAACTTGAAATAATGAATGAAGAATAACTATGTTTTAAAAAATAGTATAGAGTACACGATCTTATGTATTGCATAAAGTATACATACATACATAAACATATACCCATTCCACAAACTACAGAAAATGTACAAATGAATGGTACATTAGGGGATATAATATCCAGGTCTTTGCCCTACTGTTTTATGTGTTACAGATATACCATATATACCTATCATCATCCAGTGTGTCTCAGAAGATGTGTAATATGAACTACAGAAAATGTACAATCGGTGGTAAATAAAATGGAACAATATCCAGGTCTTCACCTTCAAATGGGCCCAGTTCATAATTTTTTGTCAAACGACAAGTATTTTTTTTCTTATATATTTTGGTACCATTATAATCAGCTTTCTGTTTTTAAAAATGTAGTATGAAAATGTTTAGAATGTTAAATTCTAGATGTTTCCGTCAGAATTGTTGTTTTTCCAGGAAAATATAGCATTTAGTAAATTGTTTTGTGAAGGGAAGGTTTCATACAGGGGGGGATGCCCGGTAAACGTAAACTTTTGTGGAATACCTGTTTTGTTGACTGCGAGGGGTTGGAATACCTTTATTTCGTGTTCTTTGCCTCCTCTCTCGCCGGTTTGGTCTTTTGCTAGACACCGGTTTCGGCCCATCTTCAGTAGCGGTGTGAGTCACTTCGGCACACTTGGGGCGCTTGTGGGGCATCTCGTTTGCACTGTTACTTCACTCCACTATTGTGGGCGGTTTTGCCCAACCGTCATCCCATGCGCCAAAGTGACTCACACTACTAGTATATAGTTCAGTCTAGCGAAAGATCAAACTGGCAAGAGATGAGAGAACATTGCGAAATCTATGATAATCTTTTATTCAAACATCTATCCACTGTATTCTGAATACCGAGGATGGCATCATTTATTTGACACCTACACCAGTTATTAGTAGTTATTGCGGTGAAGATTTTGCAGTTTCCCAGGATAAATCTAGAAAATGCTCCTCCCTCCCCCCCCCCTGCCCACCACTTCTTTTCAGATCTGGCAACGCACCAGCTGTTCGGGAAAATCTCACGGTGACACCTTAAAATAGAGTGATAAAGTCATCGCGTTCAGAAATATTCTTTTTCACACGTGGATCACATCCATTTCGAATGACAGGCGACGCATAAAAAACCAGAAAAAACAATTGATTCGCCTAATTAATTGATTTTCAACATCGGAACAGCTATTTCCGAAGAAATATTTTTTCTCAGCATTGCACAACCGGTAGCCAGCTTACGCTGAGGCCAGAATGTTAAACCTCAGATACCCCAGCAACTTTGGAGGAATGAATATGCTATATAATTCTGTTTTATTTTTGTTTCCTCTATGAATTCTATTAGTTTCCTTATTGATTCTATGTCATTATTAAAGTAATATTTCCTAAATTTGTTTCTTCCATTTTGTTTTTATATTTTGTATATTCTGTTAATATATGTTTTATTAACTGTTTTGTTCACAGTTAGATATCTCGCATTGTCATATTGGCATCATATTACAATTTATGAATCATGTGTGTATATATATATATATATACATACATATATATTCCCTCCTAAAAATGTATTAGTTTTTATTCATTTCTATGTAAAGGTTAAGTAATATTTCTTATGTTTGTTTTTATAGTTTGTACATTTTGGTAAATATATGTTTTATTTCAAGTTCTCAGTTGCATGTCTCATATTATCATGTTTCGTAATACTACAATTTATAAATCATACATATATGTATATGTAAGCATATATACATATATATATATATATATATATATATATGTGTGTGTGTGTGTGTGTGTGTGTGTGTGTGTGTGTGTGTGTGTGTGTGTGTGTGTGTGTATGTGTATATATATATATATATATATATATATATATATATATATATATATATATATATATATTTTTTTTTAAGAATACATTCGTTTTATTATTTATTCTATGTAATTGTTAAGGAATATTTCTTTAAGTTCGTTTCCTTCATTTTTTTATGTTTTGTAAATATTGTTAAATACATGTTTTAGTGGGGCTTTTGGTCTTCCAATGTAAAGTAGCCTGTTCTAACTCATATATATACAGGCCCAAAGAGTGGATATGGAATCATCATGATACCGTCAATGATATAAAGTCCAGACCTGACTGGATGCAATTAACTTGTTATAATAACCATTTATTGGCCGAAAAACAACAATGGAGACATTTTCTATATTGGAACGGTAATTTCCAAAGAAATTTTGTTTATATTGTCGATTTTATCAAATAAAATTTTGTCAGTTTTATTTCTGTCAAAGGAGAAACAAAAAAAGTATCCAGTGTTACAAAGGTAGTATTAAATGAAGATAATTCCAAATCTAAATTAAAGTTTTTGAAATACAATTTAAAATTATGGAATAAAATACCATCTAATTTATTATAAGTACTGGTAAAACTTTTAGTTTAAGATTTATGAAACTTTGGAATATCATGAGTTGTGTTATTTTCTGTGGCTTTTTTAGTGTCTTAAGTTTTTATATTGGTGATTTCTTTTAATTAACTATTAACACAATGAATAAAAGGTAACATCGATGGTTACAAAAATAATATTAAATGGCACAAATGCCAAATTCAAATTGAAAATATTGAATAAAAAACCTTCCGATTGTAAACAATTTTATTAAAACTTCAAATATCGGTACGCCTATTATTTTCCTATTCAATAATGGACATGGTAGCTAAAGTATGAAACAAACATCTGCTAAGTGATTTTTTTCTTAAGTTCTAACGAAAACAGCATCATTGGTGTACCAAATCTTGTAGTTTGTTTTTATCACTAGTAGGTCGGAAAAAAATTGAACTACATGTTAAATTAGATTTAAACTTGAAAGGATGACATGAAATGTAAAATATGTACATATTCTCGGGTCATGCAGTGTGTATATTGGACCTCATAATAAAAACTAGGGAAAATGTAGATATTTTTATTTTTCCCAGTATTCGTTTTTCCTTTTTGATTCTACCAGTAACTGTTTGCTACTCACTTTAAGATCGTTTTTGAAAGAGGCGAAATACTGCTGGAGTTCGGCCTCAATGAGGAACTCGTAGAGACCTGGCCCTTTGGACGTCATCGCGATGCCCCTCTTCCTCAGCCCTTGGGACCGCCTGAAGAGTCAGAAGATGGATGAGACAAGATAGCCTGGGCCGGCGCGCAATCCCCTCCCAGAAAATAGCCGATACATGATCCTCCTGGAGGCGCGCTCTCCACCACTCTCTCTCACTCTCTCTCTCACTAACCGGACTGTCGCTGGACGGGGGCTATTTCCCACTCGGCGCCGAAGAAACGCGCAGGAAACTTGAACGCAGTTCGGAAAATTCGGTGAAAACACAAACAGAAGCCGACCGGGGAGGGAGGAAAAACGCCCAAACTCTGACCCGTCCCCTAACAGATTGGATACTGAGTCCGCATTATGGCTGCTACTCCTGCTTGTCACACTCAACCACTGCCGACTAGATCACGCATCCTCCTAACAAACAAATATTATTATAACTAAATTTCATTAATACAGATAATTGTAATAACTTAACAGAAAACAGAAATTATAACTCAAAATTGAAGTAACATTTTTCGATCGACCAGTCGAATAAAAGACAATATTATATTGTCTAATATACAATACCGCCATTGTATACATAACTGTAAGGTTGATTTACAGTAAAAAAAAGAACTTTACAGAAAACAAAAATTAATATTTAAACGCAAAATTGGAGTAAAATTTTGCAATTCTGCGCAGGAAACCCTTGATCTGTTTTTGATAAAATGTGGTCAATTAATACCCGACAAATTTTTCGATACAATTCCTATAATTGTATGTACAAACTAAATAAAAAGCACTACTAAAAATGAAAAATTGTAATAAATTCTGAAATGTTGGTCATTGTCTCTTTTTAGTTAATCTCTAAATTGACCAACTTTTTAAAATACTTATTTAAACACATTACTTCCTATAGATGCTTATTGCGCTATATAAATAACTAAGAAAAAAAACCTTAGGGATGCATCAAAAGATCTCGGTTCGGGTAAAACTATTATTGGTGTAATTAACCTTCCTCACATTCATTCTTCGCTTATTTATTTCCAACATCCTTACGATTAATAGTGTAAAATTGTCCTATCAACATTCAAATTTTCACAGTGAACTTTGACACTTCGCCTGACAAAACCTTATACTTCACTAGTAGTCAATATTATTTATCTTGTTTTTAGACAAAAAAATCTTAAATATATCCAATGACGGTAAAAATAAGTATACTGTGTATATAGAGGGGAGTGGTGATACTACCAAATTAATTTTCAGGAAATGTAAAGTCAATCGAGCGGGTGAATGAAGCGAGTGTAGCTTAAGTCCTCGGATTTTTATTGTAAATTTTTCCGATTATCATACCAATAGTGTAAACAATTCAAGTATAATTTAGTATTTATATGTATGTATATTATAATAATTTAGTATATATATGTAGAAAGTATATAAATATTTGTATATCGTTTTTAGATATTCTATGTATATTCATTGAAAATGAAGAAATTTGTAGTTTGTAAAAAAAAGAGCAAAAGCTGTAATTAAACTAGTTGAAGCTTTCATTACTCTAGTTAAAAACATTAATTTAAGCGATTAGTTGGTTCAAATTCGCACCGAAATGAAGAGGGAAGAGTTATTATTTTTCGGCCTGTTAAATTTTATTAACGGTGGGAATTTATAATTTTTTACGAATATTTTCATATTTGAAACGAGGCAATGTTCGAGTTCGGGAGAGGTGGCGCCACTGCGGAGCCGGGCATCAGCTGGTCGGCCTGTAGAAAAATACAATATTCGGGTTACATCGAGGTCGGTGACTTTATTTTTTAGAAGCGTAGAAGAAGAATATATTTGGTTGGTATGGCGCTGTTGAGCCTGGCCAGGACGGCCCAACAAGCACAGGTCAACTTGCTCGGCGTCAAGTCGGCGCAGAAAGTCCTCTCGGCCTCCATAACCAGCAAACTGTACAGGGAATGCAGGTCGACTTCAAAGCCCCCACCTTTCCCCTACAGGTATCTGCTCTTTACCCTCAAGGTACAACAATGAAGGTATCATCCTATATTCGCGGGACGGCCAGCCGCCGGTTTTGCCACATTGGACTAGTACAGTTACAGAATGCTGGAGGAAATGACATTGAGCGAATCAAAGGGGTGCGCCTATTTTGGGGCCAATTTTACAGCAAAAATCGTTTCAGTTTTCGCAATGAATTCAACAAAGTCACTACCACTTCCAAATTTCACCGCGGTTTTGTAGAAGACCGAACTATTTTTGCAGCAGTTTTAAAGTACCTGTACTGGACTAAATCTTAGTGTACAGCACAGGTCGGCGGGCTAGTGGTGAGAGCTGGGGAAATTCATAACGATAAATCCCGTTAATACCGTAATGGTATAAAAAATTCCTACCAATCCCGTCAGTTTGGTGAATTTTTCTTCAGGTGCTTAGATCGCGAGTTACTTTGTTTTTCACTTCTTATCTTTCATGACTGCAATGGGAGGGGAGATGCTATTAAATTGCATTTTTTTTTTCATCGATTACAACAATTGGGGGCAGAAAAAATTGTGGAATTTTGTAGGAATGCGGGTTTAAGATTTTATATAATTTTAAATTTTTCTTCCCGACAGGCAGAAGAACTATTCCCTGTTGAGGAGTATGTTCGACAGGACGACGCACAGGTTCGACGACAATTCCAAGATAATAGTCGTGGACGGACCCGTAGGTTCGGGGAAGACGGAATTTGCGAAACACCTGGCCAACGAGTTCGAGATGCTGTACATGGCCGACGCCAACATGGACATGGTGTACATAAACAGCGGTGGCTACGACATGAGACAGCTCAACGACAAGTTGCCCGCTTCGATGAAGTCATTCGATGAGAAGGACTTCTGCCGTGATCCCCACCACCCGAATGTGGCCGCCTTCCAGATCTGGATGTACAGGCTCAGGTTCTCACTCTACATCGACGCCCTCGCCCACGTACTCAGCACTGGTCAGTCACCACCTCACAGCTAATACCACCGCTACGTTACAAAATTTAGTGTCGCTCACAATTCACCCCTGCGATCATTAATATTGTGCACCCTAGTCTCTTGTAAGATGGCGCAATGTTGGTGGTTTCCAAACGGGGTAAAAATCCTGGAACAGCACTGGGTCAACCCCTGCCCCTACCGAGGTTCTTGCCACGACATTACACTATCAAACAGGAAGCCAGGCAGTGACAATTCAAGTTCCGGTCGTAGAAAACTTTGCTTATTTAAAAGAAAAATGAGTACGGGTTAAAATAATAAATGAGTGAAGATTATAGCGACAGGAATTTTATTAATCGCTAAAATGCAATGGGGTCGCGTAATACTGCAGGAACGACCTCAATCAGCCGGGGTTGACCCCCTGCACAAATGACGAACTATCATGTATAACATGAAAAGAAAATCAAATGAAAGTAGTGTTAATAACAAATATAATACCGGAATGATAACTAGTGGGAGTTTCAGAAGGAGATGAAAACATTCCCTTGCCCAGATATATACATTACAGAATGTAGAGTTTTGAGGAGTGTAAAAACTCACACCCCCCTATAATAAAAAAATCACATACCATAAAAGGAAACCAAATTAAAATAGTGTTAATAACTATAACTAGTTAGGAAGAGCCGAAAATACTCTGCCTCGGTTAGATTATAAAATGAAGAGGTGTACTGGTTTTTATCTGTAATAAAAAAAATTTAATAAAAATAACAAAAATACGTATAATAGACATACATGTAATTAAAAAAAATACAAAATCTACAGTATTCCAACCCCTCGCAGACCACAAAACAGGTATGTTAAACTAGTTACAGCCAGCCAGACTAAGCCTGCGTTTAACGCATACACATTCAAAACTGACAAAATACACAAGACAATCGCCATATACACATTACAGACAACCACTGCAGTACAAATGACAGTGACAGTGCATTGAGGATGCCCAAAAAACATCCAAAGTGCCAACAGTGACTAACACCGCTACTGAAGATGGCGAGAGGCCGAAACCGGTTTAGCAAAAGACCAAACTGGCGAGAGGAGACAGATAAACACGAAATCTATGGTATTATTAAAATAAGATACGAAGTATGCTAAATAAATGATAAGTTTTTTCCTCACGAAAGTAGAAATGTTTTATATTTTTATGAGACAACTTTGATTAGTCATTGAAAATGTTAACAGTTTGTAATGGTTAACAGGTCAGGGCGTTGTGATGGAGAGGTGTCCTTGGAGTGATCGGGCGTTCCTCGAAACGATGTACAGTCATGGCTACATCAGCAGCGGAGGTTGGTAAAATACAAATTCATATTCCGTCGAGTATCTCTTCCATAGTTGTTTTTTATATCTACCACCAGATGGTTGGCACCAGCTAGCAGAGGGGCAGACTGTAGATCGTTAGCTACGTATAGCTCGCGAGGATTTTAATTGTTACTTTAGTCAGAAAATGAAAACCTGATGTTTTTTCCATAGTTTACTCAATCTACTGTTGACTCTCGCAGGTCTGGTCCTTTCTCTAGACTGGATTCGGCCGCTTGCCATCTTCAGTAGCTCTGTGAATCACCAATAAACTAATATAGTGACCTATATGGCGTAGGGCACTTGTGGAGCCACAGGTCAGTGGTTCCGTGCGCGGACTCTACTAAAACATGGATGTTAGTATGTGGTGGCTAACAGTAAAATAGAAAGTAAATAAAATGAGTTAACAATTTTATTGAATTATTAAATTAATAATGATTAACACTACGAACAAATGGAAACATTGAAGGTTACGAGAGTAGTACCGAATGAAGAAAATGCCAAATCAAAAGTGAAGTCTTTAAAAAACTATTTTAAAATTATCGAATAAAATACCTTCTAATTTTAAACAATTTTATTAACAATTCAAAAATCAGTATGCGTATTATCTTCCGAGTACTTCAACCTGACCACGAGGATAAGATACACCGCAAGCATCCTGTGTGCTACTGAAGACGGCATGATGCCGAAACCGGTCTAGAAAAAGATATAATACACTGAACTCTTGCCCTCCCTGAGATATTATAAAGCTAATTTGTTCGTTTACCGTCTATGTTAAGCGAGGAGGGCGTATTACACTTTGAGAGACAACACTCTGGAACACCTGATGCGACCGCACCTCATCATCTACTTGAATGTGCCTGTTGACGGCGTCTTGAAGAACATCAAGAAGAAAAACAGGCCCTACGAGGTCAATTCGAAAGCGCTGACAAAACAATACCTGCAGTCGCTCGAGGAAAACTACAAATCGACTTTCCTTAGGGATATCCAGTAAGGGAGGATGACTGTAGTTATTACCATAGATTTTGTGTGTTTCTGTCTCCTCTCGGTGGTTCGGTCTTTTGCCAGACCGGTTTCGGCCGCTCGCCATCTTCAGTAGCGGTGTCAGCCACCTTAGCACGTCGGATGCCCGACAGTCACAGCTTGTGCACCACAGTACGAGTGATATAAGTGACAGTGGAAACAGGATACCCCACGGGCATCCAAACTGACAGACACCGCTACTGAAGATGGCGGGCAGCCGAAACCATGGTATTCCAACCCCTCGCTGGCCGCAAAACAGGTATTCTAAATTATTAATAATTTTTTTTTGCAGATCTCACTGCGAAATAGTGGTTTACGACTGGGCCGACGGTGGCGATATGGAGGCGGTCGTCGAGGATATCGAAAGGATCGATTTTGACATATACACAAAAGGCGACAGCAAATTAGAAGATTGGCGCAAGCACAAGGAACAAGCGTGGGCCGACACCAGAATGTTGTAAGCCCACTTATCGAGTAGTGAATGGATTTAGTCAAAATGTTTGTTTCATATTCTAGCTACGACAGATCAATATGGCGTCTGTTTTTAATGAAATTGTTTGGCATTATGTCGGTTTTTGACATTTTCTTCATTTGATACACTCTTCGTAACCTTCAATGTTTCCGTGCTAATGTTAAAAAACAATATCGAATTGTTATTATTTAATTTAAAAAGGTAATCGATTTTTTTCGAATTTTAAAAATTGTTATAATTTATTTTATTTTAAGGTACGCCGACCAAAAGGGTATTCTGATGTCGTATTTCAACATCCCGATAATGGACGTCCCTGAGTTGGTAGTGGACGGTGAGGATATACAAAAGTACAATGCGGTTTGTCTCTCCGTGAGTATATTTATATGTTAATATACATTTATTGTATGGAGGAAAAATGTATAATATTGGCAAGCGTTTGATTCTCGGCTGCATCCACATTCGTCTTGAATTATTTCGATGATGCGAACTCTTTAACGTAACATTAAAGAGGGATTTTTATTAGGGAAATACCTGAAATCTACGGTATTCCAACCCCTCACAGACCACAAAACAGTTATGAAATCCTTTTAGTTTAGAATACCTGTTTTCTGTCTGTAGATGACCTGTGGTCTGCGAGGGGTTGGAATACCGTAGATTTTTTGTGTTTCTGTCACCTCTCACTGGTCTTTTGCTAGACCAGTTTCGGCTGCTTGCCGAAACACTGCTACTGAAGATGGCGAGCAGCCACAACCGGTCTAGCAAAAGACCGAACCAGCAAGAGGAGACAGAAACACACGAAATCTATGTAAATCCTTTTATTTAACAATTTGTTACTGTGTGATACATTTTTGTTAGAAGTGACAAAAATAAATTAAGTACAGAAGAAAAAACCATATTTATTTTCCCCAGGCAGGATTTGTGTTCTTTTGAGCTCAATTCGGTTACTTGAGTTTTATATTTGGTGTTCTGTTTTTCTATATAGCACGTATCACACCTGAGGGGGAACTCCTTGTACATTGCTTCGCATTTAAGTTTCATCGATAGCTATAAATATAACGTGTTTTTGGTTTTTCAGGCACCAGGTATGGATAATTATCGTTGTGAAGAAGCCACACTTTTCAGCACCGGCAGGTCCAAATATGTGCCGTATTGAATTTTTGGCATATATACCCCTGTCGAAAGAGAGAACGATGAGTAAAGACAGATTATTGTAAATAAAGCCGAATTGTTAAAATTTATTTATTTTGCATCCTTTCGAATTGTTATTCGTCCAACAAAAAAGAAATATCACAATGCATCTCGCGTATTGTCAAAAGTTTTTTCTTTTGAAATTAGAGATGGGAATAAATAAAAACTTGATAGTTCGCTTATTTGAATTATATATATATATACTGCCAGTAGTGAAGAAAGTATGTACAGAATGAATAATAAATAACTATGAAAATGTACGCCTCTAATATTTTATAGTAACCAAAAAGGTGTTTGATTTATTATCCCAATGATGTTTATTCTTAAAAGAGTTATATATAAATAAATTAGTAGAGTACAGAAAAATTATAATCTCATCTATTTTTGTAAAAAGTAAATTTGTGGTGTTTTATGAAATTATTAATTCAGTTGGAAAAACGAAATAATTGCCTGAAATCTTTATTGTAACGCATCAATTTCAATAAGGAATATTTTTATTAAATTGAAAAATGAATTGCTATAGCAATTTGTTCCCCCACCTATTCTATCTAGTTTTGAGATGGAAATCAACCCCAAATGTTTCTTGTATTACGTCAGTTTCAATTATGGATGTTTTTATAAGAATTAGAAGACAAAATCCTGGAGTAATTTAGCTCTATGCTTACGTTTGCCTTCTCACAATGTGAAATTTTACATATTTTTCATATTATTATTGCATAATAATATTTCATAATATTTGATATACATAGATTAAAATAATAACTGTAAAATGTCTTTTGTATGGAGGTTTTAAGTATAAAATTCTTTCATCGTAAAAGTATGTAACAAATTTCACAATTACTTTATTTTTCATTCAAATTTTATTTTTAAGTCAAAAGATTGTTGTAACCTAATATTCCTACTTGAGCTCCAAACAGTAAATTTTAAAATGTAATCAGAGATCTCTCGCCTAGAATAATGGGAAATATGTATGATAATACAAAATATATTTTTTTTAGTTGAAGACATATTTGAGCTAAGGTGAGCCTGAATAATGCCAATCAATAGTGCGGTCCATCCTAGTATAAATTATTCCGGGTTGACTTGATACTATTGTATCTCGATAGTTGATCTGCATTTACAGCGATTTTGAAAAATAATTGCTGAGAATAAGGAAATTAGATATTTGTTAAAATATATAAATTATTAATACCATAGATTTCGTGTGTTTCTGTCTCCTCTCGCTGGTTTGGTCTTTTGCTAGACCGGTTTCGGCCGCTCGCCATCTTCAGTAGCGGTGTTAGTCACTTTTGGCACTTCGGGTGTTTTTTGGGCATCCTCACTGCACTATCACACTGTCACTTGTACTGTGGTGGTTGTCTGTTTGTCGTGTGTCCTGTTATTGTGTTTTTGGGGGATTTAATTTGTCTTGTTTGAGTTTGGGGGGTGGGTGGGATTTTTGTAAAACATCCAAAGTGCCAAAAGTGACTAAACACCGCTACTGAAGATGGCGAGCGGCCGAAACCGGTCTAGCAAAAGACCAAACCACAGCGAGATGAGACAGAAACAACAAATCGACGTTATTCCAACCCCTCGCAGACCACAAAACAGGTATGTTAAAATAAATTATTAAATTTAAATCAATTTTCTTGCTGACGTTTTTCTAAACGTTGTGATTTGGAACCCGCAGGCCGAATCGATGTATCACTTGGGAAACACAAAATCGATATTGCCAACCTAACGTAAGCGATGCTATAAATAGGGAACACAATATTCGGTCTTGATGCACGTGTGTATATATATGTACGTCTCTTATTATTGTGTTTTTGGGGATGTTTGTCTTATTTGTGTTGTTGGGGGGGGGAGGATTGTTGTCAGTTGTACTGTACTGTGAGACAGAAACATACGAAATCTACGATTATTTTCCTTGTTGATACATAGATTGTATTCGCGATAAACTATTTATATGATATAAGAAGATATATTTTTTAGTTGAAAATATATTTGAGCTAAGGCTCACAGGTGAGCCTGAATAACAAAAGCGGTTATGGCAGGTCCATCTTAGTATCGATTATTCGGGGGGGATGACTTGATATGTAGGTAGTTTATCTGCATAATTTTGAATAATAATTGCGGAAAATATATAAATTATATATGTATTGAAATATAGAATTATTAAATTTTAATTATTTTTATTGCCAACGTTTTGTTCGGGCCGAATCGTTTGAGAAACGCGGAAAACCTAAAAAAGAGGTGTTGCCAACTATAAAAGGCGCTATAAATACCAGACACAATATTCTGTCTTGACAATATACATATAAAAAATATAAAACACATATGAAACATGATTTAATGAATAAAATTAAAAATAATAAATGAAAACGGTAATTTTGTTTCTCGTACACAGGATGTATTCACGATAAAATATTTATACATTTTCACGGAACAATATAGAGCAGTCTGAAATTATTGAGAATTTTAACCGGGGTTTAAAATTCTGCACTGAAAAATTTAATAAAGCCTATTATTAATTCTATTAAGCCTATTAATTGTATTCTATATTGCTGTGCCATACGCTCCTGTCTGAAATAAAATTAACGGCTGAATTAACTGATGATTTATTTCTGGATGAGTTATTCGATGCACTCGAAAACAGGTTTGTATAATATAAAGGAGGATTTATTGTATTTTAAATAATTTTTCAGCCAATACAGCCCCGGTTCCGTAGGCGTACCACGGTCGTCTCCTGGGGCGTCCTTATGGCGTGTTGGTGGGGGGGGGGGAAATTTCGGGAAATGGCGGCCGACTTTAGGAGGGCATCCGAGTCGGATTGTTGACGAAATTCTGATCGATACCGGTTATTTTTACTGGCGCGTAGAAAACAGCGGAGGGGAGGTTGCATGATCGATGATATGCGCGGCTCGCTTTCGCCCCCCTGATATCGGTGTTTTGCCCCTGTCACGGTTCTATCGTTGAATTTTAATGTCCACCGTCGAGGCCGGGACTGGTCCCGGGCCGATGTGTCGGCGGTAGCATCGACCGGATAATTACCGAAAGGTGATGCTCCGTTTCCGCCCTCCGCCATAAGCCCGCAGTTGGAAACGTCCCGCTCTGTTTATCTTAATTTCGGAGAACCCAGCGACCGAACATAGCCGAGACGGCGAACCCGTGTTTTTCTTTTTTGCGACGTTTATTTTCCTTTTCCCCCAAGCCCCGCACCCTGGCCAACATGACCTCGGCCGTCTACCTCGAACATTACCTCGACAGTAAGTACAACTTTGGTTTAAGGGGAAAATAGTTTTAAACTTGTCTTTGGAATAACCTCGCACGGTAAGGTTATGCTGCCGTCTGTGAGGCGGGTTTCCCACAGGAAAACATTTCTTAGATTAGATGTCACGATACGAGAAACAGGTTGGTTTCTTGGAGGTTCTTGCGTTGATTGAATAATTTTTTCACTTTCAGAAACGTTCAGCAGAATGATTTGACCGCCCTAGAATTGGAATATGACCACATTAAAGTTGTCTTCTTTGAAATAACCTCACTAATGCCCTAAGTTATATTTCTTTTTGTGGGGCCTCCAAATTCAGTTTTTTGTTGAATTAACAAGTCTAATGGGGCTCCCCCTACTCACAACTTATATGGCAAGGTTAGATATCGATATCTGGTACATTCGATATGGTGACATACACAGTACAGGACTGTTATAATTATTTTATATTTATTATTATTATTTTTCTTATCGAAGCATTTGAAATAACCTCACTAGCCCCCTTATTCAAACAATAAGGTTATATTATTCCCTTTTGAGAGGCGGGTTTTCTTCCCAAAACCTTTCTTATATTAAATGTTGCAATATGAGGTTGGATTTGATTCCATCCGGGAGATTCTGGCGGTTATAGAACAAATTGTCCTTTATTGTTACGATTACACTTTCAAAAACACTTAGTGTATTTATTTGGTCCCTTGCAGAAGTGGCATTGAAATAACCTCTCTACTGCCCCCATAGAAACAGTAAGGTTATGTTACCTTTTGTGGACCCTCCAAAAAATTATTTTTTTGTGATGGTTACCATTGCACTTTTGAATATACTTGGCAGAATATTATACTTGTCGCTTGCTCTATATAAGCAATGTTGAAAATAAAAATCTAAATTTCTCTTGTAAATGCTAAATGCGCAGGTTTGGAACACTTGCCGATCGAGCTGCAGAGGAATTTCACACTGATGCGAGATCTGGACTCGAGGGCGCAGTGCATAATGCGCAACATTGACAAGATGGCTGACGACTTCATGAACAACATGAAGTCGATGTCGAGCGAAAAGAAAAAGGAGATGATGAACGACATACAGGCCCAGTTCAATAAGGCAAAGGAATACGGTGATGACAAAGTACAACTCGCCATTCAGACATATGAACTTGTAAGTACAAAACTTTGAAATTATTATTTCTACTTTCGTCTGTAGAGCCTGTAAATGGTAAATGATGATAAGCCTAACATCTGCCGTGGATGTTATGTTAGCCTGTAAGTTAGTTTGTTAATAGGGACAGTGATCACAAAGGGTATAATGGGAAAGCATAATTGCACTATTAGTACTGACAAAAAATTGCTTTGTAGCTAAATATTTATTCCTGCCCCATCACTCAATAATAATAAATCCTAGTCCTACTTAAATCCTAATAGATACCTATAATATTTCTCAGTATTTCTACAGCTCAAGTGTGCCAGCGGCCTTGATATGGGTTTGCGATAGGAGGTTGCACTTATCCCTACTTATGACTAACTTAGAAACTTTACATTTAGGCATTCCAGTCAGATTTGAAATGCTCAAATAGTATAGTTAAGGTCATGTTGAGAAGTGTGAATATATACACATATAAGTAAATATATATATATATATATATATATATATATATATATATATCCAGTTAATGAACAATATAATTCGGGATATTTTCAGAGTACCACCTGAATGTAACATAAACAAACCAAAATATCGCAAAAAAATTATATCTGTTCAATGACCATAATTACACTTTGTATTATTGCCTTCATGTTCATAATTTATAATGTTTTAAACCATTTTTCTACGTATAAATAACACTAGAATTTGTTTAGAACCAAGTTTCTGCCTGTAAATAGTGCTTAAATTCATATAAAACCCTGTATCAACCTATACATTACAGTAAAACTGGTTGTAAAACACTTTTCTACCTTTATATAGTGCTCAAATTTGTATTAAACCCATTTTTCTACCTATAAATTGCACTAAAACTGTTCATAAAACCTTGTTTCTACCTACAAATTGCTCTAAAACTGTCCATAAAACCTTTTTTCTATCTATAAATAGTGCTAAAATACATATAAAACCATTTTTCTACCTATAAATTATGCTAAAACTGTTCATAAAACCGTTTTTCTGCCTATAAATAGTGCTATAATTCATGTATCTTACGACACTCCGTTCGACCAAGCACTTTGTGTTCATGTTCATAATTATTATTACTACAAAATTTTTTTATGCTATTTGCCAACTGTATAGAGCCTGTCACCGTCATTAGTGCAATCTTGGGCAGGCACGTGAACAGTGTCCTCAAGACTTAAGAGTTGGAAAATTCAGTTTTAAGTAGTTGAGGCCAAGTTAGATTGAGAGATATAAGTTTAGCTAAGTTGGAGCAGTCGTCGTCGATTAATATTAAGCAGTGAAAAAATTGAAATTAATTGTAGCTTCGTGATGTTTCTGTCTCCTCTCGCTGGTTTGGTCTTTTGCTAGACCGGTTTCGGCTGCTCGCCATCTTCAGTAGCGGTGTTACTGTCACTGTTAGCACTTTGGATGTTTTTTGGGCATCCTCACTGCACTGTCACATTCACATGTACTGTAATTTTTGTCAGTATGTCGGTCGTTTATGAATGTCACAGTACATGTGAAAGTGACAGTGGGCAGTGAGGATGCCCAAAAAACATCCAAAGTGCTAACAGTGACAGTAACACCGCTACTGAAGATGGCGAGCAGCCGAAACCGGTCTAGCAAAAGACCAAACCAGCGAGAGGAGACAAAAACATCACGAACCTACAGTATTCCAACCCCTCGCAGACCACAAAACAGGTATATATTTAATTGAAATTAATTGTTTTCAGGTTGATAGATAGTTGAAAATGAAATTTTTTTCCAATTTTACAGTCGATTTTACATATATTTTTCAGGTAGATAAACACATACGAAGGTTAGACTCGGATCTTGCGAGGTTCGAATCCGAAATCCAGGACAAAGCGATGAGCAACACGAGAAACGCACAGGATGACCAGGCGGCACAGAAAAGTAGGCGCAAAACAAACTTAGCTTTAATATCAAATTGAACAATTTTTAATTAGAAAAAAAATATTTTGAATTGGTCTAGCCGTTTAGGCTTCAGGCGCAGATGCAAGTCGGGTTTACCACAATCTGTCTGAATAAAGGAAGGAATTAATTAGTATCACTAATTTGTTGTGGGTTCCCGTTGGTGCGAGTTGTTCCTCCCCCTCCCCTGTTATTCCAGAATTTTCAGTTAGAGTCAGGAACGGGTGTTAAATTATTGAAGATGAGATCCTTCTGTCATTAACTTGTGGTGGGATCGTGTAATAACTGCGGGAAGAACCTCAAATTTGCGCGCATTCAAATCGGGTATACCATAAAATGGAGTCAAATTAAATAAATATAGATTTCGTGTGTTTCTGTCTCCTCTCACCCGTTTGGTCTTTTGCTAGACCGGTTTCGGCTGCTCGCCACCTTCAGTAGCGGTCACTAGTTAGTCACTTTTGGCACTTTGGATGTTTTTTGGGCATCCTCACTGCACTGTCACTGTCACTTGTGCTGTGGTGGTTGTCTGTTTGTTGTGTGTATATTATACGTGTCTTGTTATTGTGTTTTTGGGAGATGTTGTTTGTCTTATTTGGGTTGAGGGGTTAAGGAAAGTAAATCATCACTGTAGACAGTACAAGTGACAGTGACAGTGCAGTTAGGATGCCCAAAAAAAAACATCCAGTGGCAAAAGAGACTAGCAGTGTTAGCCGCTCGCCCCATCTTCAGTAGCGGTGTTAATCACTTGTACTGTCACAGTGTCAGTGCACTGAGGATGACCTCACAAAGGAAGGACATCCAAAGTGCCTAAACCACTATTGAAGATGGCGAGCGGTTGAAACCGGTCCAGCAAAAGACCAAACCGGTGAGAGGAAACAGAAACACGAAATCTACAGTATTCCAACCCCTCACAGACCAAAAAACACGTATTATAAACTATTAATGAATCCAGAAGGCTCTGAAAATAATCTGCCCAGTTGTGGACCAGTTTTTTTAACTAAAAAAAAAAATCACTTATACCATAAGGGGAAACCCAATTTTGACTAGGTTGCTGGAAAACCATGTCAATAGAATGGTTTCCTTTAAGCAAAGTATATTCTTCAGTCGTATTTTTAGTACAAACAAGACTCAAATATTTAAAAGGCCTGTTAGTAGATAACATGGAGCTTTTCTTGTATAACGTTGAAGGACTGCCGATTCTGAAAAAGAAAAAAGGAAAGTCGGCAACCTGAGTGAGGTTCCTGTATTGAATAAAACTGTGGTACCATTTAAATATGACTGAGGAATATAATAAATATATAAATTTAGATAAATTTGCAATTAGAGAGAAAAGCGCATCGACAGGAAGGCCAAAGGAACCGGCGCCATTCTGGTAACCGTGCGGAGGTTCCACCATCGGCCAAAGCGGCTCCCAACAGTGTACAAGATTCATCCCTTCTAGTTAAATCTAGACCCTCAATAGGTTAATCAAATAATAAATAAATCTGTGACTATTAGGCAATTTTTTCTTTCTTTCTCTTTTTTTTTCTAATATTTTGCCTTTCAATGCGTAATTTTTTTTTTAACATTTCAACATGTTCTGTTTTACAGGAGGTAGGAAAAAATTAAAGGAGGAAAAGAAAAAGAAGCGCGGCGGCGGAAGTTCAGAAGAGGAGTCCGCCGTTAAAATGGCAAAAAAGAAGAAGAAAGGTATAATGTTTTAATTATTTTATTTGTTCATTAAGTAATTAATTTTTACCTGTGGCCCTCCTTCTATCTTGTTTCTCTCCTGTGCTCCCCCCCTCTGTATTATCGGTGAATAGGTAAATATTCATTAAGTTTACCGTAGATTTCGTCTGTCTCCTCTCACTGGTTTGGTCTTTTGCTAGACCGGTCTCTGCCGCTCGCCATCTTCAGTAGCGGTGTTAGTCACTTTTGCACTTTGGATGGTTTTTGGGCATTCTCACTGAACTGTCACTGTCACTGTCACTTTACAAGTGACCTGTAGTGATTGTTTGTTGTGTGTATATATATTGTGTTTTGGGGGGTGTTGCTTGTCTTATTTGTGTTGAGGGAGAGGTGTGGGATTTTTGTAATGGACAAATAAGACAAACAACACCCTCTAAAACACAATAAAAAGTGACAAACACCGCTATTGAAGATGGGGCGAACAGCCGAAACTGGTCTGGCAAAAGACCAAACCAGTGAGAGGAGACAGAAACACCACAAAATCTACGGTATTCCAACCCCTCGCAGACCACAAAACAGGTATGTTAAACTTGTTAATTTTAATTTTACAACACGACAATATGCACTTATTACACTAAACTACAGAGCTAGAAGCGACGGAAACAAAAAGAAAATTTTAACCCCTGTTATGGCGTACACTCGAAGAGCGTTTTTTCGCAGTTAACATTGATGATATTCTGCCGCTGTTTACTACGATGAATCACACGGTTTACTTACTTTTATGGGCCCGTGTAGAAAAGATAGAAGGGATAGAAATAAAAATAGTGAAATTCGTCTGCTGAAATGACGTACATATATCTGTTTCATTGTTGAGATGATGATAACTCAGATTCTAAACAGAAATCCTTCAAACTGTCCTCAACACTCCCCCTCTTCCTGTAAACGCATCGTTTACCGCGATCTCAACATACATACAGTGGATGATTTATTAAAATCTTGGTCCTCTAAAGTGTCATTCCTCGTCCTAATTAACTCATGGAGCCCACTCCTCTGTTATCGCTCAGCTACGGCTTAGATGCCGCCGGCGTAGGGATCTTCCGTACTCTGGATACGGGACAAAAGTATGTTCATCGCGGTGTGGCATCTTCAACGTTAGATGCAAAAACAAATAACCTGGACGCTGTTATGGCTGTGTGCGTGATGCGTGTTGTGTACAATGATTAAATAAGAAAGTGTCGCCAGGTGGAGGCAAAGGAGGTACAGGTCCCGCTAAGGGGGGAGCGGCGACGGGTTCGACAACGGAGTCGGCACTGGGCACGCTTCCGGCGCTGGCGCATGGCGCCGACGTCCTCGACATGCCCGTCGATCCCAATGAACCTACGTACTGCCTCTGCCACCAGGTATCCTACGGCGAGATGATAGGCTGTGACAACCCCGATGTGAGTACACTCCTCGAAATACACACCTACCATTCGTATACCCAATCGCCAAACCCTTTTCCTTACATAGTCTAAAACATAGTTTCTACCGACAAATTGCGTTAAAACTGTTCATAAATACCCGCTATTCCTACCTATAGACAGCGCTAAAATCCGTATAAAACCCAGTTTCCATCTAAAAATTGATCTAAAACTGTTCAAAAACCGTAGGTTTGTGGTGTTTCTGTCTCCCCTCTTTTGCTAGACCGGTTTCAGCTTCAATCGCCAGTGTTAGTCACTTTCGGCACTTTGGATGAAAGACCAAACCAGCGAGAGGAGACAGAAACACCACAAACCTACGGTATTCCAACCCCACAAAACTGGTATGTTCAAAAACCCTTTTTCTACCTATAAATAGCTCTAATATCTGTATAAAACCCAGTCTCTATCTAAAAATTGATCTAAAACGGTTCAAAAACCATAGGTTTGTGGTGTTTCTGTCTCCTCTCGCTGGTCTGGTCTTTTGTCAGACCGGTTTCAATCGCCGGTGTTAGTCACTTTCGGCACTTTGGATGAAAAACCAAACCGCAGCGAGAGGAGACAGAAACACCACAAACCTACGGTATTCCAACCCCACAAAACAGGTATGTTCAAAAACCCTTTTTCTACCTATAAATAGCGCTAAAATCCGTATAAACCCAGTTTCTATCTAAAAATTGATCTAAAACGGTTCAAAAACCTTAGGTTTGTGGTGTTTCTGTCTCCTCTCGCTGGTTTGGTCTTTTGTCAGACCGGTTTCAGCTTCAATCGACAGTGTTAGTCACTTTCGGCACTTTGGATGAAAGACCAAACCAGCGAGAGGAGACAGAAACACCACAAATCTACGGTATTCCAACCCCACAAAACAGGTATGTTAAAGTGTTCAAAAACCCTTTTTCTACCTATAAATAGCTAAAATCCGTATAAAACCCAGTTTCTATTTAAAAATTGAGCTAAAACTGTTCAAAAACCCTTTTTCTACCTATAAATAGTGCTAAAATTCGTATAAAACCCTTTTTCTATCTTGAAATTGCTCCTAGGTTTCTATCAAACACAGTTTTTACAGAAATTGTCCTAAAAAGGGATATACTTCACCTGAATAGGGATTATACGTCTTAGATATAGTTGATATAAATAAATAATACTGTAGATTTCGTGTAATCCGACGTGTAATGACTTAAGCCGATTAATATAATCGGCCAAAGAAGAACAACATCCTGAAAAACACAATAACAAGACACATATGTATACACACGACAAACAGACAACCACCACAGTACAAGTGACGGTGACAGTGCAGTGAGGATGCCCAAAAAACATCCAAAGTGCCTAACACCGCTACTGAAGATGGTGAATGGCCGAAGCCGGTCTAGCAACAGATCAAACCAGCGAGGCGAGACAAAAACACGAAATCTACGGTAACAGGTATTCTAAAATAAATAATAAGTATCTCCCCAAATTTGGTTCTATTTGATGTTGTTATTGTTTCAGTGCCCGATCGAGTGGTTCCATTTTGCCTGCGTTGCCCTAACGACGAAACCGAAAGGGAAATGGTTCTGTCCAAAATGTTCGGCGGATAGAAAAAAGAAATAAGTAAGCCATTCTATTATTTAACATTTGAAGTTCATGATATTTTTTATAGGCCGTTAATAATAACTTGTTTATCGCAACAAGGATGTTGCGCAACATCCTATGCAAATGGGACAAAAAACGTAAAAAAATAAAAACACTCATAAAACATATTCATAAAAACATATTTCGCTTAGTATATATTGTTTGGGGGTTAAAAAAAGATAGCTAGTAATCAAGGCTTATCAAATTAATTTTATAATCATCACGATAATTATAATATCACAATAAGAATCGTGGTTAGAATCAAGTACTGAAAATGGAATTGTGAAATATACAATTGAGTATGATTAGTTTGTAGTGAGTGTATAATTGAGAATGTATTAGTAAAATACCCCAGGGGGGAAAATTGAGGTAGGACTTTCCTTTTTGGGATCTCTGGATCCTGGAGCAGTGTTGGATACCTCGGTGGATACCCTTAGTCGGTTAACGTCAGGCTTCAATATATCCCCCTTGTATATATTATCAGTTTTTTAGCTAAACAATAAGGTCAATATCTAATTTTTTTCTTGTTCAAGTCTATTCTTTTGTTGAGTCGTCCATAACCGCTATAGAATTCCAAATCCTCACAATCCATTGTGCCTGTATTACATGTTAAGATTATTGATAAACTAATTTCTTTAGATTTGTTTTGTTTATGTTGTCTGAGAGGATACAGAAACACAACAAATCTACGGTATTTCAACCCGTCGCAGACCACAAAACAGGTGTGTTAAACCTAAACCAACTAATTTCTTTTTCAGGAACAACGGAATTTTCTCAGGTCTGAGAGGGAACTTTATTATTATTAAGTGCCCATGGGGGTCAATGGTGGTTGAAACCAGTCAGGAATGTCTCCTCTCCTCTTCTTACTAACGAATGTCTCTCTATTGAGAAGGAAGATGAATAATAATAATAAATGGTTTGTAATTATTTATATTGTCTTGTTGCACGGTTGAAACGGATTGTATTTGTATGGATAATTTATTTTTAGCTTTTATTTTTTAGCCAAAAAAAGTTTAATAACAGAAACAAACTTTTTTTTTTCTTTATCACCCCACTACCAACACCCCCTCCAAGAGGGAAATGTTCCTCTGTTAATATTGAAGTTATTCGCGAACTTCTTTTTCCAAAATACTGTTCATCAAATTGCACCTGATTATTGCGAAAAAGCCCGGCTAGAAACGTTAGGTTAGGTTTAGTTCGCATTTCTGGGTCAATTATGTGCCGCAAAACCGATTTTGCGGTTTTATTGCGCAAAATTGCCCGAAAATGCAGTTTTCAGGCGCGAACCACACAAAATTGTGGTTATTAGGTAAAAAACCGACCCCAAATTGTTATTACACGCAAATCGGCCATAAAAACCGGCCCATAAAGCCGTTTTTAAGCGCAAAATCAGCCCAAAAATGCTGTTTTTAGGCTCAAGAATGATGTTTATAGGCGCAATATCGACCAAAAATTAGGTTATTAGGCCGAAAAATGCGGATTTAGGCGCAAAATGGGCCTAATTATTGGGCCGATTTTGGGCCTAAAAACGGCATTTTCGGACCGATTTCTGGCATAAAAACGGCATTTTTGGACCGGTTTTGGCCTAAACACTGCTGTATTGAGCTGATTTGGTGCTTAAAAACAGTAATTTTGTTCCTAAAAACCGCATTTCTGGGACAATTTTGTGCCTGAAAAGAGCATTTTTTTCCCATAAAAACTCCTTTTTTGGGTCAATTTTTCGCCTAAAAACAGCAATTTTTGGCTTAAAACCGCTTTTTGGGTTTATTTTGCCCATAAAAAACGTATTTTTCTACCTAAAACCCTGATTTTTGAGCCAATTTTGCGCGTAAATACCATTTTTTGGCTCGATCTTTCGCCTAAAAATCGTATTCCTGGGCCTGAAAACGCATTTCTGGGTCGATTTTACTCCTAAAAACCCCTTTTTTGGGCCAAAAAACCGCATTTCTGGGTCGATTTTACTCCTAAAAACCCCCTTTTTGGGCCTAAACCGCATTTTTGGGCCGATTTTTCGTCATAAAACCCCATTGTAGCACCTAAAAACTGTTTTTTCTGGCCGATTTTTCGTCAAAAAACCCCATTTTTCGGCCTAAAAACCGCATTTTTGGGCCGATTTTTCGTCATAAAACCCCATTATAGCGCCTAAAACTGCTTTCTCTGGCCGATTTTTCGTCAAAAACCGCATTTTTTGACCTAAAAACCCGCCTTTGGGCCGATTTTTCGTCAAAAAACCCCATTTTTGTGCCTAAAAACCTCATTTGTGGACCGATATTTCCTCCAAAAACCCCATTTTTCGGCCAAACAAAAACAATTATTGGGCCGATTTTTCGCCAAAAAACACCATTATTGGCCCTAAAAACCGTATTTTTGGGCCGATTTTTCGCCAAAAAACCCCATTGTAGCACCTAAAAACTGTTTTTTCTGGCCGATTTTTCGTCAAAAAACCCCATTTTTCGGCCTAAAAACCGCATTTAGGGCCCATTTTTCCTCAAAAAACCCCATTTTTTTTCGAAAAACCTAAATTTTCGATTTTTAACCCGCCGTTTCAGGGGCAAGTGTAACTCACTTTGGTACACTTGTGGGTGGAATATGGGACCGATCTGAGAAAATTTTCGAAAAACCTAAATTTTCGATTTTCAACCCGCCGTTTCAGGGGCAAGTGTAACTCACTTTGGTACACTTGTGGGTGGAATATGGGATCGATATTCGAAAATTTTCGAAAAACCTAAATTTTCGATTTTTAACCCGCCGTTTCAGGGGCAAGTGTAACTCACTTTGGTACACTTGTGGGTGGAATATGGGATCGATATTCGAAAATTTTCGAAAAACCTAAATTTTCGATTTTTAACCCGCCGTTTCAGGGGCAAGTGTAACTCACTTTGGTACACTTGTGGGTGGAATATGGGATCGATATTCGAAAATTTTCGAAAAACCTAAATTTTCGATTTTTAACCCGCCGTTTCAGGGCAAGTGTAACTCACTTTGGTACACTTGTGGGTGGAATATGGGATCGATATTCGAAAATTTTCGAAAACCTAAATTTTCGATTTTTAACCCGCCGTTTCAGGGGCAAGTGTAACTCACTTTGGTACACTTGTGGGTGGAATATGGGATCGATATTCGAAAATTTTCGAAAAACGTTAATTTTCGATTTTCAACCCGCCGTTTCAGGGGCAAGTGTAACTCACTTTGGTACACTTGTGGGTGGAATATGGGATCGATATTCGAAAATTTTCGAAAAACCTAAATTTTCGATTTTTAACCCGCCGTTTCAGGGGCAAGTGTAACTCACTTTGGTACACTTGTGGGTGGAATATGGGATCGATATTCGAAAATATTTCGGAAAAAACGCTAATTTTCGATTTTTAACCCGCCGTTTCAGGGGCAAGTGTAACTCACTTTGGTACACTTGTGGGTGGAATATGGGATCGATATTCGAAAATTTTCGAAAAACGTTAATTTTCGATTTTTAACCCGCCGTTTCAGGGGCAAGTGTAACTCACTTTGGTACACTTGTGGGTGGAATATGGGATCGATATTCGAAAATTTTCGAAAAACCTAAATTTTCGATTTTTAACCCGCCGTTTCAGGGGCAAGTGTAACTGGGTGGAATATGGGATCATATTCTTTTCGAAAACCTAAATTTTCGTACCCGCCGTTTCACTTAACTCACTTTGGTACACTTGGGTGGAATATGGGATCGATATTCGAAAATTTTCGAAAAACGTAAATTTTCGATTTTTAACCCGCCGTTTCAGGGGCAAGTGTAACTCACTTTGGTACACTTGTGGGTGGAATATGGGATCGATATTCGAAAATTTTCGAAAAACCTAAATTTTCGATTTTTAACCCGCCGTTTCAGGGGCAAGTGTAACTCACTTTGGTACACTTGTGGGTGGAATATGGGACCGATCTGAGAAAATTTTCGAAAAACGTTAATTTTCGATTTTTAACCCGCCGTTTCAGGGGCAAGTGTAACTCACTTTGGTACACTTGTGGGTGGAATATGGGATCGATATTCGAAAATTTTCGAAAAAACTAAATTTTCGAATGCCTAAAAACTGCGGTCGGGCCGACTTTGCGCCAAAACCCGCATTTTTTCTCCTAAAAAGCGCATATTTGGGGCGATTTTGCACCTTAAAACCGCTTTTTTGGGGCGATTTTGTGCCCAAAAACCGCATTTTTTAATCGATTTTTTACCTAATGTCGGCATTTTTGTGTCTTAAAAACGCATTTTAGGGCCTAAAAACCACATTTTTGGGCCCAAAAACCGCATTTTTGGGCCAATTTGCGCCTAAAAACAGCATTTTTGGGCCTACAAACCGCATTTTAGAGCTGATTTTATGCCTTAAACCCGCATTTTTAAGATGACTACTCCTAAAAACCGCATTTTTCGTCAGATTTTGCGCCTAAAAGCCCCCTTTTTGCTCCTAAAAACCTCATTTTTTGACCGATTTTGCGCCCATAAACCGCATTTCTGGTCCTAAAAACAGCATTTTCGGGCCGGTTTTGCGCTTAAAAACCGCATTTTTCGTCAGATTTTGCGCCTAAGAACCCCTTTTTGGCGCCTAAAAATCTCATTTTTTGACCGATTTTGTGCCTATAAACCGTATTTCTGGTCCTAGAAACAGCATTTTCGGGCCGGTTTTGCGCTTAAAAACCGCATTTTTCGTCACTTTTTGCGCCTAAAAACCTCATTTTTTGACCGATTTTGTGCCTATAAACCGCATTTCTGGTCCTAAAAACAGCATTTTCGGGCCAGTTTTGCGCCTAAAAACCCCTTTTTTGCTCCTAAAAACCGCATATTTGGACCGATTTTGCGCCTAAAAACTGCATTTTTCGTCACATTTTGCGCCTAAAAACCCCTTTTTTGCGCCTAAAAACCGCATTTTGGGCCAATTTGTCGCCTATAAACTGCATTTCTGGTCCTAAAAATCGCATTTTTGGGCCGATTTGGCGCCTAAGAACCGTATTTTTGGACCTAAAAACCTCATTTTTGGGCCTAAAAACAGCATTTTGGCTGATTTTGAGCCAGAAACCGCATTTTTGGGCCGATTTTGACCCTAAAAATGGCATTTTGGAATATGGGATGGATCTGAGAACATTTCTGGGGTAAAATGCTCTTTTTATGCTCCAAATCAGGGCTACAATCCGTTTTTTCAGCTCAAAATCATGACTAATTGCGCAGGAAAGAATGAGACCTAAAATGTGAGAAACAGCATACACCTGTATCTGGGCATCTTTAGTTGGGGGGGTGTCCCCCACTAAAATAATTCATTTATTACTGTCATCAGTCTGTTTAAGAACAGAGTGCAGTAACAATGCTCAGTCAAAATGTTAGTTACTACGATGGCTGGGAACGATGGGAGAGGAGACAGGTTAATCCAAGCTGCATGTAAGATTAGGCCCGTTAGTGGCCGTTTTGTTATACACATATCGAATTAAAATGTTCATTTACATTTATCCCTTTGGCCTATAACCGGGAGTCCGGTGAATAATTTGTGCGCTAAGCGAAAACGGCGGGTCTAGGGTATAGCGGGTATATACCGGTGAGGGTGAGGGGGCAACAACATCACGGTCACTTTACCAAACAGAAGATGGATGAACAGAAGATGGCCAAGGGCCATTGAAAACAGATCCAACGAGAGGTTGCCAACAAGTCCAACTGTACCAAGGTGGAGCCCGAAGATCTAACGAGAGGTTGCCAACAAGTCCAACTGTACCAAGGTGGAGCCCGAAGATCTAACGAGAGGTTGCCAACAAGTCCAACTGTACCAAGGTGGAGCCCGAAGATCTAACGAGAGGTTGCCAACAAGTCCAACTGTACCAAGGTGGAGCCCGAAGATCCAACGAGAGGTTGCCAACAAGTCCAACTGTACCAAGGTGGAGCCCCAACCGCTTTCTTCTCTACTATCGCTCAAGCAACTGGTAGAAGACATCCTCTAGGCCAAAGGGATTAAATTAAAAGTCGTCCCTACTACCACAGTACCTGTTTTCGGGATAAATTCGTGCCTGAAATCAATAATGAAAGGATTGGATTAGAAATAAATAAAAAGGAAAATAATCGGGCGATACAATATCCTGCGATTAAAATTGTTTTTATTTTCTTTATCCACAATATATGCAATAATATTTACATTTCGTAGAAAAGTGAGGACAAGGGAGGAAAGGAAAAGGAGAGGGAACAAAATCATAATTACACAGTGGTGAAAGGATAGAACGCGAAGGACGAAGAAATTACAATAAATACTTCTTCAATATTTTTTTTTTTTTACTATTATTATCTGGCACATTTATGTACAAAAATTACGTATAACTTTATTTCGAGAATTCCACCCGAACGGAAAATAAAGGGAACTGAAATGTGTTCTTCTTCTTTTCGTTTCTCTCATTTAATTTCTTCGACATAAGTGGCCGGAAATATTCCAACAACTCCGTTCAGCTCGCCGAGCCACCACCCGTCCGGCTGTTTGTCATGTATATTGATTATATCGCCTGTACAACAAATAATATATTTATTTCATACAATTAGCTAACAAATGTATATAAATAGATATTTATACGCATATATAAAAGAACGGAAAATGCGTAGATGCGTAACGCGTAATGATTATTCTACGAGTCGACTCAAGGTCGACGAGCAGGGGTGCCAACTCCGCGTATTCACCCCAAATTCCGGGGAAAACACAATGCAATAAATTCGGGGGTAGGCAACTAATTATTGTTCATAGAGTTTTTGTAAATTTTAATGACCTTTAAAAAAAATATTTATAGTTCAGAACACATGTTTTGTGGTCTGCGAGGGGTTGGAATATACCGTAGATTTCGTGTTTTTCTCTCTGTCTCCTCTCACTGGGGTTTGGTCTTTCGCTAGACCGGTTTTTCCTAATCTTCAGTAGCGGTATCAGTCACTTGTGGCACTGTTTTGGACATCCTCACTGCGCACTGTCACTAGTACTGTACACAAGCAAATACATGCCCGAAAAACATCCAAAGTGCCAAAAGTGGCTAACCGGTCTAGCAGAAGACCAAACCAGCAAGAGGAGACAGAGTAAACACACAAAATCTACAGTAAAAAAAAAATAATATAATTTTGTAATAAATAATAATAAACTGTGAGATAGTGGATGCCACTAACATTCCCGTGACAACGGTACATAAGCATTTAATCAAGACGGGATATGCGAATCGATGATATTGTGTATTCATTTTCCACCAGAAAAGGGAAAAAACATGATATGAATTTAGGTAGACCCTGGTAGATAGATTATAGCATATGTATATTATAACCAAAACAACAATATTGTCTGTACAAGAACAGAAATGACTTAACTTTATAATTATTTATTGCGATTCCTGCCTTTCGTCGAGGTAAAAGGCATATGTACAATAGTTTTTAGAAGTTGACCTTTTCAATCTAATGAAAAATCAGTATAGGAATGTGACTGACCAGGATTTAGACTGAGCTCATCGTAGAGATTGGCCGTGTAATTGTAGAGCGCTTTGCACTTGAGCGGCACACTTTCGGGCACCCGAATAACAGAAGTCTCTTCGTACTCCTTCTCGCTTCCTTGTGAAGAAAACTCGTCTGCACATAATAAGGAAATATCAATTTGAATTACACACCTAAACCCGCAATACACGCACAGTCTTCCATATTTGTTGGAAAGTTCCACACAATTTTGCTTTCTGACTACCAGTACAGCATCTGTTTCACTTTTTCCATGTTCCATATTTGTGCCAATATGCATCCACACAGTAAGAAACAATTTTCCACCCATTCTGGCCTTGACATGTTGAAAATACCCTCGACTAATCGGTCAGGTATTTTAAAACTAGAAATTGTTTTTAGTTTCTTGAAGTACGAATAGAAAAAACAATTAGTTTAACATACCTGTTTTGTGGTCTGCGAGGGGTTGGAATACCATAGATTTCGTGTGTTTCTCTGTCTCCTCTATCTAGCTGGTTTGGTCTTTTGCTAGTGACCGGTTTCGGCTGCTCGCCGTCTTCAGTAGCGGTGTTAGTCACTTTTGGCACTTTGGATGTTTTACAAAAATTCCACCCCCAAACTCAAACAGGACAAAAAAAATCCCCCAAAAACAATAACAGGACACATGACAAACAGACAACCACCACAGTACAAGTGGCAGTGTGATAGTGCAGTGAGGATGCCCAAAAAACATCCAAAGTGACAGTGACACCGCTACTGAAGATGGCGAGCGGCCAAAAAACCGGTCTAGCAAAAGACCAAACCAGTGAGAGGAGACACAGGAAACACACAAAATCACGTTAAAAAAAAAATATAATTTTGTAATAAATAACATTAAACCGATATAATTCCTAAAGTGCCTTTGCCTATCAGATCCTATAAGTTGTATGACAACAAAAGCTTTTACCTACTTTTAAGTATTTTTCTGCGAAAACACACTATTAAACCTGTCCAACATGTTGAAAATAATCCTTGATTGATTGCAATGAATTTAATTGCAGAGTGGTTCGAATAGCATATTTTAAGTTATATACTTAAATAAAATATGTTCAATGAGAAAATAATGTTTAAAAATTTACCAAAATCGCTGTCCGGCTGTACAGAATTACCATCCGCTGTTCCCCTCTCGACCCAATCCACATAATCGGACACATCCATCACGTCTTTGTGAACCCAACTTGGTACCTGCAAAACATTATCATTTTATATTCAATATTTAATTTTATATTCATCAATCAGTGTTGTTATGTGCTGCTTTTACTTTTCACAATTCGGGAGAAGTACAACGTTCCCCTGTCACTGAATTAAGTAATTGCTCTCTTATGCACAGGTAATATAGACTTTTATCTGTATATATAAAACATGGAGTCTAAGAAAGAAAGAAGACGCCTGAAAAGGAAGTGGCCACGTGACCTAAATGATTAAATAAAATGTTTAATAATAATAAATAAATAAATTAATTAAATTAAATTTAAAAATAAATAAATAATAATGATAAAAAAAAGGGGGAAACTAGTGGGTTTCTCCTCTAATTGTTGATTATTGTAGCTAGTGATTTCATCAATGTTGCTTATTGTATAATTTTACAGTAGTAACGATAAAAGAGACAAAAAAAAAGAAAGAAAGAAGAGAAAATGCACATGTACTCTGGTGTTTGTCTGTTTGTACAAGCGCAGTGTGACAGTGTGCAGTGAGGATGTCCGAAAAACATACAAAGTGCCAAAACTGAATGACACCACCGCTACTGAAGATGGTGTGCGGATGAAACCGGTCTAGCAAAAGACCCCGCTCGCCATCTTCAATAAACGCTGAAACACTCGCATAGTTCTGGAACGAATTCAGACCGTTAACTCCCGGGGGGGTTTTAAAATGGCGGGAGTAAATTCGTACACCTAATATGACCTGTATAACTGATTAATGTTGCTGACCTTGAGCGTGGTGTGCTGGTAACCTTGCCTATCCCTTGTGACGTGTATATGGTCGGCGAGTGGATGACTCTCCTTAGGCCTACCTTCGACTTCAGCCAGGGCCGAAGCCACTTTGTACCTCGTCGCTTCCAAATAGGCCAACATCGATCTCATCTGCAAAAAGATGATTATTAGTTTAGAATACCTGTTTTGCGGTCTGCGAGGGGTTGGAATACCGTAGACTTCGTGAGTTTCTCTGTCTCCTCTCGCCGGTTTGGTCTTTTGCTAGACCCTGGTTTCGGCTGCTCGCCCCATTTTCAGTAGCGGTGTTAGTCACTTTTGGCACTTTGGGTGTTTTTTGGGCATCCTCACTGCACTGCCACTGTGACTTGTACTGTGGTGGTTGTCTGTTTATCGTGTGTCTTGTTATTGTGTTTTTGGGAGATGTTGTTTGTCGTATTTACAAAACAGATAATAATCCCAGGACACACAATAACAGAACACACAACAAACAGACAACCACCACAGTACAAGTGACAGTGACAGTGCAGTGAGGATGCCCAAAAAAAAAGCATCCAAAGTGGCAAAAGTGACTAACACCGCTACTGAAGATGGTGAGCGGTTGAAACCGGTCTAGCAAAAGACCAAACCGGTGAGAGGAGACAGAAACACAAAATCTACAACATGATTATTCTTTCAGCAAACTGTTAATTCATATATTACATCTAGAACAATCTACAGCAACAGAACTTCTTCTTACCGACAAACCATAAAACCATATTGACATTCAATGCACCAATAACTAACATCAAAACAAACTGAAAAAAGGTGTATAGAGGTCTTTACAAACCTTTATGAAGTCGAAAATAAAACCGGAGTGTTCAGGTCACTACATTTTTGCAAGGACAAAGTGTATTCAAGTATTACAATTTTATTTTAATTGTTTATATCACCAACTTTCCAGTTTACCACATTAACATTAAACAAAGTCAGAATAGTCTCCAGAAAGTTATTTGTATTTGGTATGTTGAGGGGTCGTGGCGAATTGTTTCTTTAGAGACATACCCAGTATTAAAAAATACCATGCTAATCTTAACTGTATGGTTCTAATTTTAGTATGTGTATATGGTAGATGAGTATATTGTAAATAAGTAGAATACAAACATGATGAAGTTTTTCCGAGACATTGTGCTGGGTGTCTTGAGCGGCGAAATTTGGTGTCTGTTTTAGAGCCCTGGCCAGATTTTCGACACCGTTCTTGCCTCTCCTTTCACGCTCCAGGTCCTGTCTTATCAACTGGAGGAGTTTGACGAGGGCCTAAAACAACAGAAACAATATACAACACATCTGTTTTGTGGTCTGCGAGAGGTTGGAATACCGTCGATTTCGTGCGTTTCCGTCTCCTCACGCCGATCTGGTCTTTTCCAAGACCGGTTTCGGCCACTCACCATCTTCAGTAGCGGTGTTAGTCACTTTTGGTACTTAGGATGTTTATTTGGGCACTTCTTGGGGGGATGTACTTGTGTACAGTGCAAGTGACAGTGACACAGTGCAGTGGGGATGACCCAAAAAAGCATCCAATGTGCCAAACACTGCTACTGAAGATGGCGAACGGCCAAAACCGGTCTCTGGCAAAAGACAGAACCGGTGAGAGGAGACAGAAGAACACTAAATCTACGGAACGATATATTCTTGTTATTTTTCAGCGATCATTCCCCCTAATATCCTCTCAGATTCTTAAATATATGTATAATTCTTCATAGGTCAACAAATATGATGAGCCCACGACGAAGAGGAATAAATCAGTTCGGAGGCCTGTATTGAATTAGAGGTTCGAAACCGGTTTCGAGACACGTTTCGGTCTCGTTCGCTTTTCACGATGCCCTAATTTTGGATACGTAATCGCAGTTTCGCAGGTTGGTGTAATTGAACGACAGTTACCATTTTTCTCCTCTCCCTGTTCATCGCCAACGTCAGATGCTCGGCGTAGAAATCTGGGAGGAGTTGTTCCTGGGAAGGTTGTGTCGCCGCTTTCAGACTCTCGACTGTTTCGAGGTCGGCCGAAAGCTCAATGTCGCCGATCGGTTCACCCACCCTTCCGCAGATCTAAATGTTGGAAACAAAATTATAACAGGAATTAGAAAGAAAATTTAAAAAGACCGTTAGGAAGAGAATTAGAAAAAATAGTTAGAAAGTACATTAGAAAGAAAATTATATAGAGAATTAGTAAGAAATAAAGAAAGAGAGTTAGAAAGAAATATAGAAAGAGAATTAGATAGAAAAAAAGATTTTAAGAGAAAATTAGAAAGAGGATTGGAAATAGAAAGACAATTAGAAATAAAGTTAGAAATAACATTAGCAAGATATTGAGAAAGAAAATAAAGAAGGAATTTTTATAAGAAAATAAGTGCAAGAATTCTAAAGACAATTAGAAAGAAATATGGAAAAAGAATGAGAAAGAAATATAGAAAGGCATATAAAAAGGGAATTAAAGGGAAAAACTTAGAAAAAGAATTAGCCAGAAGATGAAAAAGAAAATTTTATAAAAAAAAAATTAAAAAGAGGATTGGAAAGAAAAGTGAAAGAGGAAATAAAACAGAGAATTAGAAAGAAAATAAAAAAGAAAATTTCATTTTTTTTTAGAATCAGGATTAAAAAGAGAAATAAAAAGATAATTAGAATGAATATTAGAAAGAACATTAGATAGAAATATAAAATTAGAAATAAGACAAAGAAAATTGGAAAGAGTTTAGAAAGAAAATTAGAATAGAAATCAGCATCATCACTCTAGTTCATAAATTTGATTCCTATAGTGTTGAACTAGTGAATGCCAAATTTTGTATCGTTATCCTGTTCATTTTAAAAATTGAAAAAGTATAACAGAAATCTACTAAAACAATTCTGGTGTTACATTCTTAAACAATTTTAAAAGAAAACTTTGTCCTGTATCAAACCCTAGGGTTTTTTTTTTGTACACCATTACCAGTTTCTGGAAATGTGAAC
Source organism: Lethocerus indicus (assembly GCA_019843655.1). NCBI lineage: Eukaryota > Metazoa > Arthropoda > Insecta > Hemiptera > Belostomatidae > Lethocerus > Lethocerus indicus. The sequence continues at coordinate 1,089,513 of JACDQD010000001.1, forward strand.
ATTATTATTCAGTTTATTAATTTACGAATATATAAATAAATATAGGCCCTTATTATTGTATAAAGCTACTGATACAATATTAATGGAATAATAAGAAATGAAAAGACAACTTCTTCATCGAAACTATTTGTAATGCTGAATATGAATATTAAGATTGACAGGACTTTGCCCTTTATGTTCCAAGACAGTAATTTTCCATTTATACTAATTGTTGTTATCAAGAAGGTATTTTTCTACTATTATTGTCATAGTAGATTTATGCAATAATAAAATATTTATTGCAATAATATTTATTTGTAAATGATTCACATTTCCACAAACCTCCTTTCCTTAAACCTCTAGTTTGGTATGTTAAGCTCTAATTTTCATTGTTAATCCTTTAGAAAAGTAAAATCAAAATAGTTAGAAAAAACTCTTATAATTTTAAGGCTAATAAAAAATTTGTTGTTTCAACATTACCTCAGTGAGTTTGGGTCCAATTTGTTTGTATCCGTCGAGATATGAATTGGCCAAATCTTTGAGACCCCTCAACCTCTCTTCTTCAAGAACCTGAACCGAAAATTTACCACATGAAGAAACAATGAACAAAAACGAAGCAAGCAGTTTTCCCTGTATTTTCAATCAATACTGGTCAAATTGTTTTGTAAAATAAATATTTCAAAATACAAGTTCTTTCCCCTTTCTTTTTTATGTGATAGTTGTTCTTCTCATCTACATTTCATAGCTTATTTTTAAACATACTATGAAATTACTTATGTAACCTAAGGATAATATAAAAGTAATGCAATGTTTAAGAAACAAGCATCAACAAACAAAAGCAAACGTTGTTCCAATTATTATTATTAAACTGAATATATGAAGCACAGAAAATTTGATACAAACATTTGTATAAAAATATATAAAAAAACAAATCTTATATGTCTCCTCTTCATTCTTTTTTTGTCAAGGAATCAATAAAAAGAATAATTAAATACTTTCTTATAATTATCTTAAAAAATGCTATCAATATATATATCTATTAATATATATATATATATATATATATATATATATATATATATATATATATATATATATATATATTGTATCTATGTGGTAATTTCATAGTGTATGTGGGCCCAAAAAAATGCCAATTTATTCGCTAAATAAATTTGTATCCGTCTCTAAACTTTACAAAAATCTTTACACATAATATGGGTAAAAATTGAAGCAAAATGTCGGCACATACACTGAAGGCCCATTGGAGCATAACTTACAATTAACAGATTTGGGAATTTTCTTACAAAAATATATACCACACTAACATAATTTAACATTTGTCAATACAATGCATATAATACTATTATCTGAAGATGCACTAGTAATTTATCTGCAACCTTGTGATTTTACAGAACGGTTGAATAACTGAATGGGGAGCATTTAATAATAACTGGAATGATTTTGCTGGGGGACAAGGACAGAAAATGTTATAACCTACTACTAACAGGTTTGTCAATTGTCATAAAAAAATATTCAATTTTACTTTATAAATACAATGCTATTTTTTCAGTGTTTGGTTTTACAAAAAATACTATAACAAATTTATATTTTAAATTAAGGAAGATTGGATGCAGACATTTTCGAAATATTGCAATTAAAATGTTATAGTCAATCATGGCCGTTGGGTATTGTAAAAAATAAAAATAAAATTGTAAAACTTGAATAGCCCCTCACTCTGATTTTAAGGTCTGAATTTTTATAAAGCTTTATAAAGAGCTAAATAAATAATGATAATAATAAAATGAAATACTAACCTGGAAACAGTGGCTACCCCTGAGCACTGCCGATTCCCATTCGAGCCTAGCCCTTTCCGATCGCATACAGACGCTGTAATATTCGATGTCGGCCTTTTTCACGCACTCTTCCGCTTTTCTCCTTTTCGATTCGAGCTGGAAAATGCGCAGAAAGAAAAAAAAATTGTAGCCTTCGAACCTCAAAATATTTGTGCTATCTTATAACCCCCTATAACGTCTTATAAGTTCTACTTTTAAGTTGAACTGAAATCTTGTCCCAACTTGTATAAAACGATTTTCGTTTTTAGCCATTTTCGTAGCTAACCGTTGCTACAGTTCGGGTAAAATACGACAGGTTTGTTTTATAATAAGTTTCGGTAAAGCTGTGTACTTACTGTGAGATTGGGTTAGACCAATTTCTCAGTGTTCAAAACGGCCTCGGAATAAGGCAAAAGAACATAAAGACGAATACCCTATTTCATTGGTTTTTGTTCATCGTACGCAATAGATCTTATTCTGGGTACAAAAGTTTCCCCTACATTCACTGTCGGATAACTTGTCGATGACAATTGTCTATTTACAAAATATTTGTACAGTACAAGCGACGGTGTGACAGTGCAGTGAGGATGCCCGAAAGACATCCAAAGTGCCAAAAGACTTCTCGCAGACCACGAAACAGTTATTCTAGTAATAAATCTTATTCTGGGTACAAACTTTTCAGCTACATTCACTGTCGGATAAATTGCCGATGAAAATTGAAAATTGTTTATTTACAAAATATATTTAAAAAGCATTTGTAATTCACAAAACAGGTATTGTTTAGTGAATACCGATTCTCATATCGGTGTAAGCCTCGTCATATTGCTACTGCCGTTGGCGAGAAGCCGAAACTGTGCGTTCCGAAATATAAGCGCAGATAGGACGAAAAATTTCCCCATTTCCACCGTCCGATCCTTTTTCCTTCTGGGCGATACGCGGAAATCTTTTCAATGTAATATTCGTAAACGAAAAAAAATAACTTCCCAGTTCTTTTTTTTCTAGCCCTAACGGCGGTCGCCATGACAACCGACCTTAACTCAGGTTTTTCCTTGAAATTAAAAAGTCAGGTGGGTGTGTGCGTGCCCTTGATCTTAAAACAGGATTCGTATTAAAGCAATGCTGTAATTTCAGTGTCCAACTTTAATATTTCTTATTTTCCTCGCAACAAAGTGATACTGAAACCGACATGGACATATGGAATTGAGCTATGGGGTTCCACCGAGACATCCAACATCGCTCGCATTCAGAGATTCCAATCAAAAGTCCATCCTTAATGCTCCCCGGTATGTTTCTAACCAGACAATCCACAATGACCTCAACAAATGACAGTGGACGAAGTCGCAAAATCCCGGTTCCTGAAGTTCCACTCCCGCCTTTCTCCTCATCCAGTCCCTCTCCTCTCTTACCCATCCATTATCCCCCCCGCGTCGGCTTAAACGCCAACGGCCCAGAGATCTTCTTAGCCCGTAGAATTGTTTTACCGAGCCATAAATTATTTCATCCATTGTGAAAAGTGCCGTCATCGGACGGTTTCTTTTGTCAAGCCATTCAAGTGAGAAACATACACTCAACACATGTACATATAATTATGTTATAATTGATTGTACAAATAAAAAAAAATTAATTATTAATATAATATTAACTAACTTTGGCTATTTCTTTTTCTGTGGACGAAGACTGCCTGTGCAGCTGTAACGAGCTGGCTGATAATCGACTCCTGGGCTCGCAGTTTCCGTCTCTCAGTTTTTCATTGTCTCTGGCGCATGAAAAACTGTTTTTCTTCGCTTTCCCCTCGGCGCTCCTCCACTCGGCTAAGCTTTTACCTTTCGTAAACAAAAAAAAGAAAAAGGTGAATAACTCTTTCGGTGTTTTCGCGACACGGGAAGAGAGAAAATATACGAAAAGTGTTCATTTTTTTTATTGATTTATAGAGCGCAACTGTGTTAGAACATATGTTCAATCCTCCCGTATTTAATACCGCTTAAAATATATCAATCTGTGCGCACTTTATTCAAATCTCGAGGCCTCTGAAGAATTATTTCACCATTTTATTTTAAGTTTAAGGTATTCGAATCCACCACAGAGTGGATATATTCCAAATTGTTGGGTTACAGTAAATCATTTTCGAGAAATAGGAGAATTCAAGTTATACCCTCTGTTTGAAGACAAAAGAATTTTGTGGGAGTTGTCGTCTTCTTCCCTGTTTCCCAAATTATTTCCGTTCTCCTTCAATTACTTTTTATCTAGTCGAATTATCGACCATTTTTTAATGGAAATAATTTATTTCGGCAAATAAGAAAAATAAAACAGAAGAGAAAAACAATTTTCACGGAGGTTATCCAGTGTTTTCTCGTAAGCTCTTGCCAGTTTTACTGAAACTCAGGATTTCATTTTTCCACTTTCCTTATGGGAGATGTGTATTTCACTTTGCGGCCACTATTTCCGATCTCCAATCACCTTTTTTGAAGTCGAAGAATCAAATTTTAATCAATTTATTCGGGCCAACAAAACAATAAAAGAGGAAAGCTCGGCAAGAACAATTTCCATGGAGGTATTTAGTGTTGATAGGTGTGAATTAAGTTTTACTGAAACTATATATGGACGATCATTGATGGGCGGAGGCATTTATACGTGAGCCCACCTCATTTATTTCTGATTTTCCCGATGATTTTGCACAGGGAAACGACAACAACAAGAAAAATAAAATAATAAAATCAATAGAAAAATAAATTTACCGCTCTTGTCGACGGCATTTTCGACCGATTTTCTTATCCTGTGCTGCGATTCCAAAAGCTGTCTCAGGGGTTTGACCACTTCTTCGGAAAGACAGGAGGCGAACGACCTGTCGACAACAAAAATTAAACATGAAACAATGTACAACGAACAATGCAGGTTGTACCTGGCTCGGTTGAATAATTCTAAACGCAAATCTCACTGAAGCTAAAACGATTTAGTAATTTTTTGTGACTGGTTTTTTTTCACCTCACCTCAGTTAAAGGGAAAAACAGTTAGCGGAATTTTCGTCAAGCAGCCGATACAAGAGTTTTATAAATATCGTTCGAATTGAACGATGAATGACGTTCGATGAACGTCACGCAAAGTTGGCCAACTTTGTCCTGTAGAAGGCGTAAATAACTCGGGTTGTGTTAATAATAACAACCCGGCCCAGGAGGTATATATATATATATATATATATATATATATATATATATATATATATGTGTTACCGTGAAAGACCGAATTGTTCAGTATGCTATATGAAACTCACACCAGAATAGGCTCCGGAGGAAGAATACGTACGCTTAAAGTACGCTTAAATACAAAAATATTACATACGAAGTTGTAATGTTGTATTTACGCCGAGTAAGTAACGTTAAGTAAGTTACGTCACCCTTGTGACATTTTGTTTTATAGCGACTGAATTAACGGAGAAGGAAATATATAAATCTCCGACATGTTCAACATTCACCATTATCAGTGCACGGTGAATGTCGACATTTACCGGTGTAAGTAAATATTTCGGACATAGACCAATCGACTATCTGAATGTTGACATTCCCCGGTGAGAGTCGACATTCTCCAATTTCGGTCTTTCACCGTAACATATATGGAATTTCCATATACTATAGACCGAATAATTTGGACGATGAGAAATGCCGGAGTGGTACTTGAGGAATCCCGGAATTTTGCGAATTCGTCAAAATGTTGGTATGTTGAGAGGTCATTGTAAATTGTCGTAAATTGTACAGTTCTATTCCGTATGTCCATGTCGGTTTTAATATCGCTTTGTATATTGTGTTAATTTGTTGGCCGAGGTTAATTTTGATGTTCCTTTCAGTACCGATCTTAATATAGTCCAAATTTTAGTAAGTTCTTTTCAGTCGGGTATGGGGGATTCCACGCCAAAGTCGTCTGTCCAGGTGTATGGAGTGCATAACAGGTTCATAAGGGGGTTCTACTTGCCATATAGAAAAGAAAAACAGAAACAAACACATTTATGCCATTGTATAGGATATATTTTAATGCTAACTCTTGCTGTCGAAGGTCGTTCGACGTGGCCTCCTCCAAACTAATTTGCCTTTCTTTAAAATTGAGGACAGTTGACTAACCCCGTTTAGAAAACTCGAAGAATAACGCGCAGATGAGAGAGATAGCCCGTCGGGGAACATCTTTGGATTCGCATCTTAAAAAAAATAATAACTTGTGCCGCCGACTCTAAAGTGAAAAATATGAAAATTCCAGAAATAATTAAACCAGTCTCGTTGTTATGCGATGTTCCGAACTATTGAGACCACTATAAAGCCACTAAAACATCAAAATTAACCTCGGCCAACAAACTAACACAATATACAAAGCGATATTAAAACCGACACCGGCATAAGCAATAAGAAAACTGTAAGAAAACCGACATCCTTAATGCTCCAACCAAACATGTCACAATGACCTCTCAACATGCCGAAACAGTCGACGAAGTAGCAAAATTCCCGGTTCCTCAAGTTCCATTCCGGCCTTCCCCATCGTCCAAATTATCTGCTTGTTCAGTCCCTTCCTTCCCGTTATTTCGAATAATAACTACTAGTTTTAATTTTATCAATAAATGAGCTGTTTGCAGCTCAGAGTATTATACAGGTGCGGCAGTAAAACATTTAAAAAAGAAAAAGAAATTCCGTAGGCTTTCACCACCAAAAATATAGGCTGGCAAGGTTCACAAAATGGCGCCACAAAATCGTTCTATCGCCGCAGGTGAACAACGAAACAAGATTTTTCACTGAATATTTTTTGCGTGGAAGAAACACCTCTCGCTGGTTTGGTCTTTTGCTAGACCGGTTTCGGCTGCTCAGTAGCGGTGTTAGTCACTTTTGGCTATTTAGTCTGTTTGTCGTGTACCTTGTTATTGTGTTTTCGGGGGATGATGTTTGTCTTATTTACAAACAGACAACCACCACAGTACAAGCGACAGTGGGACGATGCAGTCAGGATGTCCCCAAAAAAACATCCGAAGTGCCAAAATTGACTGACGCCGCTACTGAAGATGGCGAGGGGCCGAAACCGGCGAGAGGAGAAACACACGAAATCTACGGTATTCCAACCACAAAACAGGTACGTTAAAATAGAAAAAAAAATGTTCGAAAGTTGCCTTGCCTTAAGGTCGGCGTTTAATCGTCCTGCTGACATTTGATTCGGCCTCCCACGCCTCTCCTCTATTAATAATTATAAAAGCCGAGACTTTGGTTTCGAACTTGCTTCGGGAGCCCCTATTATTATTATTCAATACAACTCTTATCTCACCGACTGTTATTATAATTGCATAACCTGGAGGCCCGATGTACGGTGGTATATCCCTGTAGGGTGGCCTTTGAGAAGCCTGGACGCCATGAGATCATGAAGGGGCAAGCATTTTCACAATCTCCAGAACGGAATCTACAGAATCCGACACTGGCTGAATACATCCGGAATTTTTTAGTTTTTCAGTTTCAACTTTCTATTTTTGCACAATCAACTTTACAGTTGTAGGTACAATTAATACGTGTATATTAGTTTCAAGTGTTTGTCTCGATAAAGAGACCACCCGATGATGGTACTTTTTAACTACTGTCCGAAGTGATCTCTCTGTGCCGGTGGCGTTTAAGCCGTCGCAATGAGGATAATTGATAGTAGGTAATAGAGGAGAGTGGCTGCACGAGCAAATTAGGATGAGGAGTAAGGCGGGAACGGAACTGGAGGAACCGGGGGGATTTCGCGACTTGGTCGACTGTCGGTATGTTGAGAGGTCATTATGATGAATGGTGCGATTTGAAACATACCCGGGGAGCATTAAGAAGGATGATTGGAAGAACTTTCGATTTGAATCTCTGGATGCGCGAGCGATGTAGGACATCTCTGTGGAACCCAGCATAGTTCTATACCGTATATCTGTGTCGGTTTTAATATGGCTTTGTATATTGTGAGTTTGTTACATAAGGTCAATTTTGATGATTCAGTAATGGTCTTAGAAGTCGAAATTTGCGGTTAAAGTCGATTCTTTTGAGTTGGGATTTGAATTTTTCTACGCGAAAAAACCCCCAAAGGAAAATCATTATGCGCCGGGAAATCTTGTAGTGTAGATTTAAGGGAATTAAAGGGAAAGGGTCGTTGGAAATTCGTGAACGGACCAGACTTTCAAATCAGAATGAATAGTGCGGCTATAGAAAACATAAAGTTGGTTCGTTAACTATTTTACGAAGGATAACGGATTGTAAGGATTTAATTCCACGGCTCAATTCCAGTTAAATTTTAGAATGTTATAAATTAATAATTTTTTCGTTAGTAACAGTTGAGATCTATTGTCGAGGATTCTTAGTAATAATTTTGTAACGCCGTTTCGTTTCTGTACTATTGATTATGCGGGCTCCAGGTACCGCACTTCAATGTGATAATTTCAATATTAGTTGATAACCGGTTCAAGAAAACGGGAGGACATATTTGCTCTTCTCAAGGTGGAACTGAGATTGAGCGATTTTCCGATAATTGTATTTAATAAAAACATAATTGAAACTGTTTTACCTGTGTATTTCGCTCTGTGCCTCCATTTCAGTGCCGATTCTCTGCCAGGCAGTGTTGACAGTTCCCATCCCTTCTCTCGTCGCTTTCACCAGTTTCGACGACAGCTTCGAAAGCGTCTTGGCGTACTGGGCTTCCGCTTCCGACCTGCAAGAGATAACGGGGGACGAAATAACAGGTGAAATCGATTTTGCGAGATTATCTTCGGTATATTCAGATTGACTGAGAAATCCAACGTGCCAGATGTCGGAAGTGCTTAAAAACTAATTTTTTAATTTAAACCGAAATTTCGCGTTTGCTCGTAAAACTTTCAACGCCTAGCCCTTCGGTTTTCGGGTTTCTCCCGTCGACGGTAAAAAACCCCTTACCGTCGATGATAGGTTTTTCTTTCACGACCTCCTCGCCTACTTTTACCCAAGTCTTGCTCTTCAGCGCCATTTCAGGAGGGAACGAAGCAGACACAAAACAGAGATACGTAGCCAACCTACGAATGCATAATTCAACACGTTTCAACTGCCGATGATATTCGACAGGGAATCCGTGACCGTTGTGAGAAAATGAAGTTTATAACGGTGAAACAAAGATAACAGATAACTGTGTGATTGACATTTACGCAACAAAAAAGAATTTTAAATCGTACCACAAGATTTCCCGCCGCATAGTGATTTTCCTTCGGGGTTTTTTTTTCGCGCGGAAAAATTCAAATCTCCGTACCCGACCGAAAAGAATCTACTTAAACCGCAAATTTGGACAACCACCACAGTCCAAGTGACAGTGACAGAGTTCAGTGAGGATGCCCCAGAAAACATCCAAAGTGCCAAAAGTGACTAACACCGCTACTGAAGATGGCGAGCAGCCGAAATCGGTCTAGCGAAAGACCGAACCGGCGAGAGGAGACAGAAACATCACGAACCTACAGTATTTCAACCCCTCACAGACCAAAAAACACGTATTATAAACTATTAATGAATCCAGAAGGCTCTGAAAATAATCTAAGGTATTCCAACCCCTCGCAGACCACAAAACAGGTATGTTAAACTATGTACCTACTGGTGAACTCTATATCGCCTTATACTCTATATGACACCTTATATCATGGTATTTCAGCCTTCGGGGTGGTTTTCGGCCCTTTCAAGGTTTTTAGTCCGTTTCTCAAATCGATTTTCAGAACACACCTCGCTGTTTGGTGAACGAATTCTCGACACTTAAAAAACGTTAAAAATCGGTTTTCGATTTTCAATAACGAAGTCCACGGTAGCATAAAACAGACTGTTATTGTCAAGAAATATTTATTTTCGTGCGCACGGGTATTTTTTGCATCAACCGACCGGTTGCGCAACAGTGGCTGGCCGCCATCGCTCCAATATCTTGGTAATTGCGGTGAAAGTTTAGAGCCTGGTTTCTAATCCCCCCGCTGTTTATTCATTCTCGTAATATTCTCCAACTCGCAATTATTCCTTTTATTAAGATTTGATACTTTTATTGAAAGCAATCAAAATGAAAATGCTTAGAATTAAGCAATCAACAAACTTCATTCATTGAACGGAGTGCAGGCTAAAAGTTCCGATTCCGGAATATAGAAATGACAGAGTGACTAACACACCGCTACTGAATATGGCGACCAGCTGAAACCGGTCTAGCAAAAGACCATCGAGAGAGAGAGAGAGAGAGAGAGAGGGGACAGAAGAACACTAAATCTACGCTATTCCAACCGTAACAAATCTACGGTAAAAAAACAAAATTTAAAAAATAACATCTTTCCAGCAGACCGGGCCGAGAGCAGACCGGAAATTGTACGCATTTCGCGTGGAACGGAAGTTCCGGTGTCCCCGTTTCCACCTAGAACTAGCTGGACTAACTCCAATAGTCTATTATACACATAAGCCACACCAAACTATCACATGTTTAACTTCCTACTATGTGGTTGCATCTTTGTTCGTATTAATGTTCTTTTAGTCCTCACTGTTTCAAGTATGACAAGTTTGAACTTGGTCGCTATTTTTCGGTTGCTATATCTCATAAATCCATAAATATAGAGATATTCGTCTCGCCGGTTTGGTCCTCTACTAGACCGGTTTCGGCCGCTCGCCATCTTCAGTAGCGGTGTTACTCACTTCTGCCACTTTGGATGTTTTTTGGGCATCCTCTTGTTCTCTTGTACTTGTACAGTGACAGTGCAGTGAGGATGCCCGAAAGACATCCAAAGTGGCGGAAGTGACTAACACCGCTACTGAAGATGGCGAGCGGCCGAAGATCAAACCGGCAACAGGAGACAGAAGAACACGAAATCTACGGTACGATATATTATTGTAATTTTTGAGCGATAATTTCCGCTATATATCCTCTCAGATACAACATACCATAATTGAATACCTAATAGAGTAATACAAAATTTACCTTTCGTGCAATATTGAAGCCAATTCCTTGCAGAAATCTCCGCCCTGTTTGATGTACCGCCTGAGCTCTTCGAAACCGCTCTGGCCCTGTAACACAAAAACAAATTTTGATTTTAATTTTCGCCTTAATATCCCCATTTTTCCCCGAGCTAGGGACAAATGAAAGAATTTGAACAGCTTTCGGCCTTCTTCAGAAGGGCAGCCTATCATGAAATATGATATATTTAGGATAACATACGATGGGAATTAGGAAAAGCATAATTCGATTACATAGATGTGCACATGGGGGTGAATAAACAACACGATTGGTAGTATTGAGATACTCATAAATATAGAAAAACTCGTATAAAAATTTGGAATAAATGCTCTTAATTTCGAGACTCTCGCTGTATTTAACTAAACATTTTTCTCTACAATATTAGTTATACAAGAAATCAGTTACAAGTACAATTATTAATATTTCTTCACGTGTATCCGGGCTATAGTAAATCTCTGGGCCAATTGAAGAACGTTTCAATTTCTTAGTGGGAGAACTGACAGGCTCGCAAATTCACTACCTAAGATGAGCAAAAGCCGAAATACCAGGTCCAGCAAGAGACCGAAGGAGGTATATTTAAAATTACAATAAGTTAAGCAATTGTAATTGGCAATTAGAATAATTGCTGGTCGGTAATTAATCAATTTAAATATATTCCTGATTTGTATATATAAAAGGACGTCATATTTGCATAAGATAACTCCAAACTGGAAACGATCATTAGAAAAAAATGTCGGCATTCATAATGAGGAAGATTAATTTTTCGTTTGAGGACTTCGAATGCAAATATCGTCGGGAATCGAACCATTGTCCTACAGCGCCGGGTAAGTTCCAGCGCATATCGTTATGTCCTTGAATGTTTACATCGTTTATATATCCGCAATAATTAAATTCAGGTTCATATATATATATATATATATATATGCAGTCTCGCAGGCAACCAGAGACAGAAACACACGAAATCGTAAAATACAGTATTATAGGGATAATAGCGCAGATTGTTTATGATAAAATATACAACGTTATTAGGCGAGAAGGAGATTTTGAATATATTCAATAAATAAGTTATTCCGCTCTAGTCCGAGGATGGTTCGAAGGACATTAGATCGGAATCTCTGTGGAAATCCGGAATAATTCGATATACGGTATATATGAACGTCGGCTTCAATATAGTGTTGTCTAATGTCAATTTGTCGCCTATAGTAGGTATCGATGTGCTTTTCAGTAGGGAGGTCTCTCTCGACTGGCTAAATTCGAGATTTAACACTTAGCCGACCGATCGGGGAGATCTCCCCGTTTCAATGTAGATCGGTGCCCGATCATATTGACCTTAGCGACGCTTTTTTTTGTTTTTGTTTATTTATCTATACAGTTACGTCGGAGTTGTTCGCTCGATCTCGAATTGTTATATGTACATTGTTGTCCGTATAAAGCGCGGTATACAATAAAATCCATCTATTTAACGGTGTATACGCGGTTATAAATTTAAAAAATAAAGTGTAAGGTATACAAAAAATGTTAATGACGAGTTGTTCGTGGACGCGCTATCAGACTGTTCCGAAGGCAACGATACGCAGATAAGCGATTATGAATTTAGTGAAAATGATAGTATCGTTCGTCCCATACGTAAAAATAATCGACGAATAGTTCTGAGCGAAGTAGTTTGGGTCGCTCGAGCCTACAGTACAGTTAGCTGCGGTGCGCGTGGTCGGATAAGTGTTAAGTCTACTTCGGGTCGTTTTGTACTATAGGAGAAGTGGACTAATTTGTGTAGGGGGGTACCGGTACGTTACCTTGGGCGACCTCCTGGTGAATGTTGAGGCGTGGACGCTGTTCCTCCTCTTGTGGTTCGATTCCTGGGAAGGCCACACGGCGGGCGGCCTCCACCGCCCGCCCGAACACGACACCGATCGTCTCCGGCTCGATCTCCTCCTCCCGGACATACTTACAGTCGACTTTATATCGACCGTCGAAGAAAAAAAATCGCTCAGTACACACATTCGACACGCGCGTTCCTACTACCGATCTAAATCCCGCGACTATAACTACCACAACCTTCAGGAACACCTATCAGATCCCGGTGCAGGCGATGGAGAGTGAGGGTGAATGGCTCCAAGAGAAAACCGTCTATTTCAATGACATACCAATTCCCACCCGACAGCAGATTCCCTATCTTGGGCTACACCTCGATAAACCCCACACCCGACTCAAGAGAGTTCCGGAAGTGGTAAAGGTTGAAGAACAGTCCGAAAAACAGTGCCGGCATGTTGCCGACTACGGGCAAGTGGGATATAGGGTCCATTTACGGAAGTCTAAGAAAGTGGAAAAGGAAGCCTAAGATGAGTGAAGTTTAAAGAGACATTCGCCGGGGCAGTACTGAGAGGGAAATTTCGGCACACGTGTGAGGCCATATGTGAGAATGAACTAAAAAATAACTCTCAACGTTGCAGCATAAAACCGGAAAATGTTTCGATTCACGCCCAATTTTCGGTCGTGACCGAGTCTATCTAGCACAGTTAAGAATAAAATTCTACAGTAAATGGCGAGTGACTGACTAAATTCGTTTACTAATAGTATACTGATTACACGATCCTACCCAGTACTGCTAGCACCTTGGTAGGTTTTTTTATTAATGATGACAGAGTATACCGTAAAAGGGAAAAAAGTGAATAGAACGAAGACTTGCGGAAAGAAAAACCGACGTTATGAGAATGAGACTACGATAAAAGTGTAAATAAATTAGTTCAAAAGGAAAGGTTAAAGAATCGGTCGCCAGGGGGCAGTATTGAATCGCTGTTGTACAAATCGTTGGTACACTACCTTGTTGTGAATGCTGCTTTAGTGTTGGGATATAAGCCGGTGAATTATTCGGCCTGGATCCGGCGTTATTGTTATTATTATAACCATTATTATTATTGCTGTTGTTGTTGTTAATGGGCCCTAAGTGGGAGCTTCCCCATGTTTAATTTCCTAATTAAAAACGGGATACTGGGGACGCGACATTGAGAATTGTGTTGCGAATTGAGAGCAACGGAGAAGGGGGGCCCCAACGCGTTGTATATAGTGGCTCAATGCAGGTCCTAACAGTGTAAATCTAACCAAATATAATACAGCGCAAACAAAAAAACAGGGAGAGAGAGAGAGAAAAGAAAAATTGAAATCTACTCTTTTCAGACGGGGTATGTAGATTCCAAGCTAGTCGTTTGTCTACATAGAGGGTACCCATCCTGCTATCAAATGGGAGAGATTAGGTATATTATTAATGGAACGTTCGCCTAATTAGGGCAAAAGCCTTTTTAAAAGGGCTGAAAGGACACCAACGAGACATCAGAAGGGCATCGGGCTGAAATTGTTACGTTTAGAATACCTGTTTTGTGGCCTGCGAGGGGTTGTGGAATACCGTAGATTCCGAGTGTTTCTTCTGTGTCTTTCGCTAGACCGGTTCCGGCCACCTTCAGTAGCGGCGTGTTCACAGTACAAGTGACAGTGCAGTGTTGATGCCCGAAAGACATCCAAAGTGGCTAACACCGCTACTCAAAAGATGGCGAGCGGTCGAAACCGGTCTAGCAAGAGACCAAACCGGCGAGAGGAGACAGAAACACACGAAATGCACAACGTTATGTTGTACATAAAGTCAAACAAATTAATAAAAATTAACAAAAAAGGGAACGAAAAAGAAAATTGAAAAAACACTCTGTGCCTTAGTAATACTCTTCAGATGTGAACCATTTAGATCAGTGCGTACCAATGGATCTGTATTTGTGTTATTGGTCTATATATATATATATATATATATATATATATATATATATATATATACTGTAGTTTTCAAACTCGTTTTATTCCACCGTTAAAATACACCTTTAAATTTTAAAGGAATGAAAGAAAGAGTGCTTATTTTTAAATATCTGTCGGAGGTGAGGGAGAGTGAGAAATTGAAAATCTCCCTGACAGTTGGTAATTGAGTTGCTGTTTAGAAACGGTAGTCGGATAATAATGGTGCTAGTGACAGTTTGTCGTGGTATAGACGTAGGTGAGGTATTATAGTCGGGTAGAGAGAGTGTGGAGCTGTTGAGAGGCTCGGATGGCTAACTGTAGATTCACCCGGGTCACCAGTGTCACACTGAGGGCGGAGGAGCCGTTACTCGTTAGATGTCCAAACGAGACGTCTCGCCAACAACACCACCTACCACTGCCTTAGTATTCCTCTCCGACAGTGGCAGCACACCCTAGAAATTGGGACGTTACAAAAAAACGAAAAATCGACAAAACCCTACCACCACAACCAACCCACCTTGAAAAGTGCACGCGTTACTTTTACCTTGTATAATGGACGAGGTGAAAAAAAAGAAGGGACTGAACGAGCAATAAATTTGGATGATGAGATAGGCCTGAACAGGCATTTTGTGACTTTGTCAACTGTCGATATTTTGAGAGGCCATTGTGAATTGTTAGTTAGGATGATGGAATACCGCTGATTTTGTGCGTTTCTCTGTCTCCTCTCGCCTGTTTGGTCTTTCGGTAGACCGGTTTTTCGGCTGCTCGCCATCTTCAGTAGCGGCGTTATGGCACTTTCGATGTTTTCTGGGGCATCCTCACTGCACTGTCACACCGTCACTTGTACCGTGGTGGTTGTCTGTTTGTCGTGTGTATATATAAGTGTCTTGTTGTTGTGTTCTTGGGGGATATTATTTGTCTTCTTTGTATTGAGGGGGGCGGTGAGATCATTTAGTAGGAATAACGGGGCGAATATAGAGTCACTTTGTGAATTTATCTTTTCATTTATTATTATTGTTTTGTTTCTGTTTGAAAATCTGCATACTCTCTATTATATCCATTTCTTTGCCTTTCTTGTCTGGGTGTATTAATTTTAAGGATTTGTCGATGTTCATTGTCTCTTGTCCGAAGTGTATAATGTAGTTGGGAAAGTTGGATTCTGTTTTATATTTTATCGCTTTTATGTGTTCCCTATATCTGTCCAACATCTTCCGTCCGGTTTGGCCGATGTATACGTTGGATTTCTTAGTGGAACCCATTGCAATTCTATTGCGTATATCAATGTAGCGATATATAATTTCGCCTCGTATATTCTTAGTTGGCTTAGCCCAAGCTCATTTTTTGTGATTTAAGTCAGTTCTTTCATGGGGATACCCACGTGTTAAGTGGTTTCATTAAAATAGACCATTGGATAGTGTCAGCTAATAATATAAGCTATGACAATTTTTCAACTGCTTTTTACGATAGGTGTATGTACAGTCTGTTCTACACTTGGTCGTAATTGTCGATAATATCGTTTTGCCCGTTAGTATACATATATATATAGCGCAGTTGCGCAACTAAATTATACCGTAAGTGTTGCATAAGCGCGACGTGTGTGTTCCCGCTAAGGAAATTACATTGTTACGGACCGCGCGTAACAATTACAGCCGGTAGGGACATTTGACAGTCACCTATCCAACCGACCGAACCTACGTGTGTTTGCATATCTTTAGAACACGGCGTAAAATGTAGAAAAATGTGCGGGCAAAAAATGTTCCATTACTACACCTCACCGTATCTCACAAGAAACTACTATCACTACATCATGGTATCTAATCCCAATTCAATTGCTAACGTCACACTCACTCACTCTCTCTATGATATAGGATTATATATACATAGGACTATATATATAGGAATATACATACTTGTGGGGAGAAATGCGCGAAAAAATTAAATACAAATTTCAACAACCCCTCCTCCTCTCGCTGAACGAAGCGGTACCTTACGCGTTTACAGTTATGTAACACTCTCGCGTGTCTATGTATATGTGTGTGTGTGTGTGTGTATGTGTCGATTCGAGTCAAACTGTTATATGTAACTGTGAGACAATCGCGTTCAGATTCGTGTCGCGTATTGGGACAGTCAGCCCATGTAGCGAACGAACTGAACGCACGTAGCACGAAAAAACCGCATTCTTACCCACCATCGTTTCTATAACCAAATTCCATATTCGTTAGACTGAAAATCAATCGACTGTACCAATAAATAAAATCCAGCTTTGAATTGGCTTAAATGAAAAGTATGTATACCGTAGATTACGAGTGTTTCTGTCTCCTACTCGCCATACTCTCCATATCTCCATATTCTAATCTCCTACTCACAATTACATCCACCTCTTCGCCTTTCTGGCCCGGATGTATTAATTTTAAAGATTCGTCGATGTTCATTGTCTCGTGTCCGGAGTGTATAATGTGGTTGGCGAAGGTGGATTCAGAAAGGAGACGGAAACACAACAAATCTACGGTATTCCAACCCATCGCAGACCACAGAACGTGTATTCTAAAAAAATTAGTATATTAATTACACAGTTTACACCATTTAACTACGTCACCAGGCTTTCGGTTTCTTTGTGGTTATTAGGATATTCTGAAAAATAAAATCTAACAATAATAAAAACTAACACAGTGTTAATATACAAAGAGATATTAAAACCGACATAGAACTATGCTGGGTTCCACTAAGAGATCAAGGCATCCAAAGGTTCCAATCAAATATACTTCGACCCCTTAATGCTCCCCGGTACGTTTCTAATCAGACAATCGACAATGACCTCTCAACATACCGACAGTCGAAAAAGTCGCAAAATCCCGTTTCCTTAAATCCTTCAAAATTTTCTCGTTCAGTCCCTTTCTTCTTTCACACATCCACTGGACGTCGGCTTAAACGCCACTAGCCCAGAGATCAGCTTACGCGGCAGTAAAAGTGCCAGCCGATAAATCAATAATAATTGCACTGTTTTTCTCTCGTCTGAAACGATGCCCTTGCCAAAAGATGCAAAATCAACTCGCGGACCGAGTCATATTGCAATACACGCTGAGTTGACGAATAGCAAAGAACGACACAAGAGAAAAAAAGTTTATCTGTTGTTAAGGATAAGGCTAAGGACTAAGAGCAGACCGGTTTTTATTAGAAATTCGCGCAAAATTCCGTTGTTGGCAAGCTTGCCAAACAGAGCCGGAGGGGTGAACGCCCTCCTCAAATAATGCCAAATACTGGCGTAAAAGGTAAGTTAAATGCCAAAAACGTAGCCACCGGTGTTCGGAAGTATTATGTCTTTATTGCCGTTTTGTTTACAGGTTATGTAATGTTCCAACACCGGGTGAAATCTACTCTGGGGTTTAAAGACAATAACGTAGATTTCGCGTTCTTCTCGGTATTCTCTCGCCGGTCTGGTTTTTTTTGGCTAGACGAGACAGAATAACGCGAAATCTCTACGATATTCCAACCCCTAGCAGACCGCGAAAACGGGTATTCTAAAGAAAGAATACATAAACTAAGGATGCTTTCCGCGACCGGAATTATCACAGTACAGGTGACAGTGACAGTGCAGTGAGGATGCCCAAAAAACATCCAAACTGCCAAAATGGCTAATACCGCTACTGAAGATGGCGAGCGGCCGAAACCGGTCTAGCAAAAGACCGACCAAACCAGCGAGAGGAGACAGAAACACACGAAATCTACGGTATTCCAACACCTCGCAAACCACAAAACAAGTATTTTAAACTAGCATATCTTTTACAGTTTAAATTATGTGGGATAAATCCATGCTATCACTTCGCTGTTACTACTGTGCTGACAGCAGTATCTACACTGACGACAGAACGCTACTGACGATGGAGAAAAGCCGAAACTAGAGACGATGTAAAACTGGTGACGAAATGTTATATTTCTCAGTTGGGATCAAATAAGTTATTTTCAGATTCCCGGAATTTGAAATTTCAACCGAGATTAGACCGGGCGAGCTCATGGACTCCAATATGGAATCGTTTAGAATTATTCCATTTCTATTTGGTTGTTTTAATTGGAGCGCAGAGAGATCACTGAAAGTGTCACTGCACTGATTTTTTAACAGCGAAGTGAACATTTTTATAAAACGATGGTCAAAAGTTCGGCACAATGAGATATTACGTAAACTCGAACTGAGGGCCAATTTGGAACTTTAACTGAAGATTAGCGACATTTAACGCCAATTATGGAGAGCGAAACTGTAAATTATTCGAAAACAGTATATGATAACCCTAACCATGAAAAATTTGTAATTATCCTTGTACAGTACGCTTGTAGGAAGGAAAACTGAACTATAATTTAACGCCGGACGAATATCAATGTTCCGAAAATTCCGTAAGAGTTATTATCCATCAAATAGAATCGGTTGCGTAAGTAAGTTGTGACAAGATACTACCGGAAAATTGCAGTGTTACAGTAACAGTATATACATAAATATTTTATAGAGAAATTTTTCATATCGAATTGTGTATGTACACACACACAGACACACACACACACACACACACACACACACACACACACACACACACAGAAGGACCCGAATGTCCTTAATTACGGAATACTGTTCGAGAAACAATACAAAACGATGTACAAATAAAAACTGTTTCCCAATAGAAAACGGTATTTTTTGAGTATATGTATGAATGAATATATCTTCATAAAACCTACCCCTATTTATTGATAAATGTTTTATGGAGATATTTTTCATATTACAGTGTATAAAATATAAAGTACAAAGAATACATTTGTTTAGGCACATTCGTATTATGTATAAACGTGCGTGTGTGTGTGTGTATGTGAGAGAGAGAGGCCTAAAAACTGTGCACACGCACTCCAGCGTGAAAAATAAATTTATAAAACCTATATATATATATATATATACATTATTAGAGTAGGAGGATGGCATATTGCATAATTCGTCACAGAAGGACATGCACAAAGAGAGAGGGAGAGAGTGAGAGGAGGCGGATTGTCGAGACACAAAGGAGAGAAAAACCTCTCAGAACTCAGACGAGTCGTAAAAATAAAAATGGAATAAAAAAATAAGAAAAAGAACAAAAATTCGTAGGGAATAAACCGGATTATCATCGCCAGTTGTGAACAGTTGCATAAGCCCGGGAAAGTGGTGTTCCACAAGGCCGCCAACATATATACATATATATATTTATATATTTATTCATTTAGTTATTTATTTTTACAAACATGGTCATTAATTGTTATTTTGTATTCTCAGGACTAAAGATGAAACCGGTGGCCGCCATCTTGTGGTCGACAGCCTCATTATTTGGACAGTTTTGGAAAGAATTTCGAAAATTGCACGAATAAACGGTATAATAAAAATTGTATGCGAGTATTTTTATAATATTTATATGCAAAAATACTGTAGATTTCGTTTATTTCTGTCTCCTCTCGCCGGTATGGTCTCTTTTGCTAGACCGGTCTCGGCCGCTCGCCATCTTCAGTAGCGGTGGTAGTCAAAGTACAATTGACAGTGACGGTGCAGTGAGGATGGCCCAGAAAACATCCAACGTGCCAAAAGTGACCGACACCGCTACTAAAGATGATAGCGAGAGCGGCCGAAACCGGTCTAGCAAATGACCAGACCAGCGAGAGAGGAGACAGAGAAACACTCGAAATCTACGGTATTCCAACCCCTGATCCAACAACTGACCACAAAACAGGTATGTTAAACTGGAAAAATACTGCAATTGAGATATAAATTGATAAGAGTTCTTCTGTAATGTCGCATATTGTATTTTACAGTTGTGGCAATGAGACAGTTAACAGAATAACAGAGTGCAATAGGGAAATTGACCGAGGTCAGATTTGGTACTTCGATCTTTTTTTTCGAGTACTTAAAAATTTAGTCAGTATCAAAACGCCTATGTGCCTTTTATTTCCATGCGTAACGGGAAACTGGGACTTCGGGGAGCGAGGGAAAGTCATCGTTCGGCGCCCGGGTTTTTGACAAGGTCGCCGACAGAGGAGAAATAAACGAGTGGGGAAATTTCGCAACTCTCGACAGGAGAAAGAGAGAGAGAGAAATAGAGGGAGAAAGGGAGAGAGGGAGGGAGAGAGAGAAAGTAGCCCAAAAGGAGATGGATCGTCGTACGTTTTCAGTTTGTCCTTTTAGATTTTATATCGAGTGCTCTTGGGTTTACGCCTGTTTTTTGGCCTTATTATAATTCAATCGGAGAATGATTTAGGGGGGATTTTTTTTTATACGGCGGTTGGCCACACTGGGGCCTGTCCCGGGGACCGACAGGAACTCCGGTACATCGCGCGGAACCCAAAGAACGAGAGATTGAATAACGGCTGACACCAAAAGAGATAAAAAGCTTTTATCATTTTGTAGTGTTTAACAATTCTCTTTTTTTACCGTAGATATCCTGATCTTCTCTAGCCGGGGCCTTTTGTCAGACCGGTTTCGGCCACTCGCCATCTTCAGTAGCAGTGTCAGTCACTTTGGTATATGTTGGATGATTGTTACTGGGGTATCCTGTCTGCACTGGCAGTTGTACTGTCCACTAATAAGTACGCCAAAGTGACTCAAACGGCGCTACCGAAGATTGGTGGCGGCCGAAACCGGTCTGGCTAAAGACCGCACACGCAGGAGAACGCGAAATCATCTACGGTGTAGTTTAACGTACCTGTTATGTGGTCTGCGACGGGTTGGAATTCGTCGTAGATTTCGTCTGATTCCGTCTCCAACATCCAAAGTGGCAAAAGTGACTGCCGCTACTGACGATAGCGAGCAGCCGAAACCGGTCTAACCGGCGAGAGGAGACAGAGAAACACACGAAATTTACGGTATACTTAGATCAATTGCACCAATATAAAAGCGTAGGAATGTTGATTGTGCAGTAAATAGTAGATGAAGAAAGAATAAAAGAAATCGCAATTCAACAATTTCCATTCAGCCGTTTCCGACTGTCATCATTTTCCGAACGTCGTGTATTTAATATTAATTAGGTTGTATCGCGCAACGATTATAGACTCCCCAACAGTGACTAACACCGGCGACTAACAATCAAACTCTGACTAACTAAATTGATCGGTAGCACGATCCGACTCGGTTAGATCACGATCCGAGATCAAATGCTGCAAAATGTTCCCCCTTTCCTACATCGTGTTCGGACCTGAACCAGATCCCGATATTGTATAGAGATGGAATAGTTTTTTGTTTTTTGGTATAAAAAGATTGCAACAAAGTGTCCTTCTAATTATATTCGCGAAGGACACGACGATATTTTGCCAGCCTCTTGGGACACACCCGTCGGCCGGTCGGACATCGAAAGTTCTCATGAAAAGTGAAAATTTCTCCCTCTTTACTTTAGTGGGAATTTTTCACCATTAATCACTCAATTTCTCAATTCTCCCGGAGTTCTTTGGAAAGACGAAATCTCGCTAAAAAAAACAAAATTTTACGCGGCCAAATATTTCCCACGATTCCACAACCAACAACAACGGAGGAAATACGACGTTTAACGACTGCACTTTTAATAGCACAGTCTGGTTTTATAACTTTATTAAAATGCCATAGACATTACCAACATTAAGAAATCATTATCGCACGTTCATATTCCCCGTATTCCCGCGTGAATTTGGTACTCGAAATTGAACTGAAAGCTCCCCCAAGAACCGCTTTATCGATACACTGTTTGGAAATAGACTACTGTGAGACGGAATCGTGCTGGCGGCATGCTTCGCGCAAAAACTGATTTAAAACAGAAACCGGTCTAGCAAAAGAACCATCGTGCAGTGCATCGGCAGTACTATGAATCACTATAATTTGTGCTCAGTGCTGAAACATTACAGTTTATTTAATAGGACATGATGCAAATTCTATGTCCGGCTTAACACCTAAGTATGAATTCATTTTGTAAATACGATTATAATATGGGAGTGTCAATATCCATTCAGGCCATTACACTAAAGCGGACATCAGAATTGACCTTAGCCAACAAAGTCATAATATACAAAGCGATATTGAATCCACTATTTATCTATCTATATATAATATTTATATGGATACAAAAAGAGGAAAATGAAGAAGGGAAAAAACGCATTGATAATATGACTGTATACAAAAGCCAGAGGTATGACCTAATCGATGAGCAGCAGGGGTCATCTTCTATTCCGAACCATCCGCCCCCCACCAGGACTTACCCCTATAAGGTATCCGAAGTAGTGTTTTAAACCTATTTCAAACTACCTAATCACTTAATCTATATTCATACAACAACGCGGTGAGAAAAAATATGTGCACAGAAATTAATGCAGTGGCATGCTCATTGTTCAAAGAGAGAGAGAGAGAGAGAGAGAGAGGGAGGGGAGAGAGAGAGAGAATCGGTGACGTTTCACCGATCACCAGAAATAGACCACTATGGCGCTATTCGCGCCAGACCAAAACTAGGCATGTCAAACAATCAAACTTCAATCGTAGCGAACGTACTTTTTGCTTTTACGTCCTATTCGCATTTAAACAACAAGGTATTTCAACATTACCAGGAACGTAATGGCCGCATTTTGTCATTAAACGTACGGGTAAGCATCGGACGAAACGGCGTCCCGAACTTGAACGAAACAGAAGGAAGGGAGAGATTACATTTTAAATTTAGGAACGGACACACAGAGAATAGTAAAATGGAGTCTAAACCCTAAATTGCCTATAAGAAAAGTTATATTAACAGATTGTCAATTGTACAAAGTAACAACAGACACTCGGCAATAACTGCGGCTCGTTGAACAAGCTGCGAGTCAATAAATCAACTTTTTCAACTACCAACACCGGAGACTAATCGAGCGTAACAAATGATGCAATGAAAGTGCACAGTCACCGTGAAAATTGAATATTATCAATGTTTAGATTGCTAACGTATTCTGTTTGCGTTTAGGACTAATGATTTAAAGACTCCAAAGACGCTCCAAAGTAGGTAGAAATAAACCTGAGACAAGTCGAAAATTATTTTTGGTAACGACGTGAAGTTTCCAGCGACGGGGACGTTATTTCAGTTTACTGTAGATTTCGTGTGTTTCCGTCTCCTCTCGCCGGGTTGGTCTTTTGCCAGACCGGTTTCGGCCACTCTCGCCATCTTCAGTAGCGGTGGTAGTCACTGTTGGCACTTTGGATGTTTTTCGGGCATCCTCACTGCACTGTCACTGTCAGTTGTACTGCCGGTGGTTGTCTGTTTGTACAAGTGACGGTAACAAACAGTGCAGTGAGGATGCCCAGAAACACACGAAATCTACGGTATTCCAACCACTCGCAGACCACAAAACAGGTATGTTAAACTATTTTAGTTTATTTTTCAATCAATCAATCGATTAAAAAACAAACGAGAAAATGCTTTTTCCGCCGAAAATGTTGTATACAAGGTTGAAACAGCGTTCAAAACGTAGGTGGGACAATGTGAAGGAACGTTAAAGCAATGGCCTTGGCATTCGAAAACCCACGCTATTTGTTACATAAATATTATGAAAAAACATCCCACAGACGAATCTAGACAGCGCCTTTTCCGCCAACATTGTATAAGTTTGCATCTTTAAAAAGTACAGTCTAAGTGACTATTTTTTAGATTCACAGAAAGTACTGAATAACGTAGATTTCGTGTGTTTCTGTCTCCTCTCTCGCCGGTTCGGCCTTTCGCTAGACCGGTTTCGGCCGCTCGCCATCTTCAGTAGCGGTGTTAGGCACTTTTGGCACTTTGGATGTTTTTCGGGCATCCTCACTACACTGTCACTTGTACTGTGACTAACACCGCTACTGAAGATGGCAGCCATCACGGAGACAGAAGCACACGAAATCTACAGTAAAATATTATTGTTCTCGATAGGTACGCTTACAACGATTGTGCTTCAATATTTTTTCAGTATTCAATATAGTAGCGTGCCCCGATCCACTAATATTTTCGAGTATACGCGCAATTCGGTGGCATATAAGTCCCGACCGATGTATTTATTATGTACGTTCTTATGTCGATTAACAAAGTCGAGTTTGAATTCTAAACCCAAAAATGTTGCCATTATTTAGCTACAGCCTAATATCTCCCATACCGGTCTTTTTCTAGGCCGGAAACGGAAACTGGAGAACGGGAAATGAGACTCACGCATTTCTGCTTTCTCGAGACACCCGGAAGTTGGGCTATCCACGACGACCGGCTTCGCGATACAACAAACATCGCGATCAAGGTTGGGCGAACAACATTTTTCCGATCAAAGAACGGTGACGACGAACGGAAATAAGCCCCCTGTGAAAGAAGTGACTTACGGACGACAAATTGAACTCTCCAGAGTGCAGAGCGTACGGGAGGAACGACGACGGTCTACTGGAGGACTTCGAGTTCAGAGGGGGTTTTCGGTGCGTCTCCCGGGTGGGAGAGACTTGGACAATGGACGGCCGCTAGCGGAATCGCTAATCGACGGACAACGCCTAATAGGGGTAGGCACAGAAACTCTATATACAGTACATAAACGCCGGTATAACAGTATAGAAAACCGAGTAACGTTATACGCATTCCATAGCTCCCCCCTTGCCCATTGTGTCTCGTAGTTTCGGCTTTTCGCCAACTTCGGTAGTATCATTTAGTAAAGATACTGGCAATAAAACTATTAAATATTTTTTTAAAAGGAGGCATCCAATTCGTATTGGCATATTCAAACCGTCAAAACCGAGATACCGTTAACGGGAGTTACAATACACCTCGGAGGTTATAATTGCGGATTCCGGGAATTAAATTGTCAAACCGTGATACATTTATATAAATAGTTTTTCTATTCCTCCCGTTTAATAAATTACAAACTGAAATAAACTTCTCGAATTTACTTTGAATTATAATACAGCTATTGACTATTTATGTGCCGCTTTGGAATTAACGGCATATTTCTGATAAATAATACGTACTTGTGCGTACGTTAATTAAAATTTTCAATTGGTGCGACAGTATCAAGGTAGTAATGCTCTTCTTTTTTTACGATTCAAATTTATTTAAAGGAGAACGTATAGTTGATATACCTGTTTTGTGGTCTGCGAGGTGTTGGAATACCGTAGATTTCGTGTGTTCTGTCTCCTCTCGCTGGTTCGGTCTTTGCTAAACCGGTTTCACGGCTGCTCGCCATCTTCAGTAGCGCTGTTAGTCGCAGTACAAGTGACAGTGCATTGAGGATGCCCGAAAAACATCCGAAGTGAGTAACACCGCTACTGAAGATGGCGAGCAGCCGAAACCGGTCTAGGAAAAGAAGAAACCAGCGAGAGGAGAATGAAACACACGCAATCTACGAGATCGTACAGAGTACTGTTCCAAATTATAATCTAAAAATCCTTGTCGGCTAAGAAAATTGATTATTAAACGAAAATAAATCTAACCAGCCTCTCCCAATCCCTTGATACAACAGCTGGAGCAGTGGAGTGCCATCGATTTGATTCTCCATCAAGTGGAGCATTCATTAATGCTATCAAATTGCAGTCTCACTGAATATAATTGTAATGTTTTAGTTGTGACAAAAATAAAAACAGAAAAAAATAAATTAAAAGAAATAAAGTTAAGTTGTATTCACCTAATACTGTCCACTAGGGACTCGTCTCATGCTCGCTTTCACTCGGATTAAGCCCCGCAAGTGTAATACTCGGACGGGGGAAATCGTTTTAAAAGCTTTTCCGGCAATAAAATTGTCCATTTACAATTTATAGAATACTTATGTTCCGTTAAATTCAATTATCAGTTACATAAATGTTCCGATCGCAGACCTAGAGATAAGTAGAAAGTATTATTGTTGATACTAATTCGTTATTGGTCTCAAGAAATCCGGGACAAAAAATAATCACAAATTAATTTCTTCCAATTATAGATCAATTTATCATCTGTAGTGTACTCAGTACAATGTAGGGGCGTGTTTTGAACAACAAAGATATTGTAGATTTCGTGTGGTTTTGTCTCCTCTCGCTGGAGCGAGATCTACGGTATTCCAACCTCTCGCAGACCAAAAAATAGGTATGTTAGACTAACAAAGATATTGTAAAAATAATAGTTGCAGGACAGTATTTTGGACAACATTATTTTTAGATGAGCAAAACTTCAATTCTTTCCTCCAGGATTATATCGGAGAAACTATTTTATTGGCCACATTCGTTGTTGTTGAGTTATGTTTATTTTTTATTAAATAAAGTCACCATCTTACCGAAAGCCAGAAGGGATAAAATTATTTTGATTTTTCAAAATAATCTCCATTCAGTGAGCTAAATGGAGGGGGTCCAGCGAGTTTCCAATTTTCCTCTAACAAATAGTATGTCCATGCGGGACGAGGCTGATTGGGGAGTATGATGAACTTTGGGACGTTGCTGACAGGAAAACGGCGTGACCGGAAGCTGTGCCGGTTACGGGAACAGCCGCTTCCGGCCGTCCAACGGGAGCCGTGGTACGAGCCCGGCATAATGCACGTTCCATCCTCTAACGTGAGGCCGACACGCCGCATATAAGCACCAGGAGGGAACCGCCCTCTTTGAGCCCGAGACGTTATTAACCCTTTCGCGGGGAACAGCGCCTATAGGCGGTCAGCTATAGATGCTGACGAAAAGCGCCTATATATATATATATATATATATATATATATATATATATATATATATATATATATATATATATATATACAGGCGCTCAGGCAAAGTTACCCGCTTCGAACGACCAGCGCCAGAAGAGGCGCTCATCCAGAGCCGCAGAGCCGCTCTCTTACAACGAAGGCGCTATTCATCTCTTATCACCAACTGGCCAATAATCCCCATTAAGTGTTTTCTTTTTGACCTCCTACCAGCAGACGCTCCTTGTGCAAACGTTTTTTTTACCTAATCAAATATAATTATCCACAAATTTTGCCCCGAACATGGACAAACGGACGACGAATATGAGCTACGACGATACGGAATTTTCATCGGATTCTCACCGGTCTGAAATGTTTGGAGAAACTGGATACAAAGGTAAAATTCAAAATGCGTACAATAAAAAACGCCTACTGTCGAGTAGTTCGGAATATGATTCTGTAAACGACGAATTACCAGACACCGATCCGCGGCAATTTCTTTGGAGAGCGCAAAATTTGGTTCCGAAAGTTTTTGGTACTGATGAAAATCTACCAGGAATTAAGGCAAATATTGACGATAAATCTACGGTATAACAATTGTAGTTTTCAGTTAACAACAAGTACTACTAACGATGGGAAAAGGCTGAAAATCGTAATCTCCCTGGCTGGAACGGGAATACCATCGACGGGTGGATTAGAAACAAATGACAAACAATTATAAAAATACAAACCATTATATATTACAGTATTGTTAGTAAAACACGCTTGCCAACCGACGACGAGTGAATGAAAAAGAAAATCTATAAACGGCCACCCAATAGTAAGACTCTTGAGCCTATTTTAAATCCACTTCAGTCCACATGACTTCATACTGATAACACTGATAACAAGAGCACATATATATATATATATATATATATATATATATATATATATATATAACGAGGCCGTTAGTTCCGAGTTAACCGGAAATGCCGACCATTTATTTTCGTGTTTCGCCTGCCAAAGGCGTCTCGACGCTGTGAAAGGGCACTTCAAGCGGGCACGTTTCCAAAGTCCGTCGAGAACGCGTCGCTCCTCTATAGACTTTTTTCGCTCGTGTAAAAAAGAAATTCGCTAGACGGATCGTACGATTTCAGGAACAATTAATCAGAAGTAGACATCATAGTTTTGAAATTTCGTAGTCCAATTGATACCTTCGATTTTTGGAAGATTTTCAGAGGAATCAGCCTGAATGATATGATATCATAGGATCATATATATATATATATATATATATATATATATATATATATATATATATATATATATAAAGTGATCATTGAGTCTCACAAGTTGTATTTGCTCAGAGTTGGAATCAGTTTTGCTACGTAATTCTTTTTTCAGTTCCTATTTTCAGAGATTTTTTAAAAAAATCATATATATATATATATATATATATATATATATATATAGTATATGCTTATTTACTTTTTGCACTTTTGCACGCAAGCATACAATGTCCTTATACTGGTGAGTATATACTGTAGGTTTCGAACTCCACTTTCAATTGATTTACAACTGGATGAGAATCACTGATGGGGGAATCCACTTTGATATTGTCCTTCGTTTAATTTAATTTGGCTTGGAAATACTATATATAATGGCCTCCTGGTGTTATCTAGACGTGCTCAGTCAGTCCGTTTCCTGTCAATGACTGCCAAGTGAATCTTCCTTTCTCCTCCTTTACAACACGAGATCGGATAAGGGGAACAGTTCGACAATTAAATCCTGCATAGCTAAATCCCAAGGAGAGAAAGCTGGTCATTTACAATTTAAAAAAACTTCGAAGTTATCCAACCGGGTACGTATCAGATCGGACGGGCGATAAATTTAGGATGTTCTGTTTCCGGAAGGTTAACATAATAGAGACCTCTAGAGTAGTGCATATATAATAAGCGTAATAAAGTGCAGATGGATCCGATGGACCGTAGGAGTGTCGACTGAAGAAGTTGATGAAACAAAGATGGCGGAAAGGCCGACATGGAGGCTGAGAAGACGCACTGAAGAACAGATTGGGCCTAAATATCCAATTAGATATAAATGGCCCAGTGAATGAATTAAGGAATTAATGAATTAACGAATGAATGAACTTTCCCGATTATCATAATAAAACATTGTGTATAATAAAAGTACAGTTAAACCTCGTGCTAGTGTTCGTTATTTGTAGAAAGGCAAATTCGGTAACCGTTGACAACAAAACAACAAGGAATCGATTATTCCGTGACGTCACATATATCGATATATCGTACACTGGCTTTTCTCTCAAAGTAACTACCGCGGAACGAACACTCGTTTTTATATTGTGGGGAACGGACAGAATTATTCCTCTTTGGTCCTGCAGACCAGATGAAATTTATCCTCTATGTCGGACATAAAAACCGAGAAATCGAACCGACATCCGTGCACAAAACTCGATGAAATTAACGCGATCGAATACAAGAAATTCAAATTAACAACTTGGTCATCATTTGAGACAAAAAATAATGGGAACAAAAATGCCACAAACATTTCGAATTGATTTACGCGTGGAAAAAATGGCGGCAATATGGCGGACAGGAAATATCGAATGGAGAACACGTATCGATATATTGAAGCAGTCAACAGTTTGAGGTTACGCGATAATCGCATTCTGTGATTCAACGGTAAATTCATACATCGCTAAAGCATGTATACAACAGAAAAAGACAAACCTGCTGGTCTAGAACAGCTTAAATTAATTACTACTTAGGATTTTTTTTTAACTGTTTCATTATACCAACTGTAAAATAAAATAAGCGACATTTATGTTAGAATAGACATTGTAGTTAGTGTTTCTAAAGATTTTTAAATTTAGTTTAACATACCTGTTTTGTGGGTTGGAATACCGTAGATTTCGTGTGTTTCTGTCTCCTCTCACTGGTGTGGTCTTTTGCTAGACCGGTTTCGGCTGCTCCCTATCTTCAGTAGCAGTATTAGTCGTTGTGTCATGCTAGATAGTACTAGTGACAGTGACACAGGTACTGAAGATGGCGAGCGGCCGCACCGGTCTCAGCAAAAGACCAAACCAGTGAGAGGAGACAGAAACACACGAAATCTACAGTATTTTTAAATTGATTTTTTGGCATAGTTAGTTCGCTTTTTCAAGAGTCTGTAAGTAAAGTTTGGGGATAACCAATTTGAATTTCTATTCTATTCATTACTGTTGGAGACCTTTCGCGTTGTTGACTTGTTCAGAGCTCAGTATACACTCAGAATATGATGTCTAGAATGATGACACCGGTCTCTAGACCCGTCTCGGGGGATAAACACTCGGCTGTAGCGGGGCTAGAGTCCAGTCGGGTCTATTTATAGACGCCCATCTGGCCGGAGAGTGGGTCGCGATACGTGTTCAACGCACGCTTCTTGTCTATTTTGTTTTTCTGGTCTATATTTATACGGCGGCTATTTATTTGTGAAGTGGACTGTACCGCACACATCCTTGGCTACACACTACCGACACTCCACGGTAAGTCTCAGGGAAATCGTAAATATGCTCGTAGGTAAGCTGTTACCAGTGTTAGATATTAATTTAGTTCATTCTCTCGGTCTGTATGCGTGAATGTTTCGCTTTCAATACCGCCTGCCGACTGGTTCTTCAACCTTTAACTATAAGGGAAATAAATTGTCGCCATAATTGTATTCGAAGTAAAAAAAAAGTTATAAATAATTATTATTAAAGTTTGTATACGTTTATATGTTTAGAATACCTGTTTTGTGGTCTGCGAGGGGTTGGAATACCGTAGATTTCGTGTCTTTCTGTCTCCTCTCGCCGGTTTGGTCTTTTGCTAGACCGGTTTCGGCCATCTTCAGTAGCGGTGTTAGTCGCTTTGGATGCTTTTTGGGCATCCTCTTTGCACTGTCACTGTTCGCGTGCAAGCAGGATGTTGCAAAAAGCATCCAAAGTGCCAAAGTGACTAACACCGCTAGTGAAGATGGCGACCAGCTGAAATCGGTCTAGCAAAAGACCAAACCCGCGAGAGGAGACAGAATCACACTAAATCTACGGTATTCCAACCCCTCGCAGACCACAAAACAGGTATTCTAAACATCTAATTTTTTTTATGTCGGAGGATTTAAAATTATGTAGGTTTAAGTGTGTAGAAAGAATGTGTGTGGAAGACAAATGTATATAATACCTATTATCGAATGAATACGCGAGAGCTCCTCCTCTTCGTCCGGGGATGAGGAGGAGGAGGAATACAGGCCGTGTTTTCACGAACGGAACGTCGTCTCAGGTGCAACTCTCACCGTCGACGACTCTCATCATCATTCGACACGAATCGATCGAATTTCCGAACCGAGTACGATAATTCCCGTTTAGGGATTCTTGGCACGATCCGGACCGACTGGGGGGTAGTGGTAGTGGTAGTGGTTGGGGCTGCGAAGGGTGAAAATAGAACCTGCTAGAAATCGATGGCCGCGTAGAAAGTGGCCAACAGAGAGACAGACACACTAGACAACTTTCTAGACACTAAACACTAAACAACTGTTGCTAATGGGATTGTTTAAAACTTTTTATTGTTTTTGCACAATCAACATTACAGTTATCAGTACAATTGATAAATGTATATTTGTTTCAAGTGTTTGTCTCGATAAAGAATGAAGAAACTTTTTATAACTACTGTCCGAGGTGATCTCCCTGGGCCGGTGGCGTTTAAGCCGTCGTCGTGGTGGGGATAATGGACAATGGGTAATAGAGGAGAGTGACTGAACGAGCAAATTAATGTAGGATGAGGAGTAAGGCGGGAACGGAACTTGAGGAACCGGGGGGATTCCGCGACTGTCGGTATGTTGAGAGGTCATTATTAGTGGTGCGATTTGAAACATACCCGGGGGGAGCATTAAGGATGGTTCGAAGAACTTTCGACTGGAATCTCTGGATGCGAGTGGCGTCGGATGTCTCGGTGGAACCCCATAGCTCTATACCGTTTTAATATAGCTTTGTATATTGTGAGTTTGTTACTTAAGGTCAATTTCGATGTCCGTTTTAGTAATGGTCTTAGAAGTTCAAATTTGCGGTTTAAGTCGATTCTTTTGAGTCGGGTATGGGGATTCCGCATAAGCTAATGGTGTATCTATCGGTTTTTCCTCTTACCGGATGTTGGATAGTGAAGGGTTAATTTACCAAAAAAAGAAAAAGTTTCCCAGAAGGATGGTCTTCTTTCACTCCCTTCCAAGATTGGCGATTTACCGGGACACCATCCGAAGGACATAATTAAGGGAAATTTTCGTACGTTGATAGGATGGATAGGCCCCCTATTGGGATCCACCAAGATTCCAATCGAAAGTCCTTCTCACCGTCCTCAATGCTTCCCCTGGGTATGTTTCCAATCATACTCTTCACCATGACGACCCCAACATACCCCTACAGTCGACCAAGTCATAACGAGACGACCCGAGGAAGTGTCACCATCTTCGTGTCACCCAGAAAACCATCTTCTTCCATTCTACCGGGACACAGGGGATCCTCCCGTTTGTAGCCTTTTTTCTTTTCTTCCGACCGCTTTTCCTCCTCGGGCCGATATAAAAAACTGTGCGCGGAATACGGTCGCTTTCTAAGAATGTAAAAACACGGGGCTCTGATTAACCGGAAGAGGCACACTGTTTTCACCCGCCATTAGTGAGAGAGAGAGAGAGAGAGAGAGAGAGAGAGAGAGAGAGAGAGATGCTTACCGTCGGCTTTCTTTCTGTCCATTCAGACCGGAAGTCTCTCTCTCTCACCTCAAACAGGAGGAAATCGGACACAAAAAAGGAACTGCTCGGTCTGTAATAATACTCACTTACAGGTACGTGACTATTGACACGTCCCATCCGAGCTTCTATTATAAGATTAACCATGACGGGACCGCGAACCACCAATAGGATTCCCTTCCGTATTCAATTATTTATGTCATTCGGATAGTGTTCCAGCAGTAGACTACCAATCAATATTGTTTACATGTTAACGGGTGAAAATGTTCCGATATGTAGTTCGCTGGATGAAGAAATCAGCCGCTACTACTGGGGCGACAGTTCCTGTTTAGACACCACCCCATGATACCTGGGCCATTGGCGTTTAAGCGGGGGAGGGGGGAATAGTGGACGGGTAACCGAGGATTGGGATGAGGGGAAAGAGGGGAATGAAATTTATGACATGTTCGACTGCAGGGGTATGTTGGGGGACACGGTCAAGAGTGTGATTGGAAACATAACCCGGGCTGGGGGAGCATTGAGGATGGTGCGAAGGACTTTCGATTGGAATCTCTGGATGCTGGAGCAGCGTTGGAAGTCTTGGTGGATACTAATAGAGGGCCAATCCTATGAACGTATGAAAATTTCCCTCAATTATGTCCTTCGGATGGTGTTTCGGAAATACAATTATAGCGCTGGACAACGATTCTATTCTACTAAATATCGATTTCTAATTTTATTATTATATTTTTTAATATTTCTTATACAGTAATCACACGCCGGTGTTCGGAACGCGGATCCTGCGTTCTATGGCCCTGGAGAAACATTGTAAACTATTAAATGACGATTTGTATTTTTATTATTTTTTAAAAATGTTTTCTATACAGTAATTAGGCTATTATCCATTTGTCCGTTTAGTGTAAGTAGCGTCATATCAAGTATGTGTACAAGGAAACTATAAAGTATTTCTAATCTTGTGAAAAAGAAATTTGTTGTATTGTCTACGATATTCTATGTATATTTAAAGAAAAATAATGTTTTACTAATCTTTTCTGTTTAAAGACGTTTAGAGCGTTCGAACACCATTTACTTATGTTCTCCGGATAGTACACTACTATTGTATAGTGAAATCCTGTTTTTGTTGCGAAATAAAGATTATTATCGATAATCCGTGTGACAAAAGTATTCAAAACGAAGTCAAACACGACCTAAATTTTTATTCCCGTCTTAGTTTTCGTCCCGATTCCCATTAGTTTAGACCTGATCCTCCAAAAGGGTGGGTTAAACACCCCTAGAGATCTCCTCGGCGTGTAACCCGGATACACGTGAAAGGTGTCCACGTATTGGCCGGATGATAAGCAGGTAGCTGTATGTATTAAGCTCTAATATTAGTGGAGCTTAGATATGGGAAAGGGACTTTTTCTGAGAAAGGATTGTTATTGAGTTTTTCGCAATTTGAAACAGAGCCGAAAGCTAGCAATACTTAAGGTATATAAGGTATATATGATGGTATCACCTGGGAGGAGGGCCATAGTGCCAGTGTGGACGGCATGGGGGAGGTCGGCCTCGACTGGGCGAAGTCCGGGGGTTGGGGCGAGACCGCGTTGGAGTACCACCACTTCTTCACGGTCGTCCACGCTTTGTCCAACCTGGTCCTCTTCTTCCAGACGTCGGGCGCCGCCGGCGGAGTCGTCCCGAGGCCGCCGGCCGTTATTCGGACCTCGTCGGTCTCCCAGTCGATCTCCGGCAGAGGCGGAGGCTTGGGCGGGCACTGCGGCCTCTTGGAGACCGAGGAGTAGACCGGCGCCAGTTTGGACATGGCTTCCTCCAGGGCCCTAGGGCTGGCGTACGTCGCTTCCGCCGTCTCCACCTTTTCCGGAAGTATCTCGTACAGGTTCTCCTCCTTCAGGCTGAACGTCAGCGTGAACGTCGAAGTCACCTGCTCCTGCTGCTCCTGTTGTTCCGGTTCGGGTCTTTCCATCGTGCTCGCGAAACTCTCCTCGCTCTCTTCGCTCCTCTCGACCTCCTCGATTTTCGACCGTTCGTCCGGAAACGAGAAGGTTATTTCCGGTACCGGCGGCACCCTGGTGGCACACAGCCGATGTCCCCGGCATCACTCTACCGGTCAACACAGTGTTCTCCTACTTACTAAACGCGTCTATCGGAGGAAATTGATAACTACAGTGAACGGTCTATGGGCGCGACAGCCCCCGATGAAGCATCGTGTCAGCTCATTACCGGTCTAGCGTTTTCTATTATGCAAGAGACCACCGCGACACCTCGATCACATCGCTACGACGACAGGATTGTAGGGATGAAAAAATAAATAGAAGCGCAACAATTTCCAGACTCGCGATATACGAGACCGCCGGAAATAGCATCGTGTCAGCACTAATACAAAAATGTGTCAGTGCAAGTACAATAAAAACGTCTACAGTCGGAAATCCCGTAAGTAGGCCAAACCGGTCTAGCAGTTTTGCCTGCATTCAACAGAAATGGTAGATGTTTCTGCTGACAAGATGCGCTCTCTTGTCGGGAGTAGGGGACCGCTACTGGGATTGGCGAGAAGCCAAGTATCTGGGCCGTGAAACGAATTTTAACGGTCTTCCCCGTCTTCAGTAGAACTCACAGTGTACAGTTAGTCGCTCAACGCGGCGATGTTCTAATGCTTGTAGTTAAACGCTAACGGTAAACTAACAGTACCTGACGTCTTCAATAGCCATAATGCTTAAGTACCTAACTGTACTTCATTATCAAGTGCCGGTCGTAGATCGAGTTTCGGTGGATCGAAATGGAATTTAAAACGTACCGAAGGCCCAAAAAAAGGGCGTTATTGGGAATTTTTGATATCAGCATAAAAATGTATGTTTCTCAGTCACTTTGTGTTTGGAAATTCGCATTAATAATTCATAATAAAGGCATTAAATACTTGACTGAAAAAAAATATAGAACGATATAAAGTTTTCAGTGTGGGTTCAGCGAAAGTTCGATAACGCCCGCACTAACGGGGCATGCTACTGAAGATCTAATAAGTCGTGTTTTCTCTGTCCGCCCGCTTTCTCCCATCGTCGGTGGACAACTCGAACTGAGATTCTCCGGGAGGAACACCCGGAGACGGCCGGAATTGGGAACACGATGAAGAGGAACAGAA
The DNA here is from genome assembly GCA_019843655.1 of Lethocerus indicus. Taxonomy (NCBI): domain Eukaryota; kingdom Metazoa; phylum Arthropoda; class Insecta; order Hemiptera; family Belostomatidae; genus Lethocerus; species Lethocerus indicus. Next base: position 1,125,582 of record JACDQD010000001.1, read on the forward strand.
ATTACTACTTAGGGTCAAAGAACTATTCGGTGGGCAGTATTGAGAGTGGAACTTTCACAAATGCCACTTAGATTAGAGAAAAAAAACTGGGTCTGATAACGACCCACGCTCAATTGTCAATCATTCAGTTTAAACTAGAGCAGTGGTAGGTAAACTTTTTAAAAAGTGGCGGGACCCAAAGGAAAGGGAAAAAACCTTTAAGTGGGGCAATAAAACTTTTTTTTCTAATAACAATGATACAATTTATAAAATCCTTGTATTTCTTGTAATACTAAACCTTATTAATGACTGAAATATTATAAAGGAGAATGTGATGAATGAAACTGTGACTGCATTTCTAACATTATCTGATAATTTAGTTCGAACTGGTATGCACTTATTCTTAGAACTTAAATGCTCATCAGTCTTTTTCTAAGGCAAATATTTGGAAGTTTCTTTGTAGAAAACATCTGTTCATATATATATATATATATATATATATATATATATATATATATATATGAAACGAACATAGCAGTAACTTTCTAGGCAGGGCTATAAGATTGGAAAAGTGAACTCAGCCAAGACTTGTAGAACTTTAATTTTGGAACATTAAGAAACCAACTGTTTGAGATGAGTGTTACATTGTAATTCAAAATGATATTCAAAATTAAATGCGACGTGACCGACTGGCGACAGTAGCATTCCTTCAGTGGTATTACACCGATTGTTCAGTATCTTACAACTTAGTAACTTTTCATTACTGAATTAAGTGCTACTGACAATGGCGTAAAGTCTAAAATAGGATCGAACCCCACGAACAGGGAAGACACAGAAATTCACACACTCTTGCTATTGAGGGGCAACCACGGAAAAACAGAATCCTACTGACTATGGATAAAAGCCGAAAGATCTTCTAATCGCTTCTAATAAACACCTTTTCTGTATCCTTAGACCGATTCAAATTGTTCCGAATAAGCATTTGAGACTAGCTCTCATAAACAATAAGATATATAGTACCTAATGATTTTATATACGAATAAATAAAACATAGCAAATTGAAAAAATACGTATATAAAACTGGATAAAATCGAGAAATAAGAACAAGATCGGCTGTATTTTAATTATATCCGTTAATAGGGCAAAGTATATTTTTAGTTGACATTCTTCTCTTATTTTTAGAAAAACTTTGCAAACGCTCTAGGTCTTTTGCGTCCTCCCGAATCCGTTTTGTATTTTCAGTGATGATTTGATGAATTTGCTTTTCTCATATCAGCATATTTGAACGTTCCAAATGAAAAGTATTATTTACGTTCCACAATATTCTGGTTCTTAATAAAACGTTTAAAGAGGTGAACGCATATCGCGAAGAAATGTGAATATTGGCATTTCTTTTTTTTTACCTTTTTTTTATTTTGTACAATCAACATTGAATCTTGTAAATACAAATGCTGTATGCATGTTTTTATCACACGTATTTCATGATAAAAGGAACCACCCAAAGACGGCACTTTTGACACAAGAACAATTGTGGTCTAAGGGCTAAGAAGATCTCTAGGCGGGCGGCGTTTAAGCCGACGCGGGGGGGGGGTTTCATGTCGGTTTAAGTATCGCTTTGTATGTTATCAATTTGTTACGTAAGGTTAATTTTGATGTCCGTTTTAGTGATGGTCTAAAGTAAGTCCAAATTTTCGGTTTAAGTCGATTCTTTTGAGCGGGTATGGGGATTCCACGTGATTGGTATTTCCAGGATTGTTTTTGACATTGTTTATGAACGATGTTTATGTTGAAATATAAGCACGCCGTCTTGTTCTTCCTGCACCCGGCTGGCTTCTCGCCATCTTCAGTAGACAATCATAACCGTCGGGAATGCTACGTCGTTACAAATAATCACGGGCTACTTCGTTAAAATAATCTCCAGTTAAACTGCCGCTAATTATGCGTGGGCATCACGCCACTAAACTTTAACGAGCAAACCGAGCGTACTGAAATTTTAACGAATCAACTCCGCTATTCGCCATTTCAATGAACGCGAATATCCAATTATTATAAATTTATTAATAACGCTATCGACTAACGCTGATTTCAGATTTAACGGCAGGCGGAATGACTTGCTATGTTGTGGGCGAAAGATTTTCGTCTTCCCGCCATACTCCGTAGCGCTTTATCTGGGAGCCTACACAACACAGTATAAAATAAAAAAATTTACCTTACACGCGGTGTATCACAGCACTACCAGCAGGTCACAAATCGGCTATACCGAAAAAAATATTCTTTTATAAAGAAAACCAAATCACTTTCCAAGTTGTTGTGCAGTAGTCCCAACTAAACGAAACCCCCACCGCCTATTCCCTCCTTATCAGCAGCGCGTGAAGCATAATTATTACGACGTTTCGGCGATAAAACGGCCATTAAATAAAAAACAAACCTGTAAACCGAACTGTTCCGATTGTTTCGCCCCAGGAAAATAAATTTCCCGGGTACCGTCACAAAGTCGGAACAGAACTGTAATTGTTATTCTGGATTCGAGATAAAACTTATAAAACGTATCGCAAGTGATGAGATTTTCTCACGATGGGATTTCGGCTGTTCGCCATCTTCAGTAGTAGGCTGATTAGAATTCTCGGGCATACTGGATGCACCCCGCGGTTAAATTTTCCACCGGCATTAGAGTGATAGGGTGGTTTTTCCGGGGAAAACGAGAAAAAGTGTGAAACGTGGAAATTGGCGCGGCTGGGAAAACTGATATCAAGAATGAGCCCACCCACTATGAAGAGGGTGAGAAATTCAGAAATTCCAAAAAAGAAATTGAGAGCACGAAGTTCGCCAGCAGAGAGAAAATGAACTTAAAAAAACACAGACAACGACCCACGCTCAATCAGTCTGTCAGCCAGGTCAAACTAGACAAAATGGGACCCAGTCGTTTGGCACAATTGGGAAGAACATTATACTCAACACTGAATGCACAATATTATTTTAACATACCTGTTTTGTGGTCTGCGAGGGGTTGGAGTACCGTAGATTTCGGGTGTTTCTCTGTCTCCTCTCGCCGGTTTGGTCTTTCGCTAGACCGGTTTCGGCCGCTTTTCACTAGCTTTTGGCACTTTGGATGTTTTTTGGGCATCCTCACTGGACGCAGGCAGTACAATATACCACACGACAGACAACCACCACAGTACAAGTGACTGTGACAGTGCAGTGAGGGTGCCCCAGAAAACATCCAAAGTGCCAACAGTGACTAACACCGCTACTGAGAAGATGGGGCGAGCGGCCGAAACCGGTCTAGCGAAAGACCAAACCGGCGAGTGGGAGACAGAGAAACACACGAAATCTACCACAATATTATTATATCCTACCGAGTAAGCTTAGCAACATTAATAACGTTAATTTCTTGTAACCGAGATAAAACTTTAGCCGACAGCTAACGAAAAATGGTGTCCCTAACGAAATTTCATGGGGAGAGAAACCGTCGTCAAGAATCAGCCGCTGCCGGGGTAAGATGGCATAATGCTGCGGGTTGAATATCGGTCGGACCCCTGCTGATCCTGGATTGTTCCCCTGTTTGGAAATCACCCTGGAGAAGGCTCTATTGAAAGGGGGGGATGTTGTCCGACGTTTCATCGGACTCTTAGCCGGTCCCATCATCAGAGTCCTAACCCGGCAACCGACCGATATTCAACCGAACAACAACGCGTTATCTTGTGGGTAATCAATTTGGCGTGCGAAACCACGCATCAATTCGATATCACTGGTGATTCTGTTATCTTATCGCTGAATATTCACGTCCGCGAAACAAAATTTCACACTGTATTAGACCGGTGGCATATTTGTGGTCTAGAGAAAAAATCATTTTTCGTTGATAATTTTTCGCTGAGGGCTATGATGCCGGGGACTACCTGTACTTCGTGGGTGTCAGTTCCCTTTCGACGACGGTCATCTCTTTCTCTTCTTCAGTTTCCTCATCCTCCTCCTCCTGCTCCCGCTCCTGCTGCTGCTCCTCCTCCTCCTCCTCCTCGTACTCCTGGACATCGCCGTCGTGGCGTCCGTCGTACTGCCCGCCGGCGGACTGCTGCTCCTCGGACCCCTTCCAGACGGCGAACGGGAACACCCTGTGGACGTCCCACCAGGTCCCGGGACCCGGCCCCGACGAGGAGGAGGACATCCGCCGTGTATCCCCTTCACCCGAAAAGAGGAACACGTTATATATAATATATATCGGACGGTAGCAGACCGCTTACTGACCGCAGTCGGGGTTCGCCTTATTTATTATAAATAGACTTGCAACCGGGCATCGCACCCTCCCTCCCTCCCTCACTCCCTCTCCATCCCCACCATCACTCGTGCGAGCTTCATCCAATTTAAAAGAAATTCAATTAAAGCAAACCGACTGCAACGATACCCGGTAACGAAAAGGTGTAACTCCCACCATAATTAATACTACGTTTACGGACGCCAATTTGACGTAAACCGTACAGATATATATATATATATATATATATATATATATATATATATATATATATATATATATACCACGTAGAGAATTTAAAAGTTACAAAACTTAAACGGTAGTTTAAATTCTTGTAATTTTCCTGCTGAAATTCTAAATGCGGCACTTTCAAGCGCATTCCCTCGCGTAAACCTGGTGTTAAAATGTAAATGTAAATCTGTCGTTGAGAGTAGTACATATTATATCATCTCCATCCCCCTCCCCCCACACCACAAAGACATTCCGGGAATTAAATTGTCATAAGATATATGTGCAATATATTTCTCACGTGTCTATGTATAATCATATGAAATTGTAACCCCGCAGAGATTTGATTTCTCACAAATGAAATCCGAGTGAATTTGTTGTTTCTTAAGAAAAAAAACAAAAATTTTGCATTCCGTGCAAAAATTAAAATTAACATTGTACTTGCCGTTTATATGCAATCACATAAAAAATTACTCTACCCGATGAATTTCCCCCGGGTGAAAATTGAAGAACTTTAACATTATATTTGTTTTAGAAAAATTACATTCCGGGAATTCAATTGTCATTACACCTTTGTGTTAAAAGTATCGGGAGAAACATTATCTCCGTTTAGTGAAGTTGAGCAAAATAGAAATAGAAAGATATTGAATATGAAGTCATTTCGATTAATTGAAAGTAAGAGTTAGAAAAATATGTCCTACCCATATGAATATATTTCGTATAGCGCTTCATTCGGTCCACCACTTGGAACGCTTTTCGCGGCATCGACTTATCCGATTTTCGTATTTTAAAATCGAAAATTTACCCGGGCACAACAATGTACGGGACGGCTAAAAATACTTCGATACGTTCGGATCTCATTGCAGCCTGAAGGAGTGCACTGTTAAAAATAACAGACGACGCATGAATAATTTGTTTCATTAGGGGTTTTTCTTTTTTCATCAGTTTTTGCACTAGTTTTCCGCCATCAGGTTGGTGAGTTGGCACTTTTTTTCTTGTACAGTTTCGGTCATCCTGGTCTATTAAGTATAAATAGAGGTGCACGAGTACTGACAGGATGCCTCGCAGAGAAAAGTTAATATACGCGAGTAAATATAGAATTATATTAAATTGTCAAAACGTAAAAAACGTACCGAAATGGTACGGAATTTATAAATCCGAGAGAGATTCGTGACGGGTGAATTTTCCGGTAATCTGTTCCGTGAATTGAACTGTCACTGATGGCCAGGTCATAAGTGGTAAAACCTGTAGCCAAGTGCAAGCAGGATGCTCACGAAGCCCTACTCACCAGCCTGTTTTATGGGCGGAAACCTACTGAAGATCAAGCTGAAGATGTGAGATACAAAAAGATCACAAGAAGAAAACGGCTCTAAATAGATTCCAATTTTTCATAGTTTTCTCGATCTTCTGTCTCATGTCGCCGAGTTTCGGCCTCTCGCCATCTTCAGCAGTCGGTCTCGTGGCACGTTTATCGCGTTCGTGTATTATACACGTTTCCTGTCTTTGTTTCGGCGTCTGGGAATAACGTTGTTATTATTTTCAAATCGGTATCGAGTCGATCAAATTGTCCGATGTCTTCTCAAATGCCATAAAAACAAGGACAGGATACACCGTAAGCATCCCACGTACCAGAGACATTCCGCCTTTTGCTAGACCGGTTTCGGTTGTTCGCCTTCTTCAGTAATGACTAGAAAACCGGTCTAGCGAAAGACCGAAAACCGGCGAGACGAGACGCCAAAGATACCGAAGATTCCAAACCCTCGCGGACCACAAGACAGGTATTCCGAAACTGAATCTATTTTAGAATACCTGTATTGTGGTCTGCGAGGGGTTGGAACACCGTAGATTTCGTGTGTCTCTCTGCCTCCTCTCGCTGGTATGGTGTTTTTCAGGACCGGTTTCGGCCGCTCGCCGCATCTTCAGTGACTGTACTGTCAAATCACACAGTACAAGTGGCAGTGTGACAGTGCACTGAGGATGGTGAAAAAACATCCAAAGTGCCTGAAAGTAACTGCGAGCGGCCGAAACCGGTCTAGAAAGAGAGCGGGAGGAGAGACAGAGGAAATCTACTGAATCTATTTTCGTCCGTCTAGCTTCGAGTGGCCATGCTGCCCCTTCCTCCAGTCGGGCATCTATTCCAAGGTCTATTCGACAGGGAAAAGTCACAGTGCTAATTACTATAAACGGAAGTTTATAAAACGAAAGTTACAATTAGGCCTAATTTCAGGCGATCATTACGAACATGGGGAGCATTTCAAACCGTGAAATTTTTAACAGTTTAAACCGGTGAAAGTAACGGTATAAACTCGAATTGAGGATTTTCAAAATGGAAACAATTAAAAGGAGGCCCAAAGCGTCGGCGTAAATGAGCCTAATGATGTTGATTTTGATGAGAATAATCGACCCGACAGCGATCAACGGCCAGGAAAATTTAACGGAGTTATAAACTTTTAAAAAGCGCGAAAGCTTGAGCAAGCAGGTAGCGTTCCAATCGACAAAGATATTATGTGTTAACTTCGTGTTGTTAACGATTGTAATAAGATTAAAATACAAAAATTACAACAGAGATATACAATGATAATGAAAATTTAAAAGAAATTTCTTAGTCGGAGAAATTAATTCACTATTTGGTCGCTAGACGGAGTTACCGGCGTATATCTCGATTTGTATATGTATCTTATCGGGTTAAATTTATATACTCATTGAAGAGGGGGATTTCCCTACAAAACGAGCACATTTTGCCATTGTTGCAATTTGTACATTTAGTTGTTGGGGGGTTGTAGAGCGTTAAAAATGGATACAAGACAATAATGCATTACATTTTTCCCCAACCTAATATATATAATTACGAGAATTTCTATTTTATGGAGTTCAGTTCTTACAATTTGGTTGAATACAGTTGACACATACAGGTACTCAAGCCACCCCGTATATGTAATTATTTATTTTGAAGGAATAATTTATGTAAATTACCACAAGAAAAAACCACGGGCCAAGCATCAAGGACGCAGTTTCCTCACGTCTAGCTGGCTCAACCGCCCTTATTAAAGCATGTTGTAACTACGTACTGTATTGTGTAAATGCGCTATTTTTTAAAATGCAACAGTGCTAAGCAGTGTTAGACGGTATAGACTGAAAGCGTCCCCCACCGATACAATGTATACTGCAGTATTGTACCGAGGTCTAAGTTAAAGTCGAAGAATTCGTTAAACACTAGAGTACATAATGAGAGTAAGACCTGTGTGAGGGTACACGTTCCTAACGGTGCGCATTGTAAAAGATGTCAAGTACAAGATAGATATATAACTCGCGTATATTTTTAGAAAATATATCAAAAATAGAGAAATAAGTTCAAGCAGTATAATATACAAAAGAATGGACTTCTTCCTGAGACGAGATCGGCAGGAAAAGCGTCCAAAAAATATGGCGGACTAAATTTGTTATATCCACCATATAAATTGATATAAACAAAGAACACTCGTCGGAATGAAAAATAACCCGATTTTATAACATCAATACAAAGCCGGAGGAAAACCCGTGGCCGAAAAGCGATGAAAAGCTTCGGTAACGCACTCGATATCGAACAACTTCTACTGACACTGGGGTAAGACCGAACTGAACTGGGCGGCGGCCGGACTGGAAATGGGAAGAAAAATTGTCCAAGAAGTCAGTTTCGCCTGTTAAGAGACAATTCTCCTGGACATGTAAACCAATTGACCTTCCCCACTTAACAGATGACCCCAATCGACCCACGCACCTACGCTATATTTTACAAGTGGCCACAAATTCGGCTAATTCTAGTCGTCCTCCTGGCCAACAATACTTATAGTAACGATTTTGTAGGTAATATCAATGGATCGAGTGAAATTTTCCTTGAAATCAGCGGAGGTGGATCACGCTGACCGCGAGAGTGAGAAGCATAACAAATGGCGAAATTACAGTTGTAGACAGTGTTATTGACCACTGTCACTAACTGTTATTGATAGTAACGCGTTATTAGTCTCAACAGATCAGGTCAATTGGGTCGGTAAGTACTACATTCAAAGTACGATTACGTGCTACTAGGTACGTAGGCACTACAACGTTCAAAAAACATCATCGCGCGATAAGTTTATAAATCGAAAGGACAATTTCGAAATTTATTCTCCTGTGGATTTCATCCAATTATAGGATCGATTGAATCACGAGAGTACTAAGTACAATGTAGCAGTATTAGTCGCATGTGGCATGCTAGACCGTACAAGTGCAAGGATGATGCCCAAAAGTGACTAACACCGCTCCTGAAGATGGCGAGCGGCCGAAACCGGTCTAGCAAAAAAGACCGAACCGGCGAGAGGAACTTAAATCCGGTTCCTCACCGGAACCGGAGGAACGATCACGTGTACTAATTTCCGGTACGATCACGCGATGTTCTGGGTATAACCTCGGTCGGGTTTTTACCCTTACATTTTGATGCCCTCTCCTGGGGTGTTGTCCGCATATAACAATCTGCTGCTTGTATATAAAAACAAATATCACTCCAGGACATATCGAAATACGTCCGCTATCGACACATATATGCACAATTACAATGTAGTAAGTGGTAGCGCTACTGAAGATGACGAGAAGCCGAAACGGAAACAGAACTTATGAAAAAAGTAAACGTAAACCACCCTGGGAGTAAGTTGTGTATTGTAAGATCCCTATTTTCTATTTCAAAGTGCAATTTATCTATCTCGCTTTTTGTATAATTGTATATTTCTTTTTTCAAATATACCTTGAGCAGGTTAACCAAAATTCCGGCCCAGCAGTACTGTAATGCCGAAACAATGACGGTAAAAAACAATTAATCGAACGACAAAACCTTCCACTGTAAGGGATATAATTCACAGATATTTGCAATCATGTTTACCACCGTGTTAACTAGATATTTGTAAATATACGGAACTATCGTATTTTTCGCAATCAATATATGTGTAGGAAAAAACAATAAACACTATACCTTTCTTCTGATTCCAGAATTGTTCGGACTTCTTTTGTCGTCGTGGCCATGTTGGCCACTGTAAACGTGATAGTAGAACATGCACCCAAATACAACAAAAATACCGGCGGCTACAAGAAGTAACTATCTACGAAAATATTTCATAACCACGGATTCTTCCACAGTAATTTCTCAAAAAACAATAAAACAAACAAGTCTGTTGTATGCGATAATGCCAATAAAACAACTACCTCCTCAATACTGGCTATTGACTTTACTGTGGAGGTGATAAAATTAAAAGGCACAGAAAAAACCGACGGAATATCGCCTCCCACACCGACGGCGTTCTGTTTTTGGACGGCAGGGGTGGTGGTGAAGGGGGGAGCAAATCAACGAACATGTTCTAAAAATACGCCGGTGCCTCCTGCATCGAAAAACCCAACGCGTCGACGCCGTTTAGGTTGGCCGGCCTGACGTGGGCGCCAAATTTAAATTCGAGCTCTACACGGATGGATACAACAACAATAGCCTAATCTGTATTCAGGAGAAATGGTGAAATCCACTAATTTTATTAGATTTTTTAGGTTCTAACTTGGCCGATTTCTCTTCCCATCCGAGATACAATACAGTTCTTCTCAGAATTATATAAAATGCACACATATTATATAATATTCACACGTATAATATACCTATACAGTAGGATTGTTAAATAGTATAACAGAATAGTATATAAATAAATAGTTCTGTCTCCTCTCGCCGGTTTCGGCCGCTCGCCATCTTCAGTAGCGGTGTTACCTTTGGTACTTTGGATGTTTCACAGTACAAGTGACAGTGACAGTGAAGTGAGGATGCCCAAAAAAACATCTCCCAAAGGTTTTGGTCCCAAAGTCAGATACATTTGGCCAAAAATAGAAAGTTGAAAAATCTAAATTTTGTCTTCATAAAATTTTTCCCCAATTCGTCACATACTGTGGCAACAATGGTGGTCCTAAAGTGAGTACACCCGCAGAAAGAAGCATCTGTTCTTTCTTGCTGAAGATCTGCATTATATTCGATTTCGTCAGGAACAAAGAAGTATTGATTGAGAATTGCTTACGATTTAAAAATCCTCGTCAAGACTGTCTGTGGTTGGCACTAGTCGGGGATAGGCCTAGAAGTGGGGCATGCCAAGTTGACAAAGTAAAATTGCCATATTTGGCACACGGTCGGTTAGCCACAACGCTGTGACAGACTTGCCCGAGCTAATGGCTCGGCTTTCTCCACACCCAGCTAAGCTGAGCTGAGCTGAAGCCACAATTTTCTATTTAACACCACTACCGCTCTACACACTCGGACCAGTTCGGCCTCTCGCCACCTTCAGTAGTATTCCAGTAGGTAGCTATTAGGCGAAACCGCAGGTAGTAGTACACAGGGACGGAAAATTGAAAACAACTATTTGTTTACCGTATATTTCGTGTGTTTCTGTCTCCTCTCGCCGGTTTGGTATTTTGCTAGACCGGTTTCACGTTCGCCTGCCATCTTCAATAGCGGTGGTGTTAGTCACTTTTGGCACTTTGGATGTTTTTGGGTATCCCCAACTGCACTGTCGTTGTCACTTGTACTGTAATTTGACAGTACAGTGTCACTGAAGATGGGGCGAGCGGCCGAAACCGGCCTAACAAAATACCAAACCGGCGAGAGGAGACAGAAACACACGAAATCTACAATTGTTTTATTCTCAGTTTCTCTCTGTTGCGATACAAACCAATTTATGGGAGAGGCAGAATTGGTTATAAATAGAAATTGAACGCGATTCGTACAAATGAGTTTTCTTTTAATTTTTTTTTCACCGCGCGAAAATTATCGTCTTCAATTGAGTAATGAGAAATGTAAGCAAATCTTTATCTAGAGCAGATAATGAAGAAGAAGAAGGAGGAAAATTGGAGCGATCTCCGGCGGCAGGTCGGACGATATCTCATGCGGAAAAGCTTTCAGTAAAATTGACGGTACGATATAGAAAATCGTAGCGGATTGAAAACAAAAATGGGAATAAAATGAAAAGTTGAGAAAGAAACAAAAACCGAAAACTGGTTTAACAGGCGGGCCAACCTTGAGACAAAAACTGTTCGAGGAAGGTTATACCACTACCGAGTGCTGTCACCGACGGTGACCGAAAGAGCCAAAACGCAATTTATAAAATGGAACAAACGACAGCGGTCACAGACAAATGTTGCAACGCTCAGTTGAAACAACTTTCGAATGGAGATCTCCTTCTTCTGTACCAATTCTGCGTGAACCGCGTGGTCCCACCAAGCACAGGAAGGTGCCATGACTGTTACCTAAATTTGTATTTATATCGAAATTTATATTATTATTAATAAAAATACAATGTTTGTTCGGCTTGAAATATGTATATTATTATATGTATTATAGGAATAATCGAAAATTCTCTGGGACTGTTTGAAATACGTAGCTGTATTTAAACGCTAACTAATTAATTTATGCATATCGGCATCACTCTCTCTCTCTCTCTCTCTCTCTCTCTCTCTCTCTCTCTCTCTATATATATATATATATATATATATATATATATATATATATATAATAAATTATAGTTCCCCAGGTAATTATGTGTATTTTCATATATTTTTCACATATTTCCTTCTTGTTTTTTTTTAAACTTTTATTTTTTTTTGTACAATCTACAACTTTGTACAACTATATATAGTTATTGGTACAAATGTTGAATGTTTTTTTTCCACATGAATGTGTCGACAAAAGAGACCACCTAATGTTTTTCTCATATCGGAATATCTGAACGTTCCAAACGAAAAGTATTATTTACGTTCCACAATATTCCGGTTCTTAGAAAGACGTTTAAAGAGGTGAACGCATATCGCGAAGAAATGTGAATATTGGCATTTCTTTTTTTATTTTTCACAATCAACATTGAATGTACAAATGCTGTATGTATTTTTTTTTCACATGTATTTCATGATAATAGGAACCACTCAGAGATGGCACTTTTCAAACAAGAACAATTATGGTCTAAGGGCTAAGAAGATCTCTTGGCCAGCGGCGTTTAAGACGTCGCGGGGGGGATAACGGACGGGTAAGAGAGGAGAGGGACTGGATGAGTGGATTAAGACGAGGAGAAAGGCGGGAGTGGAACTTCGGGAACCGGGATTTTGCGACTTCGTCCACTGTCCTGGGTATGTTGAGGTCATGGTGGATTGTGTGGTTAGAAACATACCCGGGGAGCATTAAGGATGGTATGAAGGACTTTTGACTGGAATCGCTTTTCCATTTGCAGAAATGCAAAATTATTAAAATTCATTAAAACCCAAAACACAAAAGGAGAAAAAATGAGATATACCTATCACGAATATATTTAAATAGAAATATATATTATTATGTATACAATGTTTTTATATACAAAACTTCTTATGTTTTTTACAAACAGCTGATGATTTTCCTGAAGTGAAAAGTGTCTGTTTCGCTTTCTGTTTTCAACTGGAAACGCTCTAAATCTATAGTTCCAGACTTCCCTTTCACTATCCATCCTTCGGGGAAAGGGGTAAGGCCTAATCCCCACAACTTTCAGAAACTATATATATATATATATATATATATATATATATATATATATATATATATAAAAGGATAAACCAAAATATGTCACACGTTTATGCAGCATTCGTCCATCATTTGCCTCATTTTCTGAATTTTGTTCCTGTGTATGTTCTAGAATATCTATATATATTCATATATATACATTGTTTTATATATATATATATATATATATATATATATATATATATATAACCATATATCGCGTAGAGAATTTAAAATTTCACAGCGAGAGGAGACAGAAAGAAACACAGGAAATCCACAGTGTTCTCCAACCTCTCGCAGACCTAGAATATTCTTCAATTTTTCAAATTTCGTTTCCCCTTTCCACCCAAATTTTGTTTCGATCTGTCCAGTCGGTTGTCTCATTCATTGCAAGAGTAATACGGAAACGGTGTTCGTACACAGTTGCATCGAACTCGGGCCGGTTTCGCTTCCTGTTGTCGATTATCGAAGGCCGACAAGCCAGGCGAATGACGTCCCGTCCCGCGGGCATCCTGTAAGCACTTCCGCGAGCCAACATCGACACTGTACTGTCCAGCTAACGCTATCAAAACCCCGAGCGTCTGGCGTAACGCCGAAACGAATCGGCTATTGGAGAAGGGAATCGCGTATATGAAAGATTTTTTTCCTACCGTTTTCCATCGGTGGAGAGCACTCATCATCGGGAAAAATGTCCCTCATTCGGATCCGGCGCCGCTCCCAAAATTTCCCCCAGTAGACAATTAACGGAGGGGTTCCCACTTTTTTAAAATTTATTTCCATTTATTTTTTTTAGCTTCGAATACCTGTTTAGTTGTCTGCGAGGGGTTGGAATACCGTATATTTCGGTGTCTTTCTTGCTGTCTCCTCTCGCTGTGGTTTGGTCTTTTTCAAGACCGGTTTCGGCCGCTCGCCCCATCTTCAGTAGCGGTGTTAATCACTTGTACTGTCACAGTGTCAGTGCACTGAGGATGACCTCACAAAGGAAGGACATCCAAAGTGACTAAAACCACTATTGAAGATGGCGAGCGGCCGAAACCGGTCTAGCAAAAGACCAGACCACAGCGAGAGGAGACAGGAACACACGAAATCTACAATATATATTTTTTCTTATACATTTAGGTAGCGCGGCCACTTCCTTTTCAGGCGTCTGTTCAGGATCGTTTGGAATATCTGTACCAATGGGATTAGGATGAGGGGTGGGATTCGGGAGTAGAATTTTGCTATATTTCTGTACTCGGCTACTGGTCGCGGACAAACTGTACTTACGGTAAGGTCTGGTTAGTGTGTCTGTTATTCTCGACTGTAATAATATTTTCGACTGTAAAGGTTGAAGTTTTTTTTTATATATTTGTTGGTTAGGCTGATTTTGTTTAAGTACAGTGTTAAGTACAGTAATAATGTATTGTCCAGTAATCTAAGTAGTAGTTTTTAATTAGTATTTTCAACTTCATACCAGTTTTATATCTGTATATTCAGGGGCCCGGAGTTGAAAAATCAATATACACTTTCACTCCTTTTGTTGACAATTTTATTGCTGATTTTGGTGATTTACCCTCAGAAATTGGGAAATTTTCTGAAGGGTAAAATGCAGCGTCAAGCCATCCAGAAGATGGATATTCGGCCGGATATTTTCGTCCGTTAGCTCTCGGCTGAGGTTGAAGTAAGGGAGAAAGTGAACGGCATGAAAAAAAGTGGGACATTTTGGTTATGATTGGCTTCCCTCCCGTCTGGTTAACGCTCGGGTGGCACGCTTGCTCTGTAAACCCGCTTCCATCCGCCATACGGAATTTACCCGGCCTGCGATCATCGCATGTAAAACGAGGAATATTCCAGAGTTTCGTTCCGCGCGCTAGAACCATTTAAATACCACGGGGATGGGGCGGGGGGGAGGAAAGGGCGGTTGCGAAACAAAACGGGAGGCCGTTACAAATTGCGAAATATCGCACCGCGAGTTGAAATGTTAATGTTTTATACGACTCTGGAAAAATGGATAAAAATTTCACGCCGGGGAATGAGAGTTGGCCAACCTGCTAATATAGACGCAGTACTAGGGGCGATGAAGTAATACCAAATGCCTTCTTGATTTCGGCTTTCGCTTTTAGAGTTAAAATACACTTTTTCAGATCGTTCTGACCTACTGTCTACAAGAAAACCTGAAAATGTGCTAAATATGACAAAAAGGCAGACGAATTTCGACGAGATTAACCGAACATAAAAGAAATTTGTTTACCGTGAATATTCGAAGAAAAATTTGTTCGATTCAAAGAAAAAATGGCCGAACCCTACCGGCGAGAAGCGGAAGCCGGTCTAGCGTTGGACTAAATAAGCGGACGGAAACCGGAAGAGTGATGATGTGATGATTTTACACGATGAACGCGATCATCGATTTTTCATTTTATCATTTAAATTGGCAATATCTCCACGCAGTATTTTGTACCATCGAATTGTAATACACAGGTTAAGAAAACCGATCTAGGAAAAGACCGAATCGGTGAGAGTAGACAGGAACACGCGAAATCTACGGTATTCCAACCCCTCGCAGACCACAAAACAGGTACTCTAAACATTTAAAATGCTATTATTAGTTGAAAGAGCGTAGAGAAAAATATCATCGAAAAAAGTGCCCCCCTTTGGTAGAACAAGTTTGTGAAACCCCCTGATTTATTATCTCTACTTTATCGCGAAAGTTTTATTTCATCCAGATCCGGAAAGATTATTTAGCGGATATTCAATTTCCCTCCCGATTTTATAACACGTTTACGATTTATCGTATTTCTATTCTGACGGTATTTCCTTCCTCCTTCCAGACCGCGAGAGTTGCGACACGGCCTCCGTAAAGCAGGAGGAACGAAGTTGTGTAATACGATTATGTAAAGTACCGTGCGAAAATACTATAACTGTTTATATTGTCTTCAGTATCTTGGTCAGTTCTCAAGGCTAAGTTACTGTTAAGTGTGCGAACTGTGCCGATTTCCTGGTCTTGTTCTCGGCACGTGCACCTGGGCCTAGACCGCCGGAATGTCTAGGCACACTAAGTTCCAAGAAACTTAGTTCGCGAACTTAATCAGGGACTTGAGCCGCCGTTCTGACGTCTTCCGATTATCCGGGGTCATTTTATCGACTTGTCCTATCGCTTTTTATCAGCTTTCCAGTGTAATTTTCCGAAACGTCGGTTGGGGAACACAGCTCGAGTGGCAAATCAGAATTTTGGATGGACGTGGGTTCAACACCCAATGACTAACTGTTTTATTAGCACAACTGCTTAATTATAAGTTAACTATATATTAATTTATTCCGAATAACCTTTATTTTAGATAGAAATACAAGAAAAAAAAACAAATTCACACCAGGGATATTGGGTAACCATACCCAATAGCAACCTGTTGCTCCAGTGCACTGTATGAGTATAACAGGACAAAATAACGTACGGGGTTTAGGGAGCATTTACGATTGCCAAATACAAGCAAAAATGATTTTTTTTAACTTTTTTGAATACTATATAAAACAATAAGGGGCACTGGCGTTAACGTGACACGAGTAGGAGCATAATAGGGGAGAAACACAGGTAATTATTATATGTTTAAATCATGCGAACACTAAGTTTTCAGATGTCGGAATTCTTTTAAGACCCTATATAACAGAAAACAACTCCTTCCGCCGACAGCGCGTTCTCAAACAATCGTACGGCCATTAAACATCACAGGATCAAAAGTGTTTTCAGAATAACTGTACAATAATCTACTCAGTCTCAGTTCTCTTAATAGTCGGTCGCGGTTCATAACACTTAGGCGTTCACAAGAGGTTTTTACACGCGGCAGGGGGGGGGGGGGTTTCGACGGTGAAAGTCGAAAATACCGAGGGCAAATAGCGCGTAAAATGTGTTAATTTCTTTTATGTTCTCATTATTTTTATCCTTTTTTTATCTGTCCCCTTCTTTTTCGTTGTTTTCGATTTGTTTAATTCCTCGGAGCGTGAAAAAGCGACGTTGAGAGAACAATTACTGTCTACAGACAACAAGCGAGTTTGTTTCAGGGCTCACAGTGTTGTTTCCTAAAAACTAACTCTTTAGCAGAAAAAAAACCTTTATATTTCGCGTATTAAGTTCAAGTCAGCGAGGTCTTTTTATTTCATCCGGTTATTCGTCCGGCTAATTATATTGTTTTACCATATTACCATCTAACACCGCTACTGAAGATGGCGAGCAGCCGAAACCGGTCTAGCATAAGACCAAACCAGCGAGAGGAGACAGAAGCACACGAAATATCCAACCGCTCGCAGACCACATAACAGGTATGTTAAACTATACTGTTTTACATTTGTGTTAAAAATGTGTCCGACTGTCGGATGAAACAACTAAATTGGAAAGTCAGCTCTGTACAATTACAAATAAACTGCAGTTTTCAATAAATACACATGGAAACCGGTGTTTCCATAAAACCATATACAAATATTGATCAATATATTCATTCAGGGGCCTTATTACATTTATGTACTCGATTATTAAGATTGAGACTACAGTGGATTTTGTACAATGTTAATGCAACAATCGGGAATGTTACACGATAAAAACCCGAGGGACTGAAGCTACCAACTATTAGGGTGTCCCATAAGTTTCTTCTCCCCCTCGCTTGAATGGCTCCAACTGGCTCTGTTTATATTTACATTCAATCTGATCTCTTATCCCCGTTTATGACACAGGTTTCAGTTGTCCCAGAGCTCTTTCAAAGTGCGTTTCGTTGGCGGCAAAGTGTCTTTTAAAATTTTTCCAGCACCGTTCAATACGGAGAGCCAACTAGCGCCAGATAGTGGATGCCACTAACACTCCCGTGACAACGGTGCATAAGCATTTAACCAAGATGGGATATGTGTATCGATAATATCGTGTGTATTCATTTCGCTCCAGAAAAGGGAAAACACTTATGGGTCACCCTAATATGTTGAAAGATTGCTTCATCTGTGGTATAAACCGCTTGGTTTGGTTTAGCTTTAGATTAGGTACTAATACTATTTAGGTTGGGGGAAAAAAGTAATGCATTATTTTGTCGCTAGACGAAACTACTAGCGATGATTTTTACTTTATTATTTAAAACTGTTTTTAAATATATGTATGTATGTATATTTATATGCATATACATATATACACGTGTATATAACATAACATGTCAATCCTGAATCTCGTGTTCGTATCGTTTGTTCGTCTGTTGTAACCATTTTGTTCCGTCCATTGTCTCTCGGTCGGCTGCTGTAACTCAATCTGCCGCGTGGGAAACGGCCGATGAATCTGATAATCTATAAAATGGTAATTTCGCAATTTTTCTTCAACCTCCGCCAACAGTTATTGCGTAGGTTTAACCCAGTCGCGTCGGTTCTAAGGTCAGCCGACAGCACCTTGTGTTATTGTTGTCAAGGCAACATGCCCCAGATATACAAGTTTTCATAATCAAGATTTTTTTTTTCTCTAACCTTTAATAATTGTATACTCAACAACTACATTTTATAGGAACAACGTCTGTACGTCCATTTCCTGTCTTCATTAATGCGATTCAAAGAGACCGCCCGGTTTCTTTCAACTTGTAATGAACGCCATTCTTAGCATTTACATCTGAATTTCACTGTACATGCGTTTACGACAATCGAGTGTCAATTTGAATATAATCATAGTTAGTGACAGTAACATACGTAGAACGCGATCAAAAAACGGTACAATACCAAAATAACGCTACTACAGTGTCCCTATGGTGTACAACATATATGAAAAGAATCATCACAAAAATACGACAAATTATATCAGTCCCTGCACAGGAAAAGGGAAAGGAAAATTCTACGGAGCGACAGACTGTGGACATTTTCTAAACAACGTTGGAGACACACATTGACAAACTGCTAAAATTACTGAACATTACAAATCTCCTTAGAGGTATACGACGGATAGAACAATACCGCATATAGATTGTTATACGACAATTGCATTTATTGGATTTTCGTCTGGGATCTCCGGATGAGAGCTGCGTTGTATCATACTTGGTGTGGATCCCCATAATTCTAATTAAAATAATAAATTATTTCAAACTGATAATTTTAAGGGACCAATCGGGTCGAAAGCAGAAGTAGGCAAGTGGTGCCAACAAAAAAAAAAATAAACAGAAAAAACTACCCTTTTTCTCACCGTCCTGGCCATTTCACAATTTTCTCTACAATTTAGACTTTGCACAATTGTCGGTTTTCCAGATGAACCGTTTGCTCTGGGTTCCGAAAGAGTCGGATTTTTTTTTTGGAAGCGATTGCATAAAGACGACAGAAAAAGGAGTAGTATCCTGCGGTGGGAAAGTTACAGCTACACTACGCATAGGCTACGCATACACTACGCGTATGTAGTGTATGTTACGATTACATAAGTGCCAAGGACGACGACGGGGTCATGGTCGAGTATCATCGGCTCAAAATTTAAATTAATATGACGAATTTAAATTTTACCTTGACTTTCTCTCTTCGATTTATTTCGTAACCTTCAAATTCCAATTTTGAGGTAGGTATATATTAAATTTCCAATCGCCTTTGTAGTATTATTATTAAAAAACAAAATTTCAGCAATAGAAGACGCTGTCAAAATTACTTTCCTAGACCTTATCAGTCGCATAAAATGAAGGTGATATGGAGACATATGTTATAACCTCGAATTTCTATCCTAGACCATGCGCCAACAGAATGGCGTTAGTAAGACTAACCAAATTAATACTAACCAGTTGTACTACTGACAAATTTCAATGATTGGCCCGACTAAGCGAATGCTACTGAAGACTATCCAGTACTATAGCCGACAGATTACGCGAGGCGTCATTACGAACACAATTTCATATAAAATATTATGAGTATAATAATATACGCGGTAAGGAAGTTTCTTATTTATCCTCCAATAATAGAATAATTATATTTCATCTATTTTAAAAATTAAACTAGAAGTATACTCAGTAGGGTAGTTGCGTCATGAACAACTTCTCCTATCCAAAAGCGCAGTTTTAAGACAGGTACAATGCATGTATACTGTCCACAACGTCCTGTGTATATTTAAAGAAAATCTGCAATTTGTAGTCTACATAATGAGAGGGGTTCCGGTAAAAGGAACAATTGAAGGGGAAATCCGAAAATGTAGAAAGGCGGTACGCGTATACTGTCGGCGGTATATCTGTATACCGTCTAGGATATTCCGTGCGTATTTAAAGAGAGGATAATTTTAATCCGCCGCAAATTTCGCGTTAAACATTTTTTTTGTGACTGCTAATATTTTTTTAATGGCGACGGCGGAAAGCCGAAACCTGTTTAGCCCGGATACGAAGCGAGTTAGTTGAGGCGGATATCGCGAGAGCGTGATTTTTAATTGTATTTCATTTCAAAGGTTGTTATTCTCAAACAAGGTTTAGATACGAAAAAACAGAGGTAGATAATTTTCTTTTTCAGGTAAGGTTTATAGGTTATACCAATGAGAAATCATCGACAACAGATTTCCGTATCTCAAATAGACAAAGAACGATTCGAATTATCCTTTTATTTACTTATTTATTTATTGTATTTATTTTTCGGAAATATTTTCTCGGTACTCGATTTTACGTTCGATAAAAGTAAACCTTCGGTCCGGGAGAGCGATAGCCCGACAAACGGGCGCTATCTTATTTTCACGACACTGAAAAATCCGTTGTGATAAATCCGTTGTTCGATTCGGGGAGTGGTTTTCCGCCACCGGAAAAACTGGGGAATTTTTCGCATGAAAATTCCAACTTCCGGCCGGACCGGTCGTCCGATTTCGCCATCGTCACTTTCACCGACGCAATGCTACTGAGGACGGCGTGTGGCAATGGGAAAACCGCCAGACTGAGGAAATTCGGAAACTGGTTTGGAGTTATAAAACCCTGAAAAGTCCAGTTACCTCAGTGATTATATCAATTCTTTTTTCTTTCTATTATTTTGTCACAACTACAATGTTTATAATTATATTTAGTGACAGTGCGATTCGCTAACACTAATATATTTTTGACGGAGAATCCACCCCATTGGCGGCGTACTCCTGCTCCAGCCCCCTTACTACTGGGATTGTGACGAAATCCCCTGGTCATTTCCTCTTGAGGATGCGGCAATAGTGATGAGCGAGGAAAGCTGTCGAATCAAATATCGGAGTGATTGGATTGTTTCGAATGGAAGGATTTATATATCGGGAAGGTGCAAATTCACGAACAAACGAAACTTTCGAGTCGGAATGGATCGTGAGGTTAGAAACACATAAGGTGGTGCGTTGACTATTTTACGAAGGATAATGGATCGTAACGATTGAATCCTGTTATAATTTGTTCGTTATTGATAGATGTGATATATTGTCGAGGAGTTTTATTAACAATTTGTTGTAACGTTGTTTCGTTTCTGTACATTTGAGTCAACACTTGTAATACTGAGCCTATATTGAAGTCACGCGCTTGTAATCGTAACCAATCCCAATTTTTGTTTGTAAACGGAATAACAAAACGTAAAACATATTCCTAGAAGAACCAGAAGATTTTTTGGGCATCCTCACTGCACTGTCATTGGTCTTACGCTAGACCTGTGGTGCACAGTACAAGTGACACAGACAGTGCAGTGAGGATGCCGAACAAATATCCAAAGTGCCAAAAGTGACAACACCGCTACTGAAGATGGCGAGCGGCCGAAACCGGTCTAGCAAAAGACCAAACCAGCGCGAGAAGAGACAGAAACACACGAAATCTACAGTATTAACATTGTTCAGTTTTGTATTAAGTAAGGGGGTCGTACAAACAGAATGAATTACAAAAAAATCCTTTTGTTACGCGAAATCCGCCACGAACACGCGTGTACTTTCAGCATTGGGCTATCGCTAGAAGAATGCTACTGAGGATGGCGGAAAGCCCCAACAGCTCATATCAGTAACAATGCCATATCTGATATTGAGTGCCACTAAACGTAGATACAACCGGCGTCGATTTTTATTCCGTTATTTTCAAGATGAAAAAAGGAACCCAACAACTCAATGCTTGATTAGTTTGAACAGTGAAAATATAATTTGGACACTTCTGATAGTGCTAACAACAGAACGATGTCAGTGAAAATGTATTTTAATTTTTCAACTCTGGGCCTCTGTATAGGCAGAAGAGCCCAAACATGAACTTAAAAAAACAGTACTATTTAGGTTACCGGATCCAGAAATTAGGTTCAAACAATAAATTATTACTGTACAACACTGTATTTGAACCGTGGGGTTCGGCCAGGTCGACAAATATCGACAGAATTCAAACTTTACATGTGGAAAATATTAAGAAAAATAACCACCGCGCCAGCTATTGTGCCTCCAACCTCGCCCAACGTACATATCTTGTAAAGCCCCGTCTGTACGCGACCGTAAATAATAAAAAAATAACAAATTTCACTCCCGAATCACCAATCCAATCGTCCAAACCCCTACTATCATCCGACATCCCGAAAGTTCCTTTACAGAAGCGACGCCGGAAAGGGATAGCGTCAGAGAGATCTAAATGTGTCGGAATAATAAATAGCAAATGAGTTTCCTTCTCCATTATTGTTTACTCGTTATTGGCGCTAATCGAGAATCAATGTCGCTTATTGTAATTTGACGGTGCGACAATAAAACTGTTCGTTCCATTCAGGCCGATACAAATCTGGTGAAGCGAGACGAAATCGTGAAGGCCGAAAATAATTTAGTTTTTTCGAAGACTTTTTTTAAATAAAAGAAAAAGAGTACTCACCCCCGGGCCGCTGTCCTTTCCGAAATGTCCGTTCATCCTGTCCAAAAAAGAAATCCGTCAGTTTTTTATGAAAATCCTATCCATTCTCTTCAACACGGCCGGAAGTCTTCGAGACGGTCGAAACACGGGCCTGTGTACGGCAACTGTCCTTTCTAGTTTTTTTTTCTGTTATGCACTCACACGGGAAAAACAAAAAGGAAATAACAACTCCGGGCGGGAAAACGCGGATGAAAAATACAGAAAATGGTCGATCGGGGAACAATCGATGTTCACCGTTCCGAGTGCGGCGTGATACTGACTTTCTAAAACAGGGCCGCGTGAAAGTGGGTCGGAAAACGATGCCTTCCCCTGCTCAGCCGTGTTATTATGCCGAGGGAGAATGAGAGAGAAAAAAAGGAGAAAGATAGAAGAGTACAAAATAAAAAAAAGGAAAAGGCGAAGAGACCAACAACAACAAAACACAAAAAATTGCGCGACTTTAAAGCGGCCGATATGAAAAAAAAATGATTATCCTCCCACTTTAATCTGGCCCACAATCTTCGGGGCACGCTGTTCTTTATTTGAAACCGGTTAAAACCTTCGAGAGACATTTAGTCCTAAATAAATTATAATATGGCTAAATATATGCAAAATAATAAAACGTGTATCACCTTACTAACTGCATGATTGAATTTGGGTAAATATACCTACATATATATTTTATGTGGAGACAAAAGAATCACAATAATCTATGAATTCCAATGTTTAAATTCTTTCATGCACTGGCTCCATTTTTAATGAGAATTTTAAATTCTATAATTTGAAGGCAAAACACTTTTTTAAAAATACTTAATTTTGAACATTTTTGTACAATTATTTTCTATTGTATTTATAAACATTTTTGAAATATGCAATTGGAGAGAAATTCAATTGAAACAGTGGAGGTTATTAACTGCAGTATATTGATTTTATATATTGTAGGTTAGGATTTTGCTCATATTTTCTTCATATTGTAGGAAATTTGTCATATTTCTTACTGATATCGGTGCAACATTTTCAACAGTTTCATTATTTATTATTGTATAGTCGTATGTGTCTACAAGCATGTGTAAATTGATAAATGTTTTCTCCCTTTGTAAATAACCATCTAGCGAAATAAGACACATTTTTACTGATGCAACATTGTCTTGAGTTTCAATATGAAATACTTTTGGTTGCAATTAATAATTTATTATTGCGAAGCCTTGAAAAGAAAATTGTGAATGTTGTAATGTGCATTTACATATTTCACTGGTTATACTGCACTTCACAGATTGCATCATGAACTAAATCTTTGCCATTGTTCAATAATAATGCTCAATCCCATGTTAGACTGGAAAACTAGACAAACTATTTATTAAACATGAAATATGTATACGTACAGCTTTTTTTTCATTGCTTCTTCTCTCATAATTGTATAATGATATAAATTTAATTATTTATGTTACTTCTTCTTATTAATCCACTTTTTAATATCCTCAGAAATATAATAATATAAATGTAAATGTTTATGGTACGTTAATGTATACCATTACCTTTGAAGTTATTAACTGAATATTCATAATATCTTAGTACTTTATCCAAGTTTGTATTTTAAGTTTTACACTTATTTTCATATAACTTGTTGAGGAAGACTAGTGTTTCAAATTTATGGTTGTAAATGATTGACTAATTTGCAATTTCATTTGTAAAATTACAATAAAGTGTTAGCATTCTTTAAATACATGACTTAAGGACTGCGGTAATGTAGTATTTTACTTTTTTAATCAATTATACACTGTTTTTTTCTCATACTTTTTTCTGGAAATATATCTGAAAACATTTTAAATGAAATAATTAAAGTGAGGTTTATATGGTTTTTTTTATCTTCCAGATTTAATGTGTTTACAATATATAGCTTTTCCAAACCTATTTCCAAATTCCAATCATTTCCAAATCATATAATAACCTATAGACTTATAATGGAATGGACAAAGTTGAAGGGATTTTGGATACATGGCCAATAAAACATTTAAAATATTTGTTACAAACTAAAGAAAACATTAATAAGAAAAAATACTTCCTTATAAAAGAGCCATAAACTCGCATATATGAAAAGAATATATATTCTAAATTGAACAATGAGTAAAAATATGATGTATGGTTTTAGTTGGATATAGTTGAATTTCCATATTAAAAACAGATAACTAAAATAGTAACAGTAGAATATTGCATTTTTATTTTTTTTAAAGTTATTATAATAATAATAATTAATTAAATTATTAATACTTAATAATTTTAATCTTCAATAACAAATGTACTGTGTGATGAAATGAACTTGTTTCCTGACCTAAAGAAACTGCTGTTTATATTGGCTAAGTATGTTTCTCATTGCGGTAAATCATCAGTCTAATATATTCTATTTGAATATCAAATCATTGCAGTTACAATCCTTGAATAAATTATAAATAATTTATAAACAATATCCTAAATTTGTAATTATCGATTTATATTAATTAATATTGTTATTAAGCTTTTATATTACTATTAATTTTACTTTTATATGTATGTATTTACAAGCATAAAATTAAAATGAAATTTAGAGTGTATATTGTTTATCCTTAAATTAATTGATATTTTAAAAATCCTCAACCCTGTGTTAATGGACAACATACAGCTTGCACAATCTTATGCAAAACCTGCCTGGTTTCTCTGGAGGATAAATACATATTTTATATGCTTATTTTCGCAATAAAGTATTTGGCATAAAGTAATGATTGGATATAAACTACCACCATTAATTATTAACGGGCTTTCCCGATTAGCCTATAGTAATGGGAACTGTTACATAACCATTAAGTAAAAGCTTGGAACGGTTAAGTATATTGACATAGGTTCTCATGTTTGGAATTGCCATTGCATTTCTTTTAATTAATAAAAATTTGCCAGACATTTTTCTGACAATTTTAATTCATTATTTGTCACGTATTATTTACTTAACGTTAAGCCGGACGAAATTGTACGAGCATGGCTGGATATTATCAACCTGTATGTACTTTTTTTAAATAACGTAACTTTAAATATTTCTGAATCCGCACTAGCGAATTTAAATACATAGCCTTTTGCACCGAAATAATTCATTATTATTATCACTAATAATATATTAACGTACATTCGAATGTTCTTTTATTACAGCAATAGTACGGATAACATACAAAATACGTTTTCATTAAAGCCTCGTATAGTACATTAATTTTTATACATATTTTAAAATTCAGAATTTAAATAGGAAAACATAAATTATTAAATAGACCGTTCGCTATTTTATTTTCCACCGGAAGTATTTTTTTATACCAGAGATCGGAGAATAATTTTTCAGTAGTTTCAAACAAGGAAGATCGGAGACAATAAATTGTGGTGGCAGCATTGGACCGTCTCTAGTCCCCCCCGGGTTGTTTAGTTTATCGTTTGTAATTTTGTTGCGGCCAACATGACCACGTAAGTATTTTTTTTACCGTCGCCCCGTTTCGATCCTAATTTTCACCGGTTTTCGTTGGGATTTTTCCGGCCCGACTGAAAATCGCTTGGGTCCCTGGGCCGAGTTTCCGCCGTGCTATACGGGGAGCCTGGCTCGGTGTCCAATCGATGCCGGCCCCCCCCATGCTCCCTTGCTCCGCCATGATGTTTGAAAACTCCGATCAGAAAAACGGACGATCGTTAACGCTCTTTTGCTGAACGCGAAGCGCGGCCGTTTCTAACGGGACCCTTATTGGAAAATTCACGTACTTTACACGCTCGCCCTGCCCGTAAATATTACCCCCTCTCCCTGCGCCGACGTCGGGCCCGAAGACCGCCATTCGAACACCGGTAGTGCGTCGTTAACCCATCCCCGCCCTCGTTCGCCGGATCGAATTTTCCTCCATTTTACACTTTTCGACGCCCCTTCGGTTCGACCCTCTCTCTCCCGCATCTATTCTCCAGACGTTCACCCGATCCAAGTATGGTCCGCGACGGAGAAACGTAAGTAATCCACCCGCTCGGAAACTTAAGTCCGGTTAAGCCCCCCTCCCGGTTTCATAACCTATAAAAACCTCGAGTTTAATTTCTCGTGAAATACGCCGACCTTTGGGGAACTTTAAACGGAATAACGTTTCTACAAACGTTCCAGTCCGTTATAATCGATTTTTTAAGCCCTAGTTTGGAATATTCAAATTTGTGTAACATGTGCCCACTTGGGCCATTGTGGCAGGATATAAGATTATCCTTAATGCCTTCGATAGTAATGTTTTATCTATACAAATAGAAATTGCAATTAGAATACAATCTCAGTTTTTTTACAATTGAATGTCCAGCCATTTTTTGTCGATCAAGCTTCGCATCCCAAAACCTATTTCATGGCAGCATGTATTTGTCGTCCAATCTTCCATACTTATATTTTATCCAATTTTGTTGAATAAGTTTTTATATTTTCAGCCTTTTTATTTCATTTCACAATTTCTTTTAATATAATTTCGACGGCTCATTAGAGATATGAACATTACTGATCTCTCACTATTTTGAATTGTTTCCCATTTAGATGCAGGGCTTTCTTTGTAAGTATTTTTTCTTCTAAAACATGTTGCTAGGTAAAATATAATTCTTTATGCCAGCTCTGTTAGAAATAATATCTAATAAACCACCAGGAATGAACGGCTTACAAATGTGCGTAAGCATTCAAAGTTATTGTTTGTAGTGTATTATGTAATATTTTTGTATTAGTTATATATATATATAAATATTATTATGGAATCAGGTGTACAATCTTGGAACTCATCAAATTATATAATCTGTACCCGTTGGCTGTTTATTGCTATGACAACCAGAATCGGATTGATAAAACAATGAACTTGGTCAATGTTGCCGTAACACTTGTGCTAACGGCCGTACAATATACAACGCTATGTATACAAGGTGGATGTTATTACTTTTCGTTATTTTTCCCCGTATATGCCAGTTGTAGTTTATACTTTAAAATGTTCTCCTCTAACGACTAGGAATAGTTTTTTTGTTTTTTTAAATTATCCGAATCTCATTTGTCTTGTACAGCCCATGATTTAGAACAATGGGGTCAGACTCATTTCCTGTTACCGGCTGCAGGATGTATGTGTAAATGCGCTCTCTCGCGTCACATAAGTATGAACTCCCCGTATTACTACGATGGCACTACAAATAATTTATACCATATTCATTTGTGTTTGTCAGAATAACTCTGTAAAATTTTAAGTATTTCTAAATTTCTTTAAACCGAATTAAATGAATCCAGCAGAATAAAGAATATTTCAGCAAACCTTATTTTGAATATTTTTATTATTATGAATACTATAAACGAATCTGTAATATTGTTTGTAGATTTCAATTGTGTGAAATTAAAAGGAAAAAGAGAAATATTTTTGATATACCTGTTTTGTGGTCTGCAAGGGGTTGGAATATGGCGAGCAGCCGAAACCGGTCTAGCAAAAGACCAAACCAGCGAGAGGAGACAGAAACATCACAAACCTACAGAAATATTTTTGTTAAATTCAATTGTAATACTATACCATACCACCACCATGCTTCACTGTGTGGCCAGAATTAATCTATATTCCTCATTTTTTAATGAAATGGGTTCTCATCTTCCGTTTGTTGTTGCCAAATAAATTTTGTATAGGTATATATATCAAATACCAATAATTACAACAATGTATGGATTAGTAGCGTTTCAATATTGCTAGTTTTATTTTATTATATTTTGAGATTTATGGGTGGCAAGAGGGAGGGGGCATGTTAGACTAGCTGAGGCCACATGGTACAATTCAGAGTTGAATGAAAATTTGATACTTTTTTTGGGTATCCATGAAATTTTGGGGTTATTTCATTATTCATTCAAATTTGTTGTCTTAGTTTGCGAATTTGGTCCATTTTATGTTAGTCAATAGTGCTTGATCTATTTGATTAATTGATCTGGTAAATTGGTAGCATAAAACACCCCCCAGGTCTTCGGTCTCAGGGCCAAGATCATGTGAATGCAGACAAAAGATTGAAATACATATAAAACAGATAGGAAGGTTTCTTGGATAAATTAACAGTTTATGCTACAACACTGGGTTTTCCGACACTTATACATCTAGTTTTGATATTCTGCATTCTTAATTAATCTTCACCACCACCCCCCCTTTATAAATCATAAGAAATGGGAAAGTAGCTAAAGAGCAGGACATTGAAATATATATAAAAAAATGTCTAGTGTTAGTTGTATTTTATTTAGCTTAACCTAGCCAGACCTCCTGAGTGCATTTATTGGGAATAAGCCAGTTTTTCTTATTTACTCTCCGGTTTTTATAATTGTACACATAGAGGGTAAAAAATTATGAGGAAATTAACAAAAGATTTATTTATTTTAATTTCGCACATGTTAAAATAATTTAAAACTATTACAACTTATTTTCATTTTCCTTGTATCTTCCTGAATGGATTTTCATATAATAGAATAATCTATTATTTTCACTACCTATTTTTCAAACTACATTTTCTTTCATTATAATGTGAAATTGAGTTTATTCCCGAAGCCGGTGTCTATTGATCCTCAAATTCGGTAAAATCTTTACAGACGGAGTGAGATCGAAAGTTCGAATGACCAATTTCTCTTCTGCTTTCTGTTAATAATTATTTGTTATTTATATTTTCCAGAGCGATTCCACCGGCAGTGCTATGGGCTCAGCGCCACAGTACCATTTTCCTGACCATCTGCCTAGAGGATTGTAAATCTCCCGAGATCAAGATTGAGTCCGACAAATTCTACTTTAAAGGAGTTGGTGGCAGCGACAAAAAGTTACATGAAATAGGCTTTGATCTCTTTAAGGAAATTGATCCCGAAGTGAGTATTCTTTTATTGTGCAATTCGAGATTTTTTTTTTTTAACAATTGTAAAATACAATATGCAACATTGTTGTTCAAACTGAATGTTTTGAATATTGAAAATGTGTACTGAATATTCGATATCGGTGAAAACTTGTCTAGGACATTTTGATCATTTTTCCTTTCATATGAAATTCAATAATATGACTAATTCAAATTTTCAGATTTTCAGCGTTCATTATTTTCTGAATATAAATTACAGCATGTTCAATTTAACAAGTGACCACACACAGCTACTGCTATCTTTTTTGTCAACATTGCAGTTCATATTTTATTATCATCATCACTGTGTATAATTGAGAAGAAATGCAGAAATGATTAATCAAGTAGCGATATTTATCTTAGCAGAAATTATTTTTATCTGCAACTAGAGAGCCAACAAATGTAATTAAATAACATTGTGAAGAATTGCTATCTTTTGAAATTAGTGAACTTAATGCACTTACAGCTCAAACAGGAAGTATATGGATAGTCCCAAAAGATTGTTTACACTTTTCAACATGAAAAATATCTGCATAAAACATTCCATTGGATTTATTAAAAAAAAAGTAGATAACAGACCAGGGAAGCCCGATTGCACTATATGAGCAACATTTAAAAAAAAATAACAGGGTTTACATAGGTTGTTCAGAGTAAGATAGGTTATAAGGGACAGGTTAAGATTGGGTTAAACTGTTTAATGCGTACAGTTTGAATGGGTGTAGTCATATACGGAGGTTCCCGAAAAATGTACGCACTTTTCAACATGAAAAATATCTGCATAAAACCTTTCTTTGTATTTTAAAAATGGATATAAAAGTAAATAGCAGACCACAGCAGCGTAATTGCTCTATATGAGCGAGGTTAAAAAAATAAAAAGTTACTCTTAGTGTTTATATAGCCTGCTTATTTAGAGTAAGATAGTTTAAGACTGAGTTTAACGGGTACAGCTTTTGAACATCCAGTATACCGAAGGTCCCAAATTATTATTTGTAAACAAAAATTAAAAAATAAAATTATTAAAATAATTAGTATTAAAAAAATTAATAATATTAAAATAATTATTAAATTATAAAAATAAAATTATTATTTATAAACATAATTATATTATGTTTTCAAAATTTAAAATATCTACATAAAACTTTTCTTCGGCTTTTAAAAATGGGTATTAAATTAAGCAGAGTAGGTCGCAGCAGCGTAATTGCTCTATATGAGCGAGGTTAAAAAATTGAAAATTCACTATTAGTGTGTGTATATAGCCTGTTCCTTTAGAACAAGATAGGTTATAAAAGGGGTAGGTTAAGACTGAGTTTAACCGATAGAGCTTTTGAAAACGCAGTTCCAAATAATACTGAATAAAACTTTTCTTTGGCTTTTAAAATTGTGTGCGCAGAGCTGCCTAATTGAGCTGTATGAGCAGCATTTAAAAAATAAGTTATTCGTGTTTTTTTCCTAATCTGGACTAATTTCATACGTTCAACAGGCGAGCTTATTGAAACCTGATTTCTGTTTCTGTCTAGAAATCGTTAAAAGTGGTTAGGGACCGCAACATAGAGGTGATGCTCAAGAAGAAGGAGGACAACGGCCCGTACTGGCCGCATTTGACCAAGGACAAGACCAAATACCACTGGCTCAAGGTCGATTTCAACAGATGGCAGGACGAGGAGAACAGCGACGATGATATGCCCGGTGGTAGCGAACATGACCTCGAAGAGGTAACGCTGCCTTGCCCCTAAACAGTTTCATCTGTTACTAACACACTTCAGTTCCATTGAAATACAATCCATTCCCCGCTGTTCATCTAGCTGTTCCCAAGCTTTTGTTCCAGCCGTGAAAATATCGATCGACTATTACAGTAATTTAATATACCTGTTTTGCGGTCTGCGAGGGGTTGGAATACTGTAGGTTCGTGATGTTTCTGTTTCCGCTCGGTGGTTCGGTCTTTTGCTCGACCGGTTTCGGCCGCTCGCCATCTTCAGTAGCGCTGTATTAGTCACTGTTGGCACTTTGGATGTTTTTTGGGCATCCTCACTGCACTGCTACTGAACACCGCTACTGAAGATGGCGAGCAGCCGAAACCAGTCCAGCGAAAGACCAAACCGGCAAGAGGAGACAAACATCACGAACCTACAGTATTACAGTAATTATTAACCTAACCAAACTGGTCCGAAAACCTCGGTGTTATTGGACCGCACATTTTATTTGACGCTAGGTTTTACGGACGTTTCTTTTGCATCAATTCGATGCGTATACCGTGTAAGAGATATGACGACGTGAAGAATTTCAAAATTACAAAGCTTTTGAAAAAGTAAACTCCAATATGTATTCCTCCTCTCCCCCCTCCTCACTGATGTCAGCACATGTGGTTAAAAAATGCAGTTTTTGTGATTTTTTCCTACTGAAATGCATCATTCTGTAGGTTCGTGATGTTTCTGTCTCCTCTCGGTGGTTTGGTCTTTTGCTAGACCGGTTTCGGCTGCTCACCATCTTCAGTAGCGCTGTGTTAGTCACTGTTAGCACTCTGGATGTTTTTTGGGCATCCTCACTGCACTGTCACTTTCACATGTACTGTGAAACATCATTCTGATGTTAACCTAGTGTTAAATATAAGTAATAATTGTAAAATATATCCCCTTGGTAGCTCAGAGCTTGGTAAATTCAGAGCACAATTGCATTATATAAGTTCTGGGGAAAAAAAATTAGAAAACCCTGGACTTTTTGGAAAAAGTGAACTCGATATATATTCCTCCCCCCACCCCCCATTAGCAAATTGATGTCAGCACAAGTGTTTAAAATAATGCAGTTTTTTGTATTTTTCCTACTGAAAACAAGCTCATTATTCTGATGCATCCTGTAAACCTAGTGTTTAATAAATGTAAAATATATCCCTCGGTGGCTCAGGGCGTTGAGCCCAAACTCGGAGCACAATTGCACTATGTAAGTACTGACAAAAAAAACTATTGGAAAAACACTGGACTTAGACCATACATTTCATTTTTAAAAAATTGAATTGAAAGTGATAAATAGAAAATGAAAAAAAATTAAACCTGGGAACCTAGGGCTCAGCCAAGCACACTTGCACTGTATAAATACAGAGAAGAAAACTGTATATATATATATATATATATATAACCTAGTAATGTTCCTGTCTTTGTTCATTTACACCGTCTTAAGATAGTCATATAGTTTTAAGCTTCTTCTCGCCATCATTTCACCAACAATATAATGTGCGAACTTTATATGTCGACCTCCGATGTACTGAACAACCTTGTTACTTTACAACTTGGTAGATGTAATGTGAAAATCTTTTGTTGCAGTTTTTATGTCCATCGATTATTGGTGATATTTATTTTTGTTATTTATTTTGTTGTTCAGATGATGAGGTCAATGGGCGGCCTGGGCGGAGGTGACAACAAGCCCTCGTTCGACGACATCGACGTTCCCTCTGATTCCGATGATGAGGAGCTCCCCGACTTAGAATAAAAAAACCTTCTCGTCTTTAACCTTCCTTCCTCCCCTTTCCTTGGTTCATTTTATTTCTCCTTTTCCCCAGCCTCCCACCTACCTTCCTCCATCCCACCCCGCCCTCCTCCTATGTTCCTTTCCCATTCCACGTATCTCTTTGTTTTCCGCCAAATTAAACTAAAGTTTAAAAAAGTAAAATTAAGTTTAAAAATGAAATGAATATGCCATCCCCTTTCTGATGAAGGGCTGTCATCGGTATCGTAATTTTTAATCGCGTCAAAATAATAATATTATTATTATTTAAAATATTCTTTTTTCGAATCCATTCCTTCTGTAGAGTGAGGGGGCGTTGGGAATATTTCCTGACATAAGCGTTCCTCTATCGCCTTCTCCTCTCTCCTCCTAGAGTTTATCTCCTCAATCTTTTCATCCGCAACTACCCTACCGTGTAACCGCAGCTACATTGATTTGCAAATTTAATATAAATAAATACAGTAAATTTTAGAACCGTAATAGTGATTTGTGGCGGGAGCACATTTGCCAAGTCAAAAATACAAAAAAAACACCGTTGAGAAGAAAAAGAACATTCAAATTATGGGCATACTTTGTTATTCGATTTTTTGTTCATTCGCAACATTCTTTTTTCTTTTTTTAATAAAATTTCCTTTATTGGACCTTTTTATTGTAAATGCATATTTGGACTTATAAGATTATTAGCATTATGTACACACAAAGCGCTGTTCTATTCTCCCTTTCTGTGTTTTCTTTGTCTTTTTTAGGTGACAGATTTAAAAGCTAAAGAGAACGACCCGGGATTCAGTACTTTTATTAGTTAGTATACTCCAACATTGTATTCTTCTTTTTTGTTTTTTGATTGAAACTGTGCAGATCAGAGTTTCAATGGAAATTTTGAAAGGAAAAATATATACAATATCGAAGTTTTATATTCTGCGTTCCCACTTGTTTGTTTATTATTTTTTTTGTAATGAGCTTTGTACATTTTTAGCATAATTATAATAATAATATTAATTCAATAAAGGGACTACGATAGTTTAAGTTTTAATGTTAATAACCTTTTTCTTTGGTTATAATTTCATTTCAACAAAATGTTGGATGGGAATGTATTCTGGATAGAATTATTAAGAAGGCAATATCTGACTTGTTAGCTGACTAGCATGTGATGGTATGAGATAAAAGTAGAAAGTTTTTAAAGTTGCAAAAAGCTAAGTATTTATCATTTTTCACATTTGAGATTCCTATGAGTTTTAAATTTTTTGTAAGGGATACAAACAGAAGAATAATGTGGCAATGAAAGTTTTATGGTTAAATAAAAAGTCAATATTTAAGTTGATAAATGAAGAGGAAGGTTAAAAAATTGTACAATCTGGATATTTAGTGAAAGGTAATGTTGCAGGTCATAAATTAGACAAAACAAAGTTGTGGATAGATACTTTTATAAAAATTGAAATTGCTATTTTGGCATGCAACTATTAAAAATTAACTTAGTTTTATCTTCTATTCTGATATGCTTGCAACTCAGGAAATTAATTTGATATATATATATCAATCACATTCATTTGATTACCACTGAATTATTTATTGAGAAACAGTTCAATATTTTTACGAGCAATCTTGGTTCAAATTGTAAGTACTACAAAATTGATCCGTATGTCTGAAGTTGATAATTTAAAAATTACATAAAATTCGCCTCATTTGTAAATAAGTAGAATCGTTCGATAGCCTCGATTCAAAATCTGATGCAATTTAACATGTTGCCAGTGTTCAAGGTCTCAATATTTTTCGGCTATATTATTTTACAATACAAAATCCTAAAAAACTTTGAGTCCTAAAAAAATTCTCAAATTATTAATATAGACTTGAAATTAACGTTCACAAAGATTATTATTTATCTATAAGTATGCCAGAGGTATACAGGATTTGGATTGGACAATTATATTTTATATTTATAATTTTCTATTTATAATATGGAAATATTTATTCGATCGAAATTCAATGAAAATTTTTTGTAGTTAAAATTTTTTAAAAATCGGGTTTAACAATTTAATAAAATATAATTTAAATCAATCTTATGTCGTTAGTTTGCGAAATGGACGAGGCAGACTGCGAGATAGCGCCAGTATCGCTTTTCAACATCCACATAGTTTTCATATTGACGTTTCGCTTTTTCCTCCCATAACAAGCCTGTCCTCCAATGTAACGTCATGCCAGTGTTTCGAGATTTTTCACGGTCCTGAATCGTTTCAAAGGTTTATCCGGTTTCTTTTTCGTTTCTCTTTCTTTCCATCCTCGGTCATACTCCTCGGTATATATATCCCATTCATGCGAGTGCGGTGAAAACGAAAAATGATGGAGGACGATGTTCTGACTACGCTGAAGATACTGATCATCGGCGAGAGCGGTGTGGGAAAATCGAGGTTGGCTATGGGCGATATCGCGTACATTTCTTTTTCCCCAATCCTCTTATATCGAACGTGTCCCTTAATTAAATTGTCTCTCTTGTACAGCCTGCTTCTGCGTTTCACCGACGACAATTTCGATCCCGACCAACCGCTGACGATAGGCGTCGATTTCAAGACGAAAAAATTGACCACCGACGATGGCAACACGGTCAGATTGGCCATTTGGGTGAGCTTATTTATATTTCCTATATTCTATTACCGAACCTTGAACCATCCTCCCTCTTCCCCCCCCCACCCCCGATTTGTAAAATTACATCAGCATTTGACCTTTGCTCGATGAATGATTCATTTGAATTCATTATACGATCGTAGGAAAGTGTCGCGCATTGCCGAATGTGCTCATCGAAAAACTATTGTCACTTCCGCTCAATTACTGTAGGCGTGTAATCCCGATTTGTCGAGGGTGAACCTCCAGAGTTTTCTACTCTTAGATAACACGGGCAGTAATGAGAACCGGGCTTGCTCGTATTTCATGCACCCTGGTCTGGTTTAGGCTAGAAACGAGGGCGGTGGAGGTTATTTATTTGGGCTCGGGCTAAATCCCAATGTACGATCCCACACGCCGATATAGCGTAACCTCACGATATATCTCTATATGTGCTCAATTTGATATTTCCTATCCGCCATACAGCCACATATGTAAAATAAGTATATCTATGTACATTTGTGGTTAGGTGGGAAGGTGCACTGTGAATTGACTGCGCATTGTACTCATACTGGTCAGGGCGATGTAATTATTTTAAATTTTCACTGATAAATTATATTTAATTCCCCCGAAAACCCACCACCTCGTGTCAAGACACTAGGGTATGAAATCCATGATTGAACGGTGTGCGAAAGAAGGATCGATTTCTTCAAAGCACAAATTTCGGTGAGAACATGAAATCGAATGCAATGTGTCCAGTGGGTATGAACGGGACCCACGTAAGAAAGTTAACCAATACTGCAGACTTACGTCATGAATCATAGTTTTCTCTAAATCTCTCACGCTGATGAACAATTATCTGATATCCTGTATATACCAGCTGGCAGCTTAGACCACAACTGATCAGATGAGTTCTTGTAGCCGTGTACAGAAGTGAGCGTACACAATAGTTGTATGATTTTGAGGCAAGGGTTAAATTGACAGGATTGATGAATCTGACTTCCCTTATGGTCTGTCTGGGGGGCAAAACATTTTGTTTTTTTAATAATTTCTTTTTTCCTTACAGGATACGGCAGGTCAGGAGAGGTTTAGGACTCTGACACCTAGCTACTACAGGGATGCTCAGGGTGCGATCCTGGTCTATGACGTCAGCAACGCTCAGTCTTTCGCTAAACTTGAAATATGGCTCAACGAATTGGACATGTATTCGACGAAAAGCAATATTATCAAGATGGTTGTCGGAAACAAAATTGATAAGGTAAATCGAGTAATGATTGACAACACATAATGACCCTTGTGACTCATTGCACTATGTATATATATAATACATAACCTCCCCTTTGTTAAATTTCAACCAGGCAACATAAGATGTTCACTCCACTTCACACTGGCCACAAGCCGTCATTTGCGCTGTATAAGCCGTTTTAAAAAAGAAATAATTATATATTATAAAAGCAAGACAAAGAATATTGCCCAATAGATTGAAACCTAGAATTTTGGCAACCTGATATGTTGTTTTTACACTTGCATCGGACAAATTGCTGACCAAAAAGTTTGAATTATGGCCATCAAACATAGTGCCACTTATTTAATATAATAAAATTTTAATATATTTTTAAAATTATCATCATTTGGACATACTGATCAATTTCATTGTCCTTATAATTTCGCTGTGCCTTTGTTTATATGAATTTTTAATTTTTATTATATATATTATATATATATATATATATATATATATATATATATAATCCTCAAAAAAATTAAATTTCCCTATCAGAAGACATCAGATATGATCTGATAACGTGGACTATAATATTCCAAACTTATCAGATAAGCAATACAAATGCATAAAGACAACAACAGGGACTTAGATTTATAATATTAGCAGAGGCTGGTTCCTGGTAATACGGGAACAAACATATCTTAATCCCAAAAGCCCCAATCGTCTCCGGTGGTTTCCAAAAACAGGAAAAATCCCGGAACAGCAGGGAGGGTCAACCCGCCGGCTAACCGATATTTTTTCCCACATCATCATGCCATCTCACAGGAAGCCAGTCTCAGTGATATTAGTAACAGTTTAAGTTCTTGTTGTTAAACCTTCGCTCACTTGACTGTAATATTAGTTATATTTTATTTAATCTAACTTGATAATCTACCTGGGTGTGTAAGTGCATGTCAATCAATGAATGATTGATTATATTAAAGTTGAACTTAACTGTTGATACAGTCTAATAGAGAGGTGAGCAAGGATGAAGGTTTGAAATTTGCGCGGAGACACGCGACGCTTTTCATCGAATCAAGCGCCAAAACAAAAGACGGTGTGATATGTGCCTTCGAAGAACTTGTACAAAAGGTCAGTGGTGTAGTACAATATTGTAGAAAGTACGATAATATGTTTGTTGCATCAGCTGATGCATTTCAGTCTTTGAAACGTGTTGCCCAATTTTGCGTTTTCAAATCTTGAAAATGTGCCTCTGTTGTTGCTCAGGTGTTAAATCATGAGCCTGAGAATATAACATGTATATTGGAATTTTCGGAACCTAAAATTATAAGAAATTGCAATACATAAAAATTCATGGCCTCTTACTTTTTATTTTAAACGGCTGCTCACGACTAAAATATAATACTGAAATTTCAGATTTTACTTTATAAAATTACTGAAAAAACTGATCAAATCTGAAGCGTTTCATTGACAAAAAAATTGGGCGTTAATATTTTCAGTGAAAAAATATATATGAACAAATTCATAGGGTGTTGATATAAGTCAGCCTTTCAGTTGTATTGCGCTATACACAAGTGAAGAGAAAAATAAAATTCTTGAAAACTTTTAACATTTTACCATATACGATTAAATACCTCGCTATATCGGTAATAGTAATATTATCGGATATTATTATGAATTAAGATTAATTGCCTAGTCTTGCTTTGGATCAATTTTTTTTTTTAAATAGTTTGTAACTACAATTAATCTAGTTTAAAATACCTGTTTTGTAGTCTGCGAGGTGTTGGAATACTGTATATTTCGTGTGTTTCTGTCTCCTCTCGCTGGTTTGGTCTTTTGCCTGGTTTTGGAATTTTGGTGTTGTTTGTAAATAGGACAAACAACATCCCCCAAAAACACAATAACAAGACACACGACAAACAGACAACCACCACAGTACAAGTGACAGTGAGGATGCCAGAAAATCATCCAAAGTGCGAAAAGTGATTGACACCGCTACTGAAGATTGCGAGCAGCTGAAACCGGTCTAGCAAAAGACCGAACCAGCAAGAGAAGACAGAAAGATAAATGGATGTTTATCTTATGTTGTTTTCTTGTAGATTTTGCAGACGCCCGGACTCTGGGAGACGCAAATGAATGCGCGGAACAATATAACCGTTTCGAATGAAGAAATTCAAGAATCGTCGTGTGCTGGTTTGCAGTGCAATCTCGTTTAAAAAAAAATTATATATATATATATATATATATAAACATATGTATATTTAAACTGTGAAGCATTTGTGTCTCTATCGTGAAGACACTTGTAATGGGAAAAAAAACAGTCAGTGAAATGATTATGGATATGTATATATAAAATTAATATTTCATATATACATATGTATACGTGTATAACTGATTTAAATTACTATCCTTATTATTATTATTATAGTTTGTTTTTGTAATAACCACATTTATGGAATTAATTTTATTTAAAACGGAATCTAATTGATATTTTATATATATATATATATATATATATATATATATATATATATATATATGCATAAATTTATTTAAATGTGTGGAAGTTCTAACCTGTTACAAAAAAAAATGGGCAAAGGGCTTCTTTCTCACTCATTAAGCCTTGTTAAAAAAAAAACCAAAAATTATTATCATATTAACGGTTATTAATATGATTGTGATAATTGTTATTGTAATGGGAAAATGAAAAATGTCGATCCAGCCGGCATTGGGGTTGTCAGGGATTTTGTGTATTCGCGAAAGAAAAAAAAGACGGATTTCATGGGACAAGGTCATTTTTAAGGAAATTGAATATTTAAAGTCATCAGCCTACTCTTATCATGCGTTGGCCAGTATCATTTGTTGTTTTTAATTTTGTGTTTATTATCAAATTGTGATACTCTGCATCAGTTCTACTTTTTTTTTTGGCTTTTTTTCCATCTTCATTATAACTTGAAAAGAATGTTTCTCCCATTGAATTTTTCATATTCGAAAATTAATGTAATTTACTAAGCGATATTAAATTATTGTTTCTTCTTTCAGTTGTTTATTCTTTATATATATACTCATGGCTTCAGCTTTGAATTTGAAATATTTGAATTATTGAAACTACATTTTTTGGGGACAGTAGAACTCTGCCGACCAATGTTAAAAGCTTAAAAGTTACATTTTAAAATATGAATGAGTATTTTAATCTTTCAAATATGTATCCTGATCTTATTTAAGATCAATTAATCGAAATTTACAGAATTCGAATTTGAAGGTATTTGTCTTGAAACTTTATAACATTTTGTTCCTCCTTAAGGATCCGTTTTAGATTTCATAATTTTTTACATTAAATGTTA
Organism: Lethocerus indicus; assembly: GCA_019843655.1. Taxonomy (NCBI): domain Eukaryota; kingdom Metazoa; phylum Arthropoda; class Insecta; order Hemiptera; family Belostomatidae; genus Lethocerus; species Lethocerus indicus. Next base: position 1,165,924 of record JACDQD010000001.1, read on the forward strand.
TTTAATTAATTTAATAACAATTTAATAGGGATTACTGTATATAATTTTTTAATGCAAAATTGACATTTTTCAACATTTTTGAAGACCAATTTTTTGAACTAAAAAACAAATTCTTGTTAAATTTGAAGTGATAAAGAATTGTGAAATTTAAATGGGTTCAATTTCTCGAGTTTCAATTACTTATTATAATCTTCATTAAATTTTGGACCATATTATTTGTATTTGTACCCACCGCCCACTAGTCGTTTGCAAAATAAAGAATTTGTGTTCTCAAGTTATATTATTGTTTAGTTAGCTGTGTAAAAGATTAAAGCTCGATTATGAATATGGCGTAATAAAGTGTTGACTGACGTGGAAAATTCCCAAGTTGTATTTCGGTTCTGTTTTGGTATGAATCGTTAGCGAAAATATTTACTCTTCAGCCTTATACACATTCCACCCACCAATGAGTAAGTCATCGTTTGTACAGTTGAATAAAACTAACACAGCTTATATCGTGTTCGACAATAATATAATGTCGGTGTTTATGTGAATTAATGGCTAAAACTCGAATAACTATATGATGTTAATCTTTATTGTAGGTCGGGAACTGTAAAGAAAAATTTTCTTTTACATTAATTGTTTAACACTATTGAAATGTATCTGTTAAAAAATTAATGAACGAAGCTTTGTGTTTATGAGTTAACACAACTGATATTTATTGAACGCACATTGACTTTATTTAGAAAAATGATTTTGGCTTATTGATCTGCCACCGGCCATTTGAACAGCTTTGTTCCTTCGTTGAGTGCATTGGATTTTTTTTAGATAAGTACGAATGTGAATTGTATTTAGCACTTGGTGAAAAAAAAAGTTGAATGAAGTTGTATTTTGTAATGTGACGGGCTGGAAACTGTCGGATTGCATTATTGATTTGTTGCTCGAAATGTTCTTCACTTGTGTAATTGGTTTGTTTTCTTGTAACAACATGAAACAGAACAAAAACTGTTGTAATCTCTAAAAATTATGAAAATTGTGATTGTCTGAAATAAACTAATGTAATTTTTTAAACAGCGCTCTATCCCCTTTTCCCATCATGCGACATGAATGCTCCTTCAGCTGAGCCTTTAAAATGTTATAAATATTAGGAAGATAAATTGTTTGGGTTAATATTTACTGTAGGGGCCCCGGAGATTGTCGCGCGTGTTCGATATATCGATATATACGGGTGAATCGATGTCGTCAACCAGCCATCTTTGTTTTCACACCAATCATTTTTGTTTTCGAATCTGACGGGAAGGGTTGTTTTTTCTTTTGGAAATTAGGCGGTTTTTTTTGTGTTTCAGTAATCATTTTTGTCACACCGGGCAATCATTTTTGTTTTCGAATCTGACGGGAGGGGTTTTTTTTTGGAAATTAGGCGGTTTTTTTTTGTTTGAGTTGCCATGAAAGTGTTAGTTTTATTATATTATTTTTTATATATTTCTTTTCGCGTCATAATTACTTTCTTTCCTTTTACTAAAAAAAAAACCCCGTCGGACGCCTTAATAAAAGTACGCGATGTGAAAACAAAGATGGCCGACCCAGTTGACGACATCGGTTCACCCGTATATATCGATATAACGAACACGCACCTAACCTAGGGGGCCCCTACAGTAAATTTTAACCATTGTTTGAAATTGTATCAATTCAAGACTCTCGTCTCAAGTATCTTACGATACTATTATTGTTATTTCTTCATGTATTGTGTACCATTTTTCAATTAAGGTTTTTATTATTACCAGCAATACCTGTGTATTTGAAGGCATTATATATCGGTGTAGTTTATTCGCAATATTTGTATTTTCTGGCTTTCAACTTTTAATGTATTACTTTGTACCATGGATTTCGTGTGTATTATCTACATGTATGGAATATCTACGGTATTCCAACCCCTCGCAGACCAAAAAACTAGTATGTTAAACTATTACTTATACTTTTTTCAAAATTTAATTATCCTTCTTGATTTTATACACAATTTTGAAGTGATTTTATACACAAATTTTAAGTGATTTTATACACAAATTTTAAGTGATTTTATACACAAATTTGAAGTGATTTTATACACAAATGTGAAGTGATTTTATACACAAATTTGTAGTTATTTTATACACATAGTTGAAATTTATATTCAGGTGTTGGTAGTACTTGTATAACCTCCGCCATTTTGTCACATGCCATCTAGGCATGCTGTAGGTCTCCATTCACTGCACGATTGATATTAACTGCGACTTATTCTACTTGATTAAAGCAGGAATGGCAAGGAAAAAGAATGGCGGTAACAGGTGAGTGAAATTACATTCTGTTTTCGTTATTCGATTCTGTTTTTGACCGGGCGTTTTTTCGGTCTACCCGTTATTGAAATGGAAAAATTGAAAACTTTCGACAGGAAAGGGAAGAAGTTGGATGCCGATCTCGACGGCGAGGTCAACAATTACGAATTGTCCGAATCCGATGACGGGATAGGGCCCGACGGTAAAATACTCCTGGAGAGGGCGAAACAGGGCAAGCTAATTCAGGACAATGATAGTGAGGTACATTTTTATTTTTGTCATCCATAATAATACTTGATTTCACTTGTAAGTAAACAAATTGTAGGTAAAATCACATTTATTGCACCCAGGTTACCTACAGGTTTTAAGCCATATTCCTAATTTATCCCCACCACCCGAATCCCTACAAGCCATAAAGGAAATGGGAAAGTAGTTGAATAGCGGGAATATATGTTCAAAATAAGTAATAGTTATATTTTATATAACGTAACCAGATCTGGGCGCATAGACTGGGAATCAACCCCAATTGAGTTTTGATAGTTTATATAAATAGTCTGTTTTTTTAATAGGAAGAAGTATTCCGCGTCCATTCTTCGAGCGAAGATGAAGATGAAGAAGTGGAAGAGGAGGAAGAGGGAGATGATGATAAATATTATGGGAAAGGGGTCGGTTCTGATTTCGATTCAGATATCGAAGGCAAAGCGGATGACGGTGATGACAAACTGCCCAACGACAAAGCGTGGGGCAAAAAGAAGCAGAAATACTACAACACGGATTACGTAGATCAAGATTACGGAGGTTTGTTTTTTATAATCGAAATCCATTTCTTAATATTATACCTACATCTCGAATATCATTTCACATTGTTTAAATTTGTATTATGAAATCATTTCTCATCTAGTATTTGTAGAGCTCCAACACACTCATATTTATTTAACTTTTTTATACTTTGAGGGGGGAATAGTAAAAATTCCTGCAGTATATATTAAATACAGGTATCATTTTATTGTTAAGGTTTCGGAAAGGATGAAGAGGAACAGGCGCTGATGGAAGAAAAAGAAGCTGATGCAATTCAACGCAGACTGATGTCTCATTTAGAAGGCACTGATTTTACTCTGGGACTTCTTGAGAAAGTCAGTACAATTATGAATTGGATAATATTAAAATAGATAAATGCGTCTGTTTCAAGACGCATTTCATCAGTGATAATGTGGGGTATATTATTGTCTTCTACATACTACTGAAGACAATATGTGATAATTTCGAAAATGTGAAACTCCGAGAAATACAGAGGATATTTAAGATTGTAATTGTTAAGAAGTAGATTTTGATTACATACATGTACAGATATTTCGGGGTTTTCTACTGAAGGAACATTGCTATGAATCCTTATATCATTATAAACATATGTAATATCAATATTTGCTCCAGGGAGCATACAGGATATTTGCGATTATTCGAGCAAACATATTCTCAATGATGAACTATGGATATTTTTGTCTTCTTTCCCCAACTGAAGGGAAATTGTGTTGATTCCGATTTCTGATGAGAGATACTTTGCCAGTGATATGTGCTTTAAGAAATATGCGGGATATTTAGTATTACAATTGTTCAGAAATAGAGAGTTAAGAATATATATTCAAGCAGATATTTTCTTAATGAAGAACTATGGATATTTTTTTGTGATGAATCCATATTCTGATGAGAATTACCATACTATACTAATGTTTATTCCATGAAACATCTAGGATATTTGGGATTACTCAAGCAGATATTTTCTCAATGATGATGTATGGATATTTTTATCTTCTTTCCCCAACTGAAGGGAAATTGTGATGATTCCGTATTCTGATGAGAATTGTTTTACTACATCAATATATATTCCAAGGAGCATATATAGGATATTTGGGATTACTCAAGCAGACATTTTCTGAATGATGATGAACTTTGATGGATACTTTTGTCTTCTTTCCCCAATTGTGAAATTGTGATGATTTCGTATTCTGATAAGAGATTGTTTGCTGTTGACATCTCCCTTGAGAGATATGGTTTTTACATTGACAGAGCAGTTTAGAACATTCGAAATTTCCAGGGCATATTTTTAGTACATGATACCGTGGAAGAATGAGGATATTCATATCATGTACACTGAACGTTTGAGTGAATATATAAGAATATGAGTTGATTTTGATACAACAGCAAGGACACATAGACAATTGTATGATGTTTTGGGGTTAGAATGCTGGGTGGCACAGGATTTTTCATCAGTTCGTAATTTTGAATTTTGTTTTTCCTTATGATAACTTTGGTTTAGGTCAATAAGAAAATGTAATCGTATAAATTTAATGAAATTTATTTTTCTTTAAACAGGTTGAAGAGAAAAGGGCAGAGCTGGCCGAGAAAATGGAAGAAGATTTTGAGGGCGAAAAAATCCAGACGGATTTCTCTAAACTTTCAAAAGAGGAGAAAATTCAGTTTCTGAAACAGGAATCGCCCGAGCTTTTCCCGTTAATCGACGATTTCAAACGTAAGTTTCATTTGAATTTTTTCACAAACTTCGGATGGCATTCCGTTGCAAATAAATGAGATCTGTGTACCCGATAATTAGCATTTTCAAGTTATCGGTAACAATTAAAAGCGGGTGCTTCAAATCTGCCTGTATACAATGGATAACAGTCATTTAACCTTATCTTATTTAAGGTTACAAATATATATGTACTCAGTTACAATTCACTTTTCCCGATGGTAAACAGTTTTGACTTTATTTCATATTACATTCACTTATTTTATTGTAATCACTCAGACTGACATAATTATATTTGTATATTTAAGTCAAAGCCAAGAATCTGTATTATAAGAATGTATTCATTTTTCAGGCAGACTGACATTCGTCAGGGACAAAATATTGCCCGTCTTGAAGTTGGTGGGGAACGGCAAGATTCCCAAGTGTCAGGCATCGGACTCTCTCAAACTCCAGTACAGACTTATAATGCAGTAAGTTTTATTCTCAACACATCCTTCTCTATCTAACTATCGGTCTTTTATTGACTTGAAATATCCTATTAAAGTACCGTAAAATTATTTTACAGAATGCGGTAAGTAAATTTCTGGAACATTGAACTTTTTCTCATCGCTGTATGAGTTGGGTTCTCTGTACAATATACCTTTGTCCCGGATGTTCAGGCAAAGTTATGTCGACTTGACACGTACAAATAAAATTGAATTTGATGCATCCGAAAGATAATTGTAATAATATTTAACCGGTTAACGGTTAATAATATTTAACCGGTCAGATAGTTATTTTATTTTAGGCAAATAAATCTGAAATCATATTGTGAATTCGAGATAATTCATAATTGTGCTAGTGTAATGACACAGGCACTTTGAAAAATGTTGGCGTGAAAAAATTTACTTGTTCCTCCTAAACAAGCTAATTGGTAACACAAGCGTTAACTGTTTATGTTCAATGCTAATAATGCTATTTGCCCGCCTTGAAATACTATTATCATAATTCAAAAGCTATTTCCCTTAGAAATTATAATAGTTTTATTAGCCTACCAAATTACATCTTGTGAACAATTTTCTCCCAATTTGATCTGTACATATAACAGCCGTCGAGAATCATTGTGCCTCTATAAATACAGCAAAAGTTTGTCAACTGTTAAATGCATTTTTAGTCAATGTCAAAAGAGTCTAGAACTGAGGAAAATAAATTTCTTATTTTTGATTCCTTAATCATAACCTTAAAAATTAAACTGTTCATAACCTCTCCTTCATACATATCAATTACATGTGAACAATTTTCTCCCATTCACTTACCCACGTCCATAATGTTTATTATAGGCTATCTCCACATTATGAATTTATTTCCATCTAAATTTTATGGTAGACATTAAATTGGAATTTTACTGTTTGTGACAGCCATTGACAATGATAGTGTTATATAAATAAAGTAAACAAAATTAGACTGTTATCCAACTGGCTGATCAACTCATTCATAGTCAATGGAAACAAAGTCCATGGAAGAGTCTAGAACTGAGGGAAATAAATTTCTTATTTTTGATCCTATAATCATAACCTCAAAAGTAGGTACTGTTCATAACCTTCCCTTATATGCTCTACTATTGAGGTTGATAATATCAAGTATGAATGACAATTCTTATTCTATTTTTTATGAAAAATTACAATTAGTTTGAAATATCATTAATTTGTACACTTCAAATATGTATTTCAAATTTTCCTCTGTTTTGCATGCTGAAGGTTATGAATTTCTTCTGTACAGTCGACATTGTTTAAAAGGAAACATAATAACCATTTATTGTTTTTTTTTCTGTCCATCGTAGATATTGCACGAATGTCACCTACTACATGTTTCTAAAGAGGCAAAGGCTAAAAGTGGATAACCATCCTGTCATCAACAAGCTGTACACTTTTAGGAAACTGCTCGAAGAATTGGATACGGTCAACAACGAAGTCCTGATACCTCAGATTGACAAAATACTCAAATTGAAGGAGAAGGGCAAGAAACTGAAATTTATTAAAAAAAAACCAGAACCGGAACCTAAAAATAGGTATCTTTTTTAATTTTTGCGTACTTGGGAATCGTTCATAGGTTTTGGCCATATTGATCATAAGTTTCAGCAGGTTTTGTCATTTCGTTATTAGTAGTGGAATAATTTTTGCTTGAGGTTATACTGCAATCAATTCAACGCTCATACTGTCTGATTACTAACTGTAAAACTCCTTAAAACGCTTAAAAATAGTAAGAACAATGATTACAACATTGGTAACATTTATTTACAAGGGGACATCCCTCCAATAGCTGCAAACCCCACATAGGATCTCATATCATCCTATAATGCTGAACTTGTTGTACATACAAGCAGAAATTTAAAAATAAAAATCTAGAATTCAGTATAACAAAGTAACAACTGTATTACCTTTCTTAAAACACATACAGTTATTCCAGAATTAGTTTAAAATAACTGTTTTGTGGTCTGCGAGGGGTTGGAATACACCAGTAGATTTTGTGTGTTTCTGTCTCCTCTCGCTGGTTTTGTCTTTTGCTATACCGGTTTTCGGCCGCTCGCCATCTTCAGTAGCGGTGTTGTCAATCACTTTTGACATTTTGGATGTTTTTTGGGCATCCTGACTACACTGTCTCACTGTCACTTGTACTGTGGTGGTTGTCTGTTTGTCGTGTGTCTTGTTATTGTGTTTTTGGGGGATTTTGTTTGTATTGTTTGAGTTGAGGGGGGTGGGAAGATGCCCCAAAAACATTCACAGTGCCAAAAGTGACTAGCACAGCAATATAATGGACATGGACATTTTTAAATGTTAAGTTTCACTTTCAGTGTTAAGGTTCACTGTAGTTTAAGAAAACCAGAGAAAAATTTGCAGTTTGGAATATACCAAAATCAAGTGTTCCGTATTGGCGGAACTTTATTAACACTAGGAACCTAGTGTATAAGAAACCTTATGTGTCACATTGACGTGTACCATAGAGGTAGGTGTATACCACACAGGGAATTTCAGAATCACGAAACATTTGAAAAAATTTCCCTCGTTAAATGGAGGAAAGTCAGCACAAGTTATAAAAAAAATGCAACCTGTTTTTCGTAATTTTCCTACTGGAATTCCTAATAAACTAAGCGATTTAAATTGCGTTAAACCGTTTCAGAGCGGAAAGGCGAAAGAGGAAGCTGAAGATTCTGGAGGACAAGAAGATATTGGAAGAGAAAATTGAAAAGAAAAAGATGAAGTACGACTTTGACCAAGTCGTGTTGCCAACCGACTCAGTCGTCAAAGAGAAAGTGAAAAACGTCAGATTTGCAGAGCCTTCGGACGAGTCCGAATCTGATGCTGAAAAGGAAACTGCCAAGGCCAATGCCACGACGGCAGTTCTGAGTAATGATTTTATTATTAATTCATCACCTGTTATTTGTAATTTTTTGTTTCGACACCTCGACGTACGAACGAAATGGAATTTGACCCGTCCGAAAAATAATATTCAATTAGTTAAATCCCAATCAATGTGCACACTGTGTTGATATAGTGTAACCTCACTGTCAGCTATAACCTACTTTTCATATATTGATCCACCGAATTGCCATAAAATAACACAAGGGATAATACAATCGATCATTTGTCGGGAGCATCCTATTTAACAACAGAAAATAAAGGGGTTAAATTCAGTTTTACGACAGATTCCAGTCCAAGAAGGTTAACCTAACCAAACCAATATCATCTATTTCACACAACTACCCCAAATTTTATTCTATGTATTTGATAAGTAACTATATCCATTCACATCCCTATCCATACACAACATTAAAATAAAACCAATTCCAATAATAAACTAGTTACCACCGATGGAGTTGAGAGTAATGAATTTATTTATCAACTGTTTAAGTCTAATTTTGTAAGTTTAACAATTTAAATTAGGAAAGATTCCAGTTTTAAGACCCCCAAGGCTAAGCTAACCTGAACAATGTCATCTCCTTCCCACAAATATCCCAATTTTTATTGTAATTATTTGATAAGTAACTTCTTAATCCTGAATAGCATTAAAATAAATCCTAACCTAAACAGTGTCAACTCTTTTGGGACAATTATACCAAGTTTTCCTATATATTATTTTATTGTGTAATTCCATTAAAATGAAACAGTTATCAGAAATAACTGTATTGAAATAATAGAGGCCCCTCCCCTATCACCTGACTTTAACCTCAGCCTAACCTAAACAATGTCATCTCTTTCCAAAGTTTTCCTGTAATTATTTGCAAAGTAATTCCATTAAAATGAACCAGTTATTGGGAGTAACTTTTAAAGTTATTTAGGAGAAATTATTGGCCCCCCTCTCACAAGGTGTCACGATAACCTGACTGTAACCTCATCCTAAGTCTATTGGAAGTTAGCACAGTTTTATTATTGCTAGCGGTTGAAATTTTCACTTAAATTTACAAATCTTTTTACATTGCGCATTTTTGTGAATGAAAAAGTGAGCATTAAATGAAAATAAAAATAACAGAAACGATAATCGATAAGAGAATGTACAAAAACAAAATACTCTCAAGGGGCGGCTCAGAGGTTAGAGCATGAACTTTTGAACTGAAGTGTTACAAGACTACTGGAGTTATAAGCATTATAATTATAAGTATTAATAATTTGAACCTGCTGGAGCATGCCGTGTATGTCGGTTCGTAAGTTAGTCTTAAGTAGAGGTAGTGATAAGATTAATAGTGTTCCTTCCTAGGCACATTTGCGCTGCATAAATACAGAGAAAAAAATTATAAAAGCGTTCAAATAAATGGCCGTTAATTTCGATAACCGGCCCAATGTACGCCACTCGAATGAACAATTTGTTAATTCGGTCCCACCGTTGTTATACAGGCGAGGGAAAGGCGGCCGAAAAGAGGGGAATCAATTTCAAAATCGCCAAGAACAAAGGACTGACACCGAAACGTAAGAAGGAACAGAGGAATCCGAGAGTCAAGCATAGGAACAAGTTCAAGAAGGCCAAAATCCGCAGGAAGGGACAGGTAAACACAGTGTTTCATACAATTTCTCGGTTAAATTCTATTTTCAAAATAAACTTCCAACAAAATAGTGTAAACTGAAATTTATGTGTTTCCGAATCAGTTCTAAATTCCGTTGCCTCTGTCATTACCATCAACTATGACAATATTCATATTTTACTACACCAATATTTGCTCTCAGGAATATAAATATGTTGATTATTTTTTTCTCAACGATGAACTATGGATATTTTTTGTGATGAGTCCATATTGTGATCAGAATTGCCATAATATACTAATGTTTATTCCATGAAACATCTAGGATATTTGAGATTACTCAAGCAGATATTTTCTCAATGATGAACAATGGATATTTTTTTGTGATGATTCCATATTTCGATAAGAATTGTTTTACTATATCAATATTTATTCCAAGCAATATCTAGGATATTTAGGATTTTCAGGCATATTTTCTCAATGATGATATATGGATATTTTTGTCTTCTTTCCCCAACTGAATGGAAATTGTGATGATTCCGTATTCTGATGAGAAATTGTTTTATTTACTATATCAATATTTATTCCAAGCAATATCTTGGATATTTAGGATTTTCAGGCAGACATTTTCTCAATGATGATATATGGATATTTTTGTCTTCTTTCCCCAACTGAATGGAAATTGTGATGATTCCGTATTCTGATGAGAAATTGTTTTATTTACTATATCAATATTTATTCCAAGCAATATCTTGGATATTTAGGATTTTCAGGCAGATATTTTCTCAATGATGATATATGGATATTTTTGTCTTCTTTCCCCAACTGAATGGAAATTGTGATGATTCCGTATTCTGATGAGAAATTGTTTTTTAATATATCAAATATTTATTCCAAGCAATATCTATCTAGGATATTTTGGATTTTCAGATATATTTTCTCAATGATGATATATGGATATTTTTGTCTTCTTTCCCCAACTGAATGGAAATTGTGATGATTCCGTATTCTGATGAGAAATTGTTTTATTTACTATATCAATATTTATTCCAAGCAATATCTTGGATATTTAGGATTTTCAGGCAGACATTTTCTCAATGATGATATATGGATATTTAGGTCTTCTTTCCCCAACTGAATGGAAATTGTGATGATTCCGTATTCTGATGAGAAATTGTTTTATTTACTATATCAATATTTACTCCAAACAATATCTTGGATATTTAGGATTTTCAGGCAGACATTTTCTCAATGATGATATATGGATATTTTTCCCAACTGAATGGAAATTGTGATGATTCCGTATTCTGATGAGAAATTGTTTTTTACTATATCAATATTTATTCCAAGCAATATCTTGGATATTTAGGATTTTCAGGCAGACATTTTCTCAATGATGATATATGGATATTTTTGTCTTCTTTCCCCAACTGAATGGAAATTGTGATGATTCCGTATTCTGATGAGAAATTGTTTTATTTACTATATCAATATTTATTCCAAGCAATATCTTGGATATTTAGGATTTTCAGGCAGATATTTTCTCAAAGATGATATATGGATATTTTTGTCTTCTTTCCCCAACTAAATGGAAATTGTGATGATTCCGTATTCTGATGAGAAATTGTTTTTTTTTACTATATCAATATTTATTCCAAGCAATATCTTGGATATTTAGGATTTTCAGGCAGATATTTTCTCAATGATGATATATGGATATTTTTGTCTTCTTTCCCCAACTGAATGGAAATTGTGATGATTCCGTATTCTGATGAGAAATTGTTTTATTTACTATATCAATATTTATTCCAAGCAATATCTTGGATATTTAGGATTTTCAGGCAGACATTTTCTCAATGATGATGTATGGATATTTTTGTCTTCTTTCCCCAACTGAATGGAAATTGTGATGATTCCGTATTCTGATGAGAAATTGTTTTTTACTATATCAATATTTATTCCAAGCAATATCTTGGATATTTAGTATTTTCAGGCGGACATTTTCTCAATGATGATATATGGATATTTTTGTCTTCTTTCCCCAACTGAATGGAAATTGTGATGATTCCGTATTCTGATGAGAAATTGTTTTTTACTATATCCATATTTATTCCAAGCAATATCTTGGATATTTAGTATTTTCAGGCAGACATTTTCTCAATGATGATATATGGATATTTTGTCTTCTTTCCCAACTGAATGGAAATTGTGATGATTCCGTATTCTGATGAGAAATTGTTTTTTTACTATATCCATATTTATTCCAAGCAATATCTTGGATATTTAGTATTTTCAGGCAGACATTTTCTCAATGATGATATATGGATATTTTGTCTTCTTTCCCCAACTGAATGGAAATTGTGATGATTCCGTATTCTGATGAGAAATTGTTTTATTTACTATATCAATATTTATTCCAAGCAATATCTTGGATATTTAGGATTTTCAGGCAGACATTTTCTCAATGATGATATATGGATATTTTGTCTTCTTTCCCCAACTGAATGGAAATTGTGATGATTCCGTATTCTGATGAGAAATTGTTTTTTACTATATCATATTTATTCCAAGCAATATCTTGGATATTTAGGATTTTCAGGCACATTTTCTCTGTGACATTTTCTCAATGATGATATATGGATATTTTTACTTTCCCAACTGAATGGAAATTGTGATGATTCCGTATTCTGATGAGAAATTGTTTTTTACTATATCCATATTTATTCCAAGCAATATCTTGGATATTTAGTATTTTCAGGCAGACATTTTCTCAATGATGATATATGGATATTTTTGTCTTCTTTCCCCAACTGAATGGAAATTGTGATGATTCCGTATTCTGATGAGAAATTGTTTTTACTATATCAATATTTATTCCAAGCAATATCTTGGATATTTAGATTTTCAGGCGCATTTTCTCAATGATGATATATGGATATTTTGTCTTCTTTCCCAACTGAATGGAAATTGTGATGATTCCGTATTCTGATGAGAAATTTTTTTACTATATCCATATTTATTCCAAGCAATATCTTGGTTATTTAGTATTTTCAGGCAGACATTTTCTCAATGATGATATATGGATATTTTGTCTTCTTTCCCCAACTGAATGGAAATTGTGATGATTCCGTATTCTGATGAGAAATTGTTTTTTACTATATCAATATTTATTCCAAGCAATATCTTGGATATTTAGTATTTTCAGGCAGACATTTTCTCAATGATGATATATGGATATTTTTGTCTTCTTTCCCCAACTGAATGGAAATTGTGATGATTCCGTATTCTGATGAGAAATTGTTTTATTTACTATATCAATATTTATTCCAAGCAATATCTTGGATATTTAGGATTTTCAGGCAGACATTTTCTCAATGATGATATATGGATATTTTTGTCTTCTTTCCCCAACTGAATGGAAATTGTGATGATTCCGTATTCTGATGAGAAATTGTTTTATTTACTATATCAATATTTATTCCAAGCAATATCTTGGATATTTAGGATTTTCAGGCAGACATTTTCTCAATGATGATATATGGATATTTTTGTCTTCTTTCCCCAACTGAATGGAAATTGTGATGATTCCGTATTCTGATGAGAAATTGTTTTTACTATATCATATTTATTCCAAGCAATATCTTGGATATTTAGTATTTTCAGGCAGACATTTTCTCAATGATGATATATGGATATTTTTGTCTTCTTTCCCCAACTGAATGGAAATTGTGATGATTCCGTATTCTGATGAGAAATTGTTTTATTTACTATATCAATATTTATTCCAAGCAATATCTTGGATATTTAGGATTTTCAGGCAGACATTTTCTCAATGATGATATATGGATATTTTTGTCTTCTTTCCCCAACTGAATGGAAATTGTGATGATTCCGTATTCTGATGAGAAATTGTTTTTACTATATCAATATTTATTCCAAGCAATATCTTGGATATTTAGTATTTTCAGGCAGACATTTTCTCAATGATGATATATGGATATTTTGTCTTCTTTCCCCAACTGAATGGAAATTGTGATGATTCCGTATTCTGATGAGAAATTGTTTTTTACTATATCCATATTTATTCCAAGCAATATCTTGGATATTTAGGATTTTCAGGCAGACATTTTCTCAATGATGATATATGGATATTTTGTCTACTTTCCCAACTGAATGGAAATTGTGATGATTCTTTCTGATGAGAAATCCCCAACTGAATTTAGGATTTTCAATTTTTATTCTGATGAGAAATTGTTTTTTACTATATCAATATTTATTCCAAGCAATATCTTGGATATTTAGGATTTTCAGGCAGACATTTTCTCAATGATTGATGATATATGGATATTTTTGTCTTCTTTCCCCAACTGAATGGAAATTGTGATGATTCCGTATTCTGATGAGAAATTTTTTTTTACTATATCAATATTTATTCCAAGCAATATCTTGGATATTTAGGATTTTCAGGCAGACATTTCTCAATGATGATATATGGATATTTTGTCTTCTTTCCCCAACTGAATGGAAATTGTGATGATTCCGTATTCTGATGAGAAATTTTTTTTTACTATATCAATATTTATTCCAAGCAATATCTTGGATATTTAGGATTTTCAGGCAGACATTTTCTCAATGATTGATGATATATGGATATTTTTGTCTTCTTTCCCCAACTGAATGGAAATTGTGATGATTCCGTATTCTGATGAGAAATTTTTTTTTACTATATCAATATTTATTCCAAGCAATATCTTGGATATTTAGGATTTTCAGGCAGACATTTTCTCAATGATGATATATGGATATTTTTGTCTTCTTTCCCCAACTGAATGGAAATTGTGATGATTCCGTATTCTGATGAGAAATTGTTTTATTTACTATATCAATATTTATTCCAAGCAATATCTTGGATATTTAGGATTTTCAGGCAGACATTTTCTCAATGATGATATATGGATATTTTTGTCTTCTTCCCAACTGAATGGAAATTGTGATGATTCCGTATTCTGATGAGAAATTGTTTTTTACTATATCAATATTTATTCCAAGCAATATCTTGGATATTTAGGATTTTCAGGCATATTTTCTCAATGATGATATATGGATATTTTTGTCTTCTTTCCCCAACTGAATGGAAATTGTGATGATTCCGTATTCTGATGAGAAATTGTTTTATTTACTATATCAATATTTATTCCAAGCAATATCTTGGATATTTAGGATTTTCAGGCAGACATTTTCTCAATGATGATATATGGATATTTTTGTCTTCTTTCCCCAACTGAATGGAAATTGTGATGATTCCGTATTCTGATGAGAAATTGTTTTATTTACTATATCAATATTTATTCCAAGCAATATCTTGGATATTTAGGATTTTCAGGCAGACATTTTCTCAATGATGATATATGGATATTTTTGTCTTCTTTCCCCAACTGAATGGAAATTGTGATGATTCCGTATTCTGATGAGAAATTGTTTTTTTAATATATCAATATTTATTCCAAGCAATATCTTGATATTTAGATTTTCAGGCAGATATTTTCTCAATGATGATATATGGATATTTTTGTCTTCTTTCCCAACTGAATGGAAATTGTGATGATTCCGTATTCTGATGAGAAATTGTTTTACTATATCAATATTTATTCCAAGCAATATCTTGGATATTTAGGATTTTCAGGCAGACATTTTCTCAATGATGATATATGGATATTTTTGTCTTCTTTCCCCAACTGAATGGAAATTGTGATGATTCCGTATTCTGATGAGAAATTGTTTTTTTTACTATATCAATATTTATTCCAAGCAATATCTTGGATATTTAGGATTTTCAGTCAGACATTTTCTCAATGATGATATATGGATATTTTTGTCTTCTTTCCCCAACTGAATGGAAATTGTGATGATTCCGTATTCTGATGAGAAATTGTTTTATTTACTATATCAATATTTATTCCAAGCAATATCTTGGATATTTAGGATTTTCAGGCAGACATTTTCCAATGATGATATATGGATATTTTTTCTTCTTTCCCCAACTGAATGGAAATTGTGATGATTCCGTATTCTGATGAGAAATTGTTTTATTTACTATATCAATATTTATTCCAAGCAATATCTTGGATATTTAGGATTTTCAGGCAGACATTTTCTCAATGATGATATATGGATATTTTTGTCTTCTTTCCCCAACTGAATGGAAATTGTGATGATTCCGTATTCTGATGAGAAATTGTTTTTTTTACTATATCAATATTTATTCCAAGCAATATCTTGGATATTTAGGATTTTCAGGCAGATATTTTCTCAATGATGATATATGGATATTTTTGTCTTCTTTCCCCAACTGAATGGAAATTGTGATGATTCCGTATTCTGATGAGAAATTGTTTTTTTACTATATCAATATTTATTCCAAGCAATATCTTGGATATTTAGGATTTTCAGGCATATTTTCTCAATGATGATATATGGATATTTTTGTCTTCTTTCCCCAACTGAATGGAAATTGTGATGATTCCGTATTCTGATGAGAAATTGTTTTATTTACTAATCAATATTTATTCTGCAGTGATAGTCTGCTCCAAAAAAAATCTTTTATTTATATAATTTGGGCTTATAATTTTTAAGAAGTAGAGTCAGGATTATATATTTCTTCCAATTTAATTTCTTTGATAGATTGTCGTCCAGACAATTTTAATTAAGCTGGTTCATTTCAAAATAGAAAAACAGTACTCTCATTCAATACAACTATTCAGAAAATAACTTAAGGTTAACCTAAACGCTATAACTTAATAAGAATAGTGTCGGATATTTGGTTGTGACATAATTATACGTATAGAAAGATTTAATGAAGTAACCAAATGTAAGAGACATCACTCTTGACTTTGTGGCTGTGTGCAACTTCTGATTTCAACTTTTAAAAATTGAATTTTCAATAATACAGAACATTGTTTTTTTTCCCCTGTTCGCAGGTGAGAGAAGCACGGAAGGAACTGCAGAAATACAGTGGAGAAGTATCCGGCATCAAAGCGTACGTCAGCAAGAGCGTCAAATTTAAGTGAAATTGAATTTTGACATCAGTAGAAAGAATGTTTACAGTAAATTTGATCTTTACTCTGAGAATTGATGATTGATCGGATAGTGAAGGAGGAAGGATCGCATTCCAGCCCCCCGATGAATAAATACAAACCCTCATAACAGCACCCATAACATAACTGTCTAATAAGCCATTAACAGGCAGATATCAGATCGGAATTAGTTTTTTCTTTTTCAAGTTTGTGGTCTCAGAATTGTTGTGGGATCGCGAACAGTGAACTGAATTGTGTTAAAAAAAAATCCTGTTGTAATAATTTTGTTTATAAATAAAATACTGGTTTTCCTGTAGTTAGATATGTTTCCCAAATACCAGGAGTTTGTATCAGGAGAACATGAGATGCAAGGAGGTCGCTCGGTTTGATTTTGTTGTGCAGTGCTACCACCTGGTGGCTATTTCTGGAACTGCCAGCGCTTGCAAAAACATTTCCCGTGCAGTGCTGCCACCTGGTGGCAATTTCTGCAACTGCCAGCGGCAGCATCACTTCCCGTGCAGTGCTGCCACCTGGTTTTTTTTTATTTTTCGCTACAGCACTACATTTTGCTGTATATAGAGTATTCTTATATATTTTAATTAATTTTGCGGTAAAATAACAACATGGAAAATATATATATTTTACGCCGAAATAATCGTTTAAAAATAATCCCAAAGAATCTTGGCCACGCATCATTCTCAAAACCCAGCCAGTAATATTTATATTTTTGCGGGCGGGGGGGGAGGAGGAGGAAGTTATCATCCAACTCTGGCCATATTAAATGCAAGAATTTACGATATTTTATTTCCTCTCAATCGAAATCGTTAATATATATATCTAACAAAATAAAAATACAAGGCAGTGCTGTAGCGTACATACATCTCTAGTTTTTTCAACAGTAAAAGCTTTTTTTTCTTTAAACTTTATGTCGTGTCCAACAATTATAACAAGGATAAAGTATACACAATAAAATATATATCTATATTGAAAACATTTCCATGTCGTGTATATATATGTTTTTTTTTCGGTTTTTCTCCTGTCCAAGACCCTGCGCTTTATTCAATCTGTATCGCGACACTCAATCTGCGTCACTCTGGGAATTGATTTTCTCATTTATAATGTTGTTTTTCTTATGTTTGAAGATCTCCAGGTTTTCTATAATGTCTAATTCTTTTCCTTTTTTACCTGGGTGTAATAGTTTTAAAGATCTTTTGATGTTCATTGTTTCGTGCTAATGATCGTGTTAATGATATGGTTGGCGAAATTGGAATCTGTTTTATATTTTATGGCTTTTATATGTTTCTTGTATCTGTCTTCAATTTTTCGTCCGGTTTGGCCGATGTAAACTCCATCGCACGATCCGCATGATATCTTGTATATCCCGCTTTGTTTGTGTTTATTTTGTTGTTGCGTGCTGATGTGTTTTTCTAATTTATCGGTTGTTCTGTATGATATTTTGAATTTTAGTTTTTTAAAGATGTTCGTGATTTTGTAGGTTTCGTGGCCAGTGTAAGTGAATGTGGCCCATTTTTGGGGGGGTTCTTCTGGGTTTGTGAGGTTCATTGTGGGCTTCTCTTTCTTTTTTAATAGTTTTGTTATTGTACTGGCGGGATATCCGTTGTTCTTTGCGACTTGGATGATTGTTTTATGTTCTTTGTCATATTTTTCACTGGATAAGGGTATTTGCTTAGTGCCGCTAGTTTGTGTTGGTGTGGGTGGTTGGATTGTTGGTGGATGATTGTGTCTGTGGTGGTATCTTTCCTAAAATGTCAAATTCTATCTTTCTTTTTATGTATTAAGAAATGCAAATGTATTTTTGGGTGGATTGAATAAAGCGCAGGGTCTTGGACAGGAGAAAAACCGAAAAAAAAACATATATACACGACATGGAAATGTTTTCAATATAGATATATATTTTATTGTGTACACTTTATCCTTGTTATAATTGTTGGACACGACATAAAGTTTAAAGAAAAAAAAGCTTTTACTGTTGAAAAAACTAGAGATGTATGTACGCTACAGCACTGCCTTGTATTTTTATTTTGTTAGATATATATATTAACGATTTCGATTGGGAGGAAATAAAATATCGTAAATTCTTGCATTTAATATGGCCAGAGTTGGATGATAACTTCATCCTCCTCCCCCACCCGCAAAAATATAAATATTACTGGCTGGGTTTTGAGAATGATGCGTGGCCAAGATTCTTTGGGATTATTTTTAAACGATTATTTCGGCGTAAAAATATTTGTCCGCTGCCAAATAAAAATTGGTAAGAATCCAGTTTTTTTTATACACAGATCAAGATGGGTGTTGCTGTATTATAAGATGTTTATTAATAATTACGCAATGAGGCTTATCGAAAAAAAAGAATGAACTGAACACAGGAGAAACCACTTGTTTCTCAAAGGAGAGTTTCTACGGCTGTTTGGCGTTGACGATGTCGATGAATTCCGGCTTGAGCGAAGCACCGCCGACGAGAAAGCCATCGATGTCTTTCTCTTTGGCGAGCGCCTTGCAGTTGGACGCCGTCACTGAGCCGCCGTAAATTATTCTGGTCTCGTTGGCCACCTTCTCGCTGACGTGCTCTTTCAGCCAGCCGCGAACCTTGCAGTGCACTTCCTGGGCCTGAAACCCGACCACAAAAAAAACATTAAATTTATTTTACCGGAAATTAAATTTGACTAAGGGAATACCATAGCTTTCATGTATTTCTGTCTCCTCTCGCCGGTTTGGTCTTTCGCCAGACCGGTTTCGGCCGTTCGCCATCTTCAGCAGCGGTGTTAGCCACTTTTGGCACTTTGGACATACGCTCTGCACTGTCACTGTCACTTGTACTGTGGTGTGTGTTTATATGCATACAAATTTAAACTTGCGATAATATATATGTAATATAATTTTTATATGTAATACATTTATATATATATTTACATATAGTTTTTGGCCCATAACTCCCGTTCTATTGAAGATAGAAGGGAAAACTCGGTTGCTTTTTGTAGCCCTTGGAGAGGCCTAACTGCACACGCAATCTCAGCCCTGTACGATCAAAAAACCGATTTCGGTTTTTGGCCCATAGCTCCCGTTCTATTGAAGATAGAAGGGAAAATTTGTGTGCTTCTTGTAGCCCTTGAAGAGGCCTAACTGCACACGCAATCTCAGCCATTATATGTAATATAATCACAAGGGAATTTCTTTATTTCAAAATTTCTCATTAATAAATTAAAGACCAGACCGGCGAGAGGAGACAGAAACACCACAAACCCTACGGTATTCCAACCCCTCGCAGACCACAAAACAGGTATTCTAGACTAGTATATCTTTTACATATTAAACGACATGGGATAAATCCATGTCCTTGTTGTTAAGCTTATGATTACAGGATAAAATAAAAAATTTCAAACAACCCCCCCCTTCACCCCAACGAGCTGCAAGAAAAAGGACAATTTGAAATACGATATATATATATATATATATATAAACTAAAATTTAATGATACCACACATACTAATTGTAATTTTTCATAAAAACAATAATAACTGCCACTGAAATATACTTAATTTTATCACCCTCGAGAATAGTGGGGCATATAAGAAGCTTATTAACAGTCCAAGTTACATGATTTAACATTCTGACGTACCAGAAAAATATTTTACTACAATCAGCTGTTGATTGTAATAAGATGGCACAAAATAAGAAAAAAAAACTATAAATGTGAATGAAGTTGGAATAAATCGACATTGACAATGACCCTGATTTAGAAGTGACCTCGGCCTCGACTTTCGCACTCATTTTTGGCAATTGTGCCAAGAACTCTTTCAATCTGTTTCATTTATATATATACACAAAGAGGAGGCATTTTTTTAGTATAATATATTTTTTGCCGTAGATTTCGTCTGTTTCTGTCTCCTCTTGCTGATTTGGTCTTTTACTAGACCGGTTTCGGCTGCTCGCCATCTTCAGTAGCGGCGTTAATGGTGTTAGTTGAGCATCCTCACTGCACTGTCACTGTCACTTGTACTGTGGTGGTTGTCTTCTTTTGGGTTGGGGGGGGGGGAAGTTCAAACTTTTATTAATTTTAAGAAGTATTCTGAAGTTATATTTTTTGTAGGTTTCTTGCATTTCTGTCTCCTCTCGTTGGTTCGGTCTTTTGCTGTGTTAGTCACTTTTGGCAGTTATCGCATAAGTACATTGTAAATACTGACTGAAGTAAAACTGATGGCATATTTCTCAGTCGGGATCAAATAAGTTATTTTCAGTTTCCCGGAATTTGAAATTTCAACCGAGATTAGACCGGGCGAGCTCATCGACTCCAATATGGAATCGTTTAGAATTATTCCATTTCTATTTGGTTATCTTAACCAGTTCGCTGCCAGGGTCTTCTGGAGAAAACATCCACCATAGCCCAAAATTTTTTGTGGTATTATATGAAATCAATTGGAATAGATTTTACGTATTTAGAACAGTCTAAAAAAGTAAAATAAGTATTCTTTTAAACTGATACAAATATGTGACGCTGGGCTATAGATAAAAAGCTAAACGCTGTAGCCCACGTGTCACATATATATGTCACATTAAATTAGAAGAAATTGATAAGACAAAAAAATATAAATACAATTTATCGATACGAAATTCATTTTATTTAGTATGATCTTTTCCTTTTTAAACTTAACTTATTGCCCGTTAATTTCACTAATCCTACTAAACCGACCGACCTCTTCAACTGTTATAAAGACTCTAAATAATCTAATGCGAGAGCGGACCAAGTACAGACTTCGTACATTTTACAGTTTTAGAACTTGACAATTTTGTTCAATACTCGACATGTTCAAACATGCCTTTGTAAATTGTACAAAAATATCTGTCACATATCTGTGATGTTGGGCTGCGGTAAAAAAAAACCGTGTCACATATATGTGACACCGAAAGTGTCTCTCACTGCACCGTTTTTTTTTTTCAAAGCGAGGTGAACGTTTTTATAGAACGAGGGTCAAACGTTTCTGAGCTTAATTGTTGTGTTAAATATTATTTCTTATCGGATACTGCCTCTAGGGGGTTAATAATAGTTAATAGTAATAAAGTTGCCTGTTGGGGGCTGGCCGTCTTGCCGGTTCCGATGGCCCAGACTGGCTCGTAAGCGATGACAACTCTTGACCAATCGGTGACTCCGTTGGCGATGGCCTCCAGCTGGCCGAACACCACCTGCTCGGTCTCGCCCTTCTCCCGCTCCTCAAGCAGCTCGCCCACGCACGCGATCACGCTCAGGCCCTCGCTCAGCGCGTGGTTCACTTTCTCGCCGATCAACTGTCAAACAAACAACATATACGACAATGTACTTTATACCCGTAAAAAGCTATTTTTAAGCCGGTTTTGACGTGGAAAAGCCAGTTTTTAAACCGCGTTTTTGCGTCGAGAAACCGCCTTTTAAACCCATATTTTCGGTCGACCAACCATATTTCAAAACAGGTTTTGTGTCCAAAAACCACTTTCAAACCAGTTTTCTGGGTCAAAAAACCACTTTTTCACCACGTTTTTTGCGTCCAAAAACCACTTTTAAATTCCGGTTTTGCGTCAAAAAACCACTTTTTAACACAGTTTTTGCCACGAAAAACTTGTTTCGAACCCATATTTTTATCGAGAAACCACATTCCAACCATTTTTCGGGTCGAAAAACTACTTTGAACTACTGATATGAAAAACCAATTTTTAATCCGATTTCTGCCTCGAAAAACCACCCATATTTTTGGTCGACCAACTACATTTCAAAACAGGTTTTGTGTCCCAAAACGATATTTAAGCCAGTTTTCTGGGTCGAAAAACCTCTTTTTAACCCGGCTTTTATCGCGAAAATTGTTTTTAACCGGGTTGAGCTTGGAAAAAGCACTCTGAAATCCGTTATCTTCGTCCAAAAAAACACTTTTTAACCCGATTTTTGCATTGAGTTTGAAAAAAAATTCGCTAGGTTTTATTTTATTTATTAAAAACTTTTTTTTAGTAATAAAAATGAATTTGTCCACTGACCAGGCTGCATTCGCCGAAGAGGTTGCGCCTCTCGGAATGGCCGAGTATGACGTGGGTGGCGCCGATGTCCTTGATCATGGCCGGGCTGATCTCGCCCGTGAACGCGCCCTTGGCCGTCTTGTAGCAGTTCTGGGCGGAGAGCTTGATGTTGCAGGGCAGGAGCCGCTTGGTGTGCTCCAGGTAGATGGCCGGCGCTCCCACAACAACCTCTGTCGACAGAACCAGAGAGGGGGTCGATGAGCGACTCTCGCCTGACGGGCTACCGGTAGGATCGTCAATGTAGGGGTCGAACCCCGCTGTTCGGGGACAACCCCGCGAGCGAAGTGTCTTTATAATGGGTTGTCCGGAAAGTCGGTGCCGATTTTCGATAGGCGGTATTAAGACAGGTCTGAATATATCAGGTCGTGGATCGTTGATTTTGATTTATTTAGCATTTCCGCTAATTGTCGTTTCGTAGAGCATGGATTATTTTTAATCCATGGATTACTGTTTTAATCGGATCTTCGTCTCCGGTGGACGGCCTACCCGGGCGTTCTCGATCTTCGAGATCGAAATCTCCGACTTTAAACCGAGCAAACTGCACTTCCGCACAGTTCTTTCGGCTACAGCACCTTCGCCATAAACGGTACAATCAATTTTTATTACAATTCATATATATATATATATATATATATATATATATATATAATATAAAATTATATTGAGTAAAATAAATTTCAATCGACTTTAACATGAGTGGCCCCGTATCAGCACAGACTTATTTAAATACGAAACACTGATTAACTTATTTAAACAGTCAATGATTGTAAGGGGTCAAGTTCAACAATTCAAATAATTCAGTTTATCGCATTACCACATCATTCTATATACTTGTACATTGGCATTCCACAACGTTAATTTTCTCAATAGTGATATGGATTTAAAAAAAAATTATATGCAGTCTTTTTGGACTGCCCAAACTGGGCAGCGAATCACAATTTATATTCTGGAGGCCGGAATGATTGATTTTGTCCAGATGAAAATTTATATCCATAACCCATAATACTATTCTCCACCCTGAACGAAAACAAATGGCCGAAAAGCTCATCCGCCCCAGTAACATGTCCAAGTTTTACACGTTTCGAGTTGTCATCTTACATTTCCCTGTATTCGCATTTGAAATTGCACAGGACGTGTTCTTATTCTGATGAGTGCAAACAAGTCATAATCGCATTAGATCAGCCTCCGTAACATCTCTAAAACTTTAGAAGACGACATGACATCGTAAAAGTAAATAATTTAAACGAGTACAGTATTGTCTATTGTGCACAATTTATAGAATAACTGTTAAACTTAATTAAATCCTAACTCCCAAATGTGATTTTTTATTACGTTATTATTCCACATCCATTTTTTTCTGTAAGTCCATTTAATTCATTTTAGCAAAATATTCAAATTTAAGATTGGATACAAATATAAATAATAGAAAAGCATTTTATATTCATTTTATGCAATAGTAAGAATAACTTTGTATCATATTCATGGTGATTAATCCATGAGCCAATTGTAAATTATTTTAAAAAATTTTTGATTACTAAAAATAACCTATCATATCGCGCTGTAGCATTTGGCCAATGATTAAGCCGTATTTATTATTAATTGATAGTAACCTTATACTACTTGTAATGCCAACAGGCTTCACAGATTAAAGGAATTGAAAAAATACCATAGATTTCTTACTACAAAACAGGTATTTTAACGAATTGAAAAATGAAATTATACATTTTTAAAAAGTTCAGAGACCAAGAAATGAAACAATTCTTTTAAGTCAACTGACTTTATCTCATGTGGAACAGTAAGTTATCCGTGATAGAAAGTAAGGTTGAAAAATCAATAATCCAATAGGATAAGCCAAATTTAGAGCCATCTCTAAATGAAAACTAAGTGGGGGGAGACATTTTAAAGTAGACACAGAGTAAATCAACACCAATTGGCTGTATTAAAGCCTATGGGGTAACAGCCACCGTATTAAATGAGCAGCATTTTCCTGCTATATATATATATATATATATATATATATATATATATATATATATATATATATATATGTATATAATTTTATTCTTAGGATTAGGGTTTCTGTATTTTAGTACGTCAGACACTACTGTTATTAATGAAAATGGTAATAAAAAGACTCAATTAAAAATGGATGCAATTAGGGAATGCTCTTTTAAATATAGTACAGACAATGACACAAATAAAAAAGAAAAATGGCAATAAAACATCACTATACGTCCAATACAATTTTATCTTGGCAGGGACAACAAAAACTCCAGGAGTCGAATTTAGGCATTCACCCAATTTTTTTTTTCTTGATTTCAAATCTATACATTTATATCCGTTCTAATTGAAACTTGGTTTCTTTCATTTTGTCTGCAGGTAAAATAAACAGTTATTGGCATTTTTTCAAGAAGTTAGAACATGATATTCAAAAATATAAAAAAGCTGAGAATAATAGAACCGAAATTTGGCACACCCGACGTAAGAAGACAAGGATATTCCAATGGTAGAAAAAATTTTTTAAACCTATTTTATTCACTCAATTTTGAGGATAATTTTTGTAGGATAATGAGTCTATCAACAATGAAATTCATTTATGTATTTAGTTCTGATAACAGTTAAATAAATTAAAAGTCTTTACTGCATGTATTTAAACAAAATCGTCTTTTCCATCAATCAGTATGCAGTTTTCCATACTGGACTCTATACAGTGTTCTGTCGTTAAATGGGATAGAAATTTCAAAAATTATTTGGACCACCAGAGATAGCAACTGGTGACATGATCTTGGTCATGTACTCCTCAACTAATTGCTCCTTGGTACCTGGTTCAATTTATATTGGACCAATTTCTCCATATGTATATATATATATATATATATATATATATATATATATATATATATACATTCTAAATTGCATGATATTGATAATAAATTTAAATATTTACATTTAAAACTAGGTTCTTTCCAACTGAATCATACACATCATGTTTGTTCCCTGGAAACTTAATCAATATAAGTATCTCGATAGATTGGGTAGCTTTTTTGAAATATATCATATATATATATATATATATATATATATATATATATATATATAATAAAATTATTAATGCCTATAGATTAATATTTCACAAAATGTACCTTTCCTATGCCACCTTGATCATTCCAATACTTACTGAATGGTTTGAATGGTTGGGGGACAACTTAACTGAACTTAGTTAAGTAGCCAGGGTACAAACTTAGTTATTCAGCTAAGACAAAAAAATTGTTTTTAAAAGCCTATACTTAAATTTATATGCATATATATATATATATATAATACGTATTTAAAAAATATATTTTAAATTTTAAATTCTTTTTTCATCTGTAATATGTATGTAATATTAAGTATTGACATTTATAAATAGTTATAACCACCTCTATATTATAAAGTTAATTCTTGAAGTTCTGAGAAAAAATTAAATTTTATCGCACCGGCAATTATCCTTCAGACAGAGATTACACGTCTGGGGTGCCGGCTTGTGACTAAAGTCAAGCTTACACGAATAGCCGACCGCGGCCGGCAAAAGTGAAGCCGCAGAACGGATAAACGAGGAGGAGACAGATAAAACGGGATAATATTCTTGTTTTAAATCTGTTAAAAAAGAAAAAATTGAGAAACAATAAAATTGACCGACCGACTTCAGGGTCGAGCGTGGCCGCCGACAGTGTCTTGACCAGGTCCTCGATGTCCTTCTTGGAGCCGTTCATCTTCCAGTTGCCCCCAACGCAGAATTTCCTCGGCCCTTCCATCCCGGTGCAGTATTTGTTCTTGGAGAACCCGAAAATACCACTTATCAACGGGCTAGTCAGAAGACCACTGATGTCCTCGCCGCGACCTTTCAATACACAAAGTGGGGAAAAAAAAAAGTCGGCTCCCTTACCAACCTCACAATACAAAATTATTATATATACATAAAAAAATATATATAAGTAAAATAATACATTACAATTCAATTATTAATTATAAATAAATATATATTTTAATATACAATAATCTCTATTACGTTAAATTATTACCGTATTAGATATAATACAATTTAAACACTGTACTAATTCCTCATGCCTTTCTCTGTATATAGATATTTTTCCGTTTGTATAATCTAAAACGAATTCATTGATAAAATATTTTCCTACCCACAGTGTCAAGGTTCAATGTAAAATTCTTGGCTTTGTGTATACCGCACGGACTTTACAACTACACCCGATAATTCGATAATTGAAATTTTTCCTCGGGACAGAAAAAATTGTAATTAGCTTGTAATTCGTGCGCATTACCAATATGATGTTTAGCTAAAAATTGTCGAGTCGTAGGGTTGTTATTGCGGACAAGTAGGGCACCTGACCTTCCTCATGAATCGATTTTTCTCCTTTCTACTTGTTTTTTTTTGTTTTTGATATATTCCAGACAAATAAAAGCGCAATATTGGAATGGTGGCGGACAATATTAATTGGGACATTCGGAAAATTCCTATATGAGCTCGGTGTGAACCGAGTGTTTCTTTTTGCAGAAATACACTATTATTAATTTAATCTTTTTTTTCAATTTTTTTGGCTCTTACATGGCGCATTTAGCGGCAATAATACCGAGCTTTCTCATGGCGTTGCGTTGCAAAATTTAATGTGCATTTAAAGTTCTGCAAAAATGTTAGATTCAAATATTGATTATTAAAACAATATTTTTGATTCCTGGAAACTTAATGACACAAGTCCTATGTCCAATGATTAACGTTATATAAGAAAGAACATTTTATGAAATATATAATCGTATAGTAGTAATAACTGCAAAAATTTAATTTTATGTATAATGAAATTAGTGATACGATTATATTTAGTGAATTGGGACTGCGCGCCAATACTCATTAGTTAATACCGGTGTAACCTCGACAGTGTTATCTGATTCGAAGAAGTAATAGTTTTAATTCCTTCATTTATTAAATTATGAAATGGCTGGTGAGTACACTAACTCTGCCCCAAATATCCCAAATAAAATATTCGCGCTGCTGATGAATGGATTGAGCTGTGACAATTTCTCGAAAGATATATTTTGATCAAATAAACCTATTCTATCTTCAAGGCTGGTAAAATTTTATATTCAAATCAGAATTCCTCAGGATTGTGTAATTAAAACTAAATTTACGTTTGTTTTTCACATCAATAATAGTTTTTGTACTAGAAAAGAGGTCTTTTGGAGCTTACTGTATTGTTTTTTGTGAATTATTTTGTAAACAAATTTTTAATTCGTTAGAACTCATTGTCTGTACACACTCCTTCATGCACGTTTTCTTTAACTGCTGATTTAAAATTGGCTGATAGAAATAATATTGCCTTGTATTTTGTGTTTTTACACATTTTTTTCTTGTACTATATGGAAACTGTTTATTTTTGATGTAATGTATTTGGTTCTCAATATCATTGTAAGGATAGATCTCTCTGAAAAACGTCTAGAACTGCCTAAACTAATCATAAACATTTTTTCAATAGTATCTTAGGAATCTATAATATTTTTGGAAGTCGGTGACAATTCAAATTTTGGTCACAGAAACCTCCACTGATTTATAATGTTTTTGTTACAGCGATTTCTCCAGTTTTCCATACCGAAAAATCTGTTCTTGGCCTGTCTGGCAAAGGCAGTTGGGTAGCGACTAAGCAGAGAGACCATCTTGTTATCACTTCCGTACTGACTTTGCGTATCGAAAAGTCTTTTGATTGCGATCCCAATACACACGTAAGATTCAGCAAATGTGTTCATGTCCGGAAAATGAAACCTTCAAAAGAAAAATAATAAATATTACTTTAAGACGGTGATAGTTATTGCACTGAAATATATTATTAACACTAGAATCTAACTGCACCACAATAGTGGTACTGAAAACAACTCTAGCCAAAGTTTTTGTAGTGATGTATTATATTGAATTATATATTACTTTAGTTTTTGCAATGGCACAATTGAAAATTGAAATTCGTATATTATTAAAATATAAGATCGAATATTATTAAAATTGAAGATAATTAGATTTAATTGGTTTTTTATGATGCATCTACCTATGGTTTAAAAGTTTAAATAATCCAATTCGCTAATTGAACCCTTAAAAAGCCACTGAATTGAAATTCTAATCCTACTTTATATTTCTTTACATGTTATCATTCTTACAATCTTCAGGCACTTACTCCAGTAAATATTACAGTGCAGACAGGTCTGTAGGTGTAATCTACTGAAGATGGCAAGAAACCAAAGCCGGTCTGGTATAAGAAAAATACAATAATGATTTGCCCACCCCTAATGGGTCATCTTAAATTTAAATTTTACTACCAATATTACTTAGTCATTTAGATGTTAATTATTAAAATAACATATTTCATTGTTTTTCAGCGCATCTCTGTATCACCCGACTCCAAGTATATCGCCTGCCATATTGTTAAAGATGAAGAATTTTCAATAGAAATTCTCGAACTAGACAGCTCGAAGATTATTCATAGGATTGAAAATATTGGCAGGGGGATAGCCGTCTGTAAGATCGAATGGAGCCCGGATTCAAATTATCTGCTTTACTTCTCAGAATTTGAGGTATTTATTATTTTATCACAAATTAACTTTTAAATATATGGGGGGGGGAATTGCATTAACATAAAGGGTTTACAATACAGTTCCTTCCTCTGTTTTAAAAGTGGTGGTTTATTTCGTACTAAAACCACTGTATTGAGAGTACCTTAACATAACCTCGAACATATTGTACATTTGCAACCTACCCTCTGATTTATCTTCAGTCTCATACTTCCTGTAGTCCACAGGTTGTATTATGAATCAACTTAAAGAGATATATATTTATTTCTAAAACTAATAATCCAATAAAGCTTATAAATTAATAAATTTGTAGTTAACATTTGAACCAATACCGGATAGATTAATCTACATACATTTCACGCACTAATGTCAAGAACATATTATATTACATATAAATTGAATTTTAACAAACATTATATTAATTTTTTCCTGTGTATTTGTTATCCTGCAATTGTGCTAGTAGTTACATTATCGTAGATTTCGTGTGTTTCTGTCTCCTCTCTCTGATTTGGTCTTTTGCTAACCGGTTTCGGCTGCTCGCCATCTTCAATAGTGGTATTAGTCACTTTTGGCACTTTGGATGTTTTTTGGGCATCCCCACTGCACTGTCACTGTTACTTATACTGTGGTATTTGTCTATTGTACAAGTGACAGTGAGATAGTCACAACACAGCACTACTGAAGATGGCGAGCGGACGAAAACCGGTCTAGCAAAAGACAAAACCATCGAGAGGAGACAGAAACACACGAAATATACAGTGTTCCAACCCCTCGCAGACCGGAAAACAGGTATGTTGAACTAGTTACATTATGTTTTCTCCTATCAGCGTCCCTACGCACAAACAAACATTTGAACCGTACATTCAAACCAGAGATGCCGTAAATTTAAATGTCTTTATTAATAATTTTCAGGTGTTTCTTGGTATATTTTCCGTGAAGGGGCTGACAAACAGGCTTGTTAGAGGGCCGACGTCGGACAGTTTTGGAAAGCCACTCATCTGTTTTAGCCCTGCAGACGGTGGCAATTATTGTGCGATAGTTAGACACAATCGCATTTACGTTTACGACACCGTGCATCGCAAATCCGGTTGGCCGTTAGTGCAAGTAATTCAATATGTCGATAGTTGAGAAATTAATTTTTAAAATAGCGCCGTATTTTCATTCCACGTCGAGTCAGTATAACGGCTGATACCCCAATCAGTATCTTCAATAATCTAAAATAGCGTATTGAATTAATTTTAATTTTCGTTAACTTGTGTCTAATTGTGTTTTCAGGTGCATAAAAGCGATGTGAATACCGCCGGTATAATGTACATCGGCGCCATGATATTGGCCGTCTGGAACACAAGCAGTTCGTTCAGAGTGATCACACCCGATGGCAAATCTTGTTTCGCCGAAAGAATGGAACCAGGTACCAACGTTAAATCCGTCACCGTTTCCCCCTCTCTGCGACTCACAGTGGTCCTCACTCAAGATTCGAAGGTGACGATTATATTTAACAAAATATATTTTAAATTTCGTGTGTGTTTCTGTCTCCTCTCTCGCCGGTCTGGTCTTTTGCTAGACCGGGTTTTCGGCCGCTTGCCCCATCTTCAGTAGCGGTGTTAGTCACTTTTGGCACTTATGGATGTTTTTCAGGCATCCTCACTGTGTACTGTGGTGGTTGTCTGTTTGTCGTGTGTATACATATGTGTCTCGTAATTGTGTTTTTGGGGGATGTTGTTTGTCTTATTTGGTATGATGGGGGTAAGGAAATTAAATCATCGCTAGTAAATCCGTCTAGCCACCAAATAATGGATTACTTAATCCCTACCCTAATATTTATTTAATCATCTTTTTTTGAAAGAAAAATACCATAAAAAATAAATAAAACCAAAGTTTGATTCAATACACTATTTTAGATTCTTTATTGAGTGGCGTATCAGCCGTTATACTGATTCGACGGGGGATGAAAATATTCCGTTATTTTAAAAATTAATTTCTCAACTATCGACTTATGTCTAGGGAAGATATATTGTTTGTAGTATTGAATGTATATATATATATATATATATATATATATATATTTATAATACCTGCACTAACGGTCAACAGGATTTGCGATGCATGGCATCATAAACGTACATGTGATGTGTGGAAAAAAATCCCAGCTAGAAACGTTAGAAATAGTTTGGGGTCATTTTGTCCTCTCTCCCCCCCCCCTCTCAAAATTGGGTCCCAGGAGAATGTTGCATTTTCTCTGTAAATATTACAGTTAGATTTTATGTTCTGTAGGTTTTTGTATATGATACACTCTCGTGGAAGAAACTGCTGGTGTTGGAACATAGATATTTAGTTAGAAGAGAAGAGTGTCAACATATTATCAAAGAACCTGATTTGACGAACTATGATACGGTCGAAACACTATACGCCAAATATGACTGTGAGTAATTAACGTTTTTTTAAGTTAGTTGTAATTTGTAATTTATGTAATGTTTCGGTCCAGGATTGACATTTTAATACCTTAAATCTACATAAATTACAGTACAAACTCGATAGGATTTATATCCGTACCGAAACTATTTGATGAATAATTGAATGAAATGTAATTTCATTGTTTATGACAGTGGTTTGCATCTTGTGGATTATTGCGAGTGAATTATTACACGAAATATCATTTTTTAATACAGACAAACGAAAATAGTCAAATCAGAGAAAAAATAAACCCAACCATTGCATTAAAATATTAATATATCATATTAAACATGCCTTCTATTTTTTTTTAAATTCATTAAATGTAGTAAGAATTATTAGTTATAATAAATACAATTTTTTTATGACAAAGGGGAGCTGCGGGTACAGAAAACTTTCGGGAGAGTCTGAATAAATTATAACTATTATAATTACATTATTATTAACTCATAGGGTTAGGTTACAGCCCCAATAGGGCTGTATACTGGAATACAGTTGTATTGTGGATACACTTGTTCCGTACAAGTTTTAGGCATTCAATTCTCGGCTTATCAACTGTATTGATTTTAGAGCTTTAAAAAAATGTAATTCTGTTTTTGCAGTCACCACCGTCGCCGACACTGTTATCAGGTTCAAAGAGATACAGAATATTTCAGACAGCTTCAAAATGAAAACGAAAAGGCGCTATCGTTCAGTGTTGAGCCGGTCGGGGTACTACCTGGCGACCTATGACCCGGCGATACCAACCGCTGTTTGGATATGGTCCCTCTTGGAGAACTCGGTACTCCGCTCCCTTATAGTACTCGACGATTCGACACTAGAGCTACAAGGTAAGATTCGAAAATTTGAATTTTCGTGACCATATTTCCTTCATATTTTGGGGCCATCAGTCACCCCACGGTCACACTGACAATTTAACCTGAGGGAGCTCCAGTCAGGTAGAGAATTAAATTGGAAATAATATCGGATAGTTTCTTCTACAGGAACTGAATACCTGTTTTCAGGTCTGCGTGCGCGGTTAGAATACTGTAGATTTTGCGTGTCTCTGTCTCCTCTTGCCGGTTTGTTCTTTTGCTAGACCGGTTTCGGCCGCTCGCCATCTTCAGTAGCATCTTCACTGCACTGCCCCGGCACTTGTACTGTGGTGGTTGTCTGTTTGTCGTACAACACACCAGCAAGAGAAGACAGAAACACACAAAATCTACGATATTCTAGAACTAATATCATGAAAGTGTACATTTTTAAATCTTAAGTTTAATAGCGCACAAGTTCACTGTAGTTTAAGAAGACCAATGAAAAATTTGCAGCTTGGAATATACCGAAATCAAGTCTACCCGTTTATATTGGTGGAACTTAACACTAGGTTTCATATGCGTCAGTTTGACGAATGCTATATCGCAGTATAAATTCTCCTGTTTTTTTTTTTTCCTCAGGTTTAAAATGGCACCCGACCGAAGACATTTTGGCGGTGATACTCCAAGGGAGGGTCGTGTTCTGGTCGAGAGGAGATGGTAGCGTTGTTGGTGTATTGGGACGGAAGAAACAATTTCTGAAATTTTCTTGGTGCGATACAAAATCAATTATTGGCGTGATTACTTCGTCTGACACCGGTGTTCTCGTTTATCTTCCCAGATTGACTGGCGTTATGGAAGATTGTGATTTAGGTTGAAAGATTTGGAACTGAAAAACGGTTAAATATTGTGACAGGAGGGTCAAAAGAAGAGGTTCGTTACAGTTCCTGTCATCCCTTTGTGTCGGGGAGTATATCCGCAACCGTACACACCATCTTTGTAAATAATAGTTTTTTTGTTAAGTCTAATTATATTCCGTTTATTATGAAATTTCACAGTTTTTAAACATTTCGGCAGCCAACTAAACTTTTGTAAGTTTGCAACCAGAGGCAATGAGGTCGACAAAATTAGGCTTCGACATTAGGACACGATCCACAGGGAATCTTCTGATAGCTGGAACTTTGGGGGTACAGATCTGGAATAGAGAGCTGGCAATGCAGAAATAGCAAATATTAACTGAGTTCAGTATTTCTTCCACCACAACCGATTCTAGGGTGGAATACTATCTGCAGCAGGATATATCTGATACTAGGAACATTCCTGGGGCAGTACATAATCAGTGCATATTTCTGTTTTGTATATGTAATGTATACAAAAAAACCGTCAGTTCTAATTGTTATTATCAACCTGCAACCTAGTTAGAGGCAAAGTTACAAACTAACCTATACAACAAATGTAAACAAACTAATTTGTGGTCTGTAGGCTAAGCCCACTTATAGAAAAAAAACAG
Source organism: Lethocerus indicus (assembly GCA_019843655.1). Lineage (NCBI taxonomy): Eukaryota > Metazoa > Arthropoda > Insecta > Hemiptera > Belostomatidae > Lethocerus > Lethocerus indicus. The sequence continues at coordinate 1,200,217 of JACDQD010000001.1, forward strand.
AAATACCAAACAAATTAAGACCAATTTGGAGATGAAATGAAAGTCAAACCAGGTTTATTAAATACAAATTTTAAAAAATTGGAATAAGAGAATGTAGCTTGTGCAAAAAAACTTTTCTATCTAAGGCCAACTGAATTACCTACCCATAGCGAATTCCGCATACGGAAGATTTTATTCATAGTAAACGTGGGCAGTTCTCAATTTACGCCTATAAAACGACGGGGGCATGCCTTTAAGACACGAAATCCACTTGTAGTGTCCAAGAGAGTTGTAATGAATCCGATTTTATTTCGACTATATTTTTAAAAAATTTACACATTTTTAACCTATTTTTGTTCGTACAACCGTTCTGCCGTTCGTAATAATTCGAATCCGAATTTCTTTTTAAAGCTATAAAAACTTTAACAACTTTATAAGTCCAAAAGACATCAATTTATCAGAACATCTTTTATATTTTTCAGACACATTTTTACGCATATCTAATTAACAACGATGTGTTGTCTGCGTCTTAATCCGGTTTCATTTTAAAGTAATCGAGTTTTTACGTAGTATTGGATCGACTGTAGCAATCAATTGTAATAATCCTAATTGTAGTATATAAGGGATCTGTAACGATTCGAATTTTATTTCTATTATATCATAAAATATGGGTTACATATTTCTGATCCTAATTTTTTATACGACCGTCCTGCAGTTTGGAATAATTGGAATCGTGAATTTTTTTAAAGCTTTATATGTATAAATCGAAATGACGGTTTGTTGGGTAAATATGGGGGAGGTTATGCTTTTAGCGAGGGTTGCCGTTAGTTATCAGCGATTTGATTAATTTTAAAGTGCTCCGTTGAAGATGTCGAATGGAGATAAGAGATAGCGTAAGACGGGGGACGGAAAATGTTTCATCGGATATGGTAATTAACAAGAGTTAGTTATGCCTGTGCAACGAACTGGCCCCGAGTACACGTTAAAACATTTACAGACGGAATGGACCGCGTTTTTTACCGAATATGGTATTTGAAATTCAGTCTATATTTTAAGTGCATACGAGTTTTATTCAAACGACGGTTGTGCTTATGATCTGTTCTTATGTCAGGTACTTTATTCTAGTTTGAATAAAAACGATGTTGGCATATAAACGGCGCTGCTAATTTGGATTGTAACTTTTACAATGCGGAGTTTGGGCTTTCTCTCAGAGTAATGGAAAATAAAAAATATACCTGAGATAATATACCCGGAACTAGCCACAGGTTAGCTACGGGTTAATTGCTGACCCCCATTCTATAGGCATACCTATCAGAATCACTGTTGGAAAACACAGGTATATGTTGTACCTGTCCAGGGTTATAATAACCGTCAAAGCTGTCTACCATAATAGGCCGTATATAGTGTTCACCGATGAGTGTTGCAGGATACCTATTTAGTCAATGCGTCCTGTGCTTAGCAGCAATGTAGCTGAATTAAACATTTCCATTCAATCACCTATTTCCTCGTTGGACACTACCCAGGATAGAGATAAGACTGGTATAACCCGAGTATTTTATGTGTTATAGAATAATATTAACAATAACAGTTTCAGTCATGTACTGTTATCTGTGGGGACCCCTTATTTTGCATTTCAACCATTTTTATTTATCAAAGCATGATGTTAAATAAACTCAATCATACTTCAGTTTTACTGTAATCGCTAATTTCTTTTTCAAAACCCCAGTTTATAATCCCAATACTACTTTTATCGGGATACTGTGATTACACAGGGGGCTGCTATGTGGTGGAGGTCTTAGCGCGGCTAAGTTAGATTAATGTAAGCTGGCTTAAGAGTTAATGGGAGTCATTGAGATTAATGCAGAGCCATTGCAGTTAATGCAGAGTACAGGGCGTAAATACTCAAACAAAAGATACACTTTCAACTTTATAATAAAAATAACAGTATAGTTATTTGTTACCCTTTTTTTTGCTTATTATCCCAGTTTACGTATTCAATTGATTATAATCAGTAATATTGATTTTAGTCACTATTTTTGTACATTTTTTTGAAATTAGGTAGGTTATTTTGTGTTGTTTATTCTGCAGGTTATTTGTAAAGGTGTTTACGATGAGAAATAAGATTACATAAGGTGAATAAATAACTCCATTTTTGCAGACAATACAGTCAGTCGTATTTGCATTCTCTGTCATTAGAAGTGCTGTTTGTCTTTTTTTTAGTCATTATTGCTATAGTCAATTGTTATTTTACATTTCATTATATGAGTTTGATATTGTTTCTTTGCCTTTTTCATTCACATTTATTTTCTCTCGGACAAAGACATTTCAGTCTGAAAACACTTGTGGCACTTTCCCACCTTATAAATGCCCTAAACTTCCTTGTATGCATGTATTATATTTGTTAATGTTAATGTGCAAAAATCCGATAATCCACCGATTAACTGGTAATGTATAGATTATCACGATAGACACATTTCTTTTTTTTTTTAATAACTCTTATAATTCATTTATCAATCTAACAAAATCTTTTACGTTTTCCATTGTAGTATGGCTTCGGATTTCTTCTATCCCAATATGGGAGGTGTGGAATCTCACATATTCAACCTGTCGCAGTGTCTGATAAAGCAGGGCCACAAGGTCGTCGTACTCACGCATTCGTACAAAGACAGAGTTGGAGTCAGATACATGACCAATGGACTTAAGGTTGGAAATTTTTCATATTAACCGTACCCAAAAGTAATATTTACTCTCTGCTCTATTGTCAGATCCTAGCATATATATATATATATATATATATATATATATATATATATGTGTGTGTGTGTGTGTGTGTGTGTGTGTGTGTGTGTGTGTGTGTGTGTGTGTGTGTGTGTGTGTGTGTGTGTGTATAAAAGTGTATAAAGGGACGCAAGCTGCCAATTGCACTACACAAGGAACAGTAGAAAATAAAATTGATCATATTAGGCTTATTTGTGAATACCGTAGATTTTATAAGTTTCTGTCTCTTCTCTCTGGTTTGATCTTTTACTAGACCGGTTCCGGCTCCCCCGACCGGTCTTCCAACCCCCCTCAACTCAAACAAGACAAACAAAATCCCCAAAAAACACAATAACAAGACACGCATATATATACACAAGAAACTGACAACCACCACAGTACAAGTAACAATGACAGTGCAGTGAGGATGCCCTAATAACATCCAAAGTGGCAAAAGTGACTAGCACCGCTACTGAAGATGGCGACTGGCCGAGCAAAGGGCAAACCAGTGAGAAGAGACAGAGACACACGCAATCTACGGTATCCCGACCGCACGAAGATCACAAAACAGGTATGTTAAACTAGTAATTAAGTGTGTTTTAATTAGTGGACACGATTGAGGACACGGATCTGCATCCGTGGAGCTAGGGCTTGGTTGTTCGAATCCACCTTGGCTAATGATTTAAAAAAAGAAAACCTGACCCTGCCGTGGACATGAGTTCTTAAGTTAGATGTCGTAAGTATGGAAAGTCCTCCGTATGCATCACGAAAAGTGCGTATCGGCCACTTCCACTATATATAAATATGGAGAAAAAAATTACACACGATTATAGTATGGTATATATACTAAATAACCAATTGTTGTTATTCGTAGAATCGTACTCGACTAATCGTTGTATTAGCACCAAAATTCTGTATCGTAACAGAAATGTTGACGCAATGTAACCACTTCAGACGCGACCATTAATGGGTTCTCGAGTGGTACTGAGAAAACACTCGTTGGTCACGAAGAGGAAATATTTACGTGTTTTATCCTCATTATTCAATTAACTAAATAAACAGTGATACGTGTCTCAAGTTCTCTCCGTCAACACATTGCGTTTTCGGGATGAATATGTCACAGACATGACTTATGTATTCCGTGGAATCGGATCGCCATACTTTCTACAAACGGTGACGGATAACCGAACGCTGACAAAGCGAATCATATAACTTTGCGATTGACATTCAATCACTCATATTATATAAGGAATACTCAATTTTTCCGGAATAAATCTACAAGTGCGTAACAAGTTAGTAGAGGCTGCTGAGAGGATAAATGCTTGTGGTCGCCACTTTACATTAAGTGGCAATTTTTACGTTTACAGCCTTAGAGGCTGAGAAGGTTACATTTATTGTTAGGTTAGGCCGTTTTATTAGGCATTGTCCATGCCTTCTAGGGACGGGGGAAAGGTCCACCAGAGGTCAGCCTCTTATCCTGGTAAGATATGAATTTGTTTCATTCGTCTTACTGAATTATATTTGTTTTTTTGTTTTTTTAAAGGTCGCTCCCCATCTTCAGTAGCAATTTCTGTTAGTATAATGGTTGGTCACTCCGGCATATTGGATGCTTGTGGGGCATCCTGTCTGCACTTCATTTCTATCGTTGAAGTCTTCTTATTTGTTGTGTACATGTGTATATACTACAGCATTCCGAATTAGTTACTTTTTAAGTAATAATCTAGAGGGTGCTATTTATTACATATATTCTTTGTAGTTCATTCTCTTTTCTGGGTGGCCTTTGTGAAAGTTTTGCTCTCAATATTGCCCAGCGACTGGTTTTCTATCCTTGTATTCATTCTGAACAAAAGTCACCCTTCTCCACTGTTGTTGTTATTGCATAATAATTAATTTCAGGTGGTCAAAAGGACATATTCAATTTGTCATTTCGGTAAAATTTAAATTTTTTCACAGGGACTATCCAGCCCAGAGGTTGGACACAATACATGTCAGAGGTTATAAACTAGTGTTGTGAATGTGTTTTCAGGTCTACTATTTGCCGATCACGACGTTCTACAACCAGTGTATACTGCCAACAATGATAACGTCCCTTCCGCTGATCAGGTACATCCTGATCAGGGAGAGGATAGACATAGTACATGGACATAGCGCGTTTTCGGCTCTCGCGCACGAAGTCATGACAATTGGCAGGCTTCTCGGACTCAAGGTATCCTATATACTGCTACGATTATGTATATAAAATATATATATATAAAATATGGGGAGAATTTTTACAGAAAATGACTCCGGTCTCAACAATTTTCTAATGAAAACGTTTGGTTTTTATAGGGCAATAACTTTCATGATATTTCCTCAGTTATCTGTTCGCAGAATGGCCCCTCCTATTCCCTTTTCTGTCATCGTACTTAATGTTACTTTGTGTTGTGTCATCAATTCTTTTACTGCGTGTTTAATTTGTTTCGGCCTTTTAAAAAATGTACTTCTTCATTCTTCATCTTTGACATTGTTAATGAGTGAGTACTCGATTATTTTTTTCTATGCAACAAATTAAAATTAGTTTAGAATACCTGTTTTGTGGTCTGCGACCCATACGGCTCCATACAGTATTCTGGCCCCTCGCAGACCACAAAACAGTTATTCTAAACTAATAAAATATTGGCAACAAAAAGTCTATAAACAATTCGACAGCTTGAGGAAAATATGATGGAAAAGAAATATTGAACGGAGAACGTATATCGATATATATAAAAATGGTCGATAGTGTGAGGTTATGTGATATATCAGTAATGGGACCATATTCTGTGACTTAACCATTATTTTTTTACATATATTTGTATGGTCGCGCGCCCTTCAGCTACTTTCCCAATTCCCTTATGATTTGTAGTTTTTAAAAATGTGAGGGAATATCAAAACTGGAATTCCTGGAGGAACCTGTCCAGGTGGTTCAAAAAATGATTTTACCTAATTCCGCCAGAACTGACTGCACGTCTTATCGTTCATTACCGTATACAGTTATTGAGTTATTGAGTAGAAAAAAAATCAGTAAATTTTTAACATAGTATAACTGTACTCACCCCTGTTGTGAATAGCGTTGTCATTGAAACTTTGTGTTTTGTATCTGTCTTTTTTTTCGAGTAATTTTTAAACGCAACAATTTTACAATTTATCACCCCGTTTATTTTAATTTCATTTACGATCGAACAATGGGTTTTTTTTTCAAAAGAATCAGCTAAATAATTAATTAAAGACAATAAATATGAACATATGTCCGGCCCACCATATGATCTTTGTGTTTAGCCTGATGAGTAAAATTTATAAATTGGCTGTTCGTGTTGTTTTAATAATTGATAAACATTGCAAACATTCTTTTTAACCATTAATATTTCTCTGTTAATATTAAAAAACTAAGCAGAGTTTGCACTCCGAGCTGAAAATTAACTTAATTAACAACATAAAAGTAGATAATAAAAAATAAATGAAATAAAAAAAATTAATTTTAATTGGCCGATTCCTTGTATACGCACACAGGCCTGATTACGTTAGGTTCCCAGGGGGCAGCAGCTATTTTTTTAAAGATATTTATAATTATACAAGGATAAAAAATAATTTCAAAATAATAAAACTTACACACCGCTACCGCACAATGATATATTTTTGTCTTCTTTCCCCAACTGAATGGAAATTGTGATGATTCCGTATTCTGATGAGAAATTTTTTTTTTACTATATCAATATTTATTCCATGAAACATAATGATATTTGGGATTTTCAGGCAGACATTTTCTCAATGATGATGTATGGATATTTTTGTCTTCTTTCCCCAACTGAAGGCAAATTGTGTTGATTCCGTATTCTGATGAGAAATTGTTTTTTTTTACTATATCCATATTTATTCCAAGCAATATCTTGGATATTTAGGATTTTCAGGCAGACATTTTCTCAATGATGATATATGGATATTTTTATATATATATATATATATATATATATATATATATATATATATAAATTATTAAGTGAAAACTTTTTGTTTTCTGTCTCAGACAGTATTCACGGACCATTCCCTTTTCGGTTTTGCTGACACTTCGGCGATTATAACCAACAAATTCCTCGAAATATCATTGGCCAACATCAGCCACTGCATTTGCGTCTCTCATATCGGGTAAGTCGCGTTATAAAAATTGTTTTCTATTCTTTTGTAGAATGGACAAAAAACAGAAAATAATAGTCGCATTTTGTATTATTTTTTTTTTCTATGGCCGCCAGTAAGGAAAATACGGTATTGAGAGCGAGAGTGAACCATTCTAGAGTTTCGGTAATTCCGAATGCCATCGATCCAACGGTTTTCACGCCGAGACCGGACAAGAGACCGGCGGATAGAAGTCTGTATATATTTATATTATAAATTCTATGTGCTGAATATATTATTTCTGTTTTTATATATTATATTTTTTTACAATTCGTTTTTATTTTTTTATGCAGTTGTTGTGGTTGTCGTGAGCAGGTTAGTCTACAGGAAGGGAATCGATCTGTTGGCGCAAGTGATAGCCGACATATGTCTTAAACATCCAAAGGTAACTAGTGGTACAACAATATATATATATATATATATATATATATTCTCTCTTTTTTTATTGTCGCAACTATTAAAAAAATGTGTATTTGGGGGATGTTGTTTGTCTTATTTGGGTTGGCAGGGTTAAGGAAATTAAATCATCGCTAGTAATTCCGTCTAGTGACCAAATAATGGATTACATTTTCTCCACCCTAATATTTATTCTTTTATCGGTCTTTTTTTGAAAGAAAAATACCATAAAAATAAATAAAACCAAAGTTTGATTCAATACGCTATTTTAGATTCTTTATTGAGTGGGGTATCAGCCGTTATACTGACTCGACGTGGAATGAAAATACTCCGCTATTTTAAAAGTTAATTTCTCAACTATCAATTTATTGACTTATGTCTCGGGAAGATATATTGTTTGCAGTATTAAATGCATTAAATATATACATTACCTGCACTAATGGTCAACAGGATTTGCGGTCCATGGCATTGTAAACGTAAATGTGATCGTGTCTGACCATTGCACAATAATTGTCATTGTCCGCAGGGCTAAAACAGATGAGCGTCTTTATAAAACTGTCCGATGTTGGCCCCCTAACAAGCCTGTTCGTCAGCCCCTGTTTTTATGGTGTGTCTATATATACATGTCTTGTTTGCCTTATAACCTCGGTTGAGGTCAATTGGCTTAAGTCTTTGTCGGAAACCAGCCGGAGGGGACAAGAGACACACGAAATGTATGGTATTGTGCTCGCGGACCACAAAACGGGTCTACGGAAATAATAATCACCGTTGTCTGTTACAGGTTGACTTTGTGATCGGCGGCTCTGGCCCGAAGATGGGCCTGCTGGAGGAGGTGAGGACCAAGCTGAGGCTTGAGCGGCGGGTCACACTGCTCGGTGCACTGCACAACTCGACAGCTGTCTGCCAGGTGCTCAACACGGGTCACATATTCCTCAACACTTCGCTCACGGAGGCCTACTGCATGGCAATAGTCGAGGCCGCCAGCTGCGGGTAGGCAAACAGATAGTGTCTTATTTTAATGCACGATCAAGGCAAATGATTTCAGTTATTGTCAGCATCGCTGACTGGCTTCAGGGTGAGATCGCGTCTTGATGTCGGAAAATATCAGTTAGCGGAGGGTTTACCCCCGCAGGATTTAACCCCTGGTTTGGAAACCAGCCTGGAGTGGGCTCCGTTGAACGGGGGCCTCTCTCTCTCTCTCTCTGGGGGTGTTGTCCGCTTCTGACATTTCACTGAACTCTTACCAATTCCATCATCAGGGTCTGACTGAAGAGTGGATCAACTTGTGGTTATATATATATATATATATATCTATATATATATATATATATATATATATATCTGGATGTGTGGTGTCATTAATCCTTTTACTATTGAGATATGTTTCTTCCCCCTATTACCAGGAACGACAATCTCTGCTAATATTATAACCTATACCTGTTGAAATTTTTATGTATTTCTATCACTTCTCTGATAATCCTCTTATAATAGTTCTTTCTCCTCTGATAGGATTTGTATTCACCTCTCCATTGGACTGGATCAAAATTTAAATTTTGGGATTTATGCCATTTTAAGAGGAAGAAAATTGCGATTTTCTCGCAACTGACCATCTTCAGGGGGTGTTGATTATTCCTTTTGGTATTGATATGCTCGTTCCCATATTCGGTGAGCAGCCGAAACCGGTCCAGCAAAGGACCAAACCAGCGAGAGGAGACAGATATAATATGGAAAATGTGCGCACTGTTCAATTTGAGTTTTTATTTATACCGAAACAATTTATTTTTAATCGACCTCACTATCTTACAGGCTCCAAGTTGTGAGTACCAAAGTCGGAGGCATCAAAGAAGTTTTGCCGCTTGACCTCATCTACTTGACAGAACCGAGAGTCTCTTGTGAGTACATTTTTAAATTATACAAATATTCGCGTTATCGGTTATTTTTTATGAAATAGAGATTAGATTTTTTCAAAAGAAAAACAAATATAATTTAGTAATTATCTTACCACTTGAAGCCGGAGGGGCTCGGTCAATTTTAAAACTGAAAGAAATCTAAGAATCGTCTTTCAACAGTGACATACACAAGATAAACGAGACTGGTTCAACGCGACAATAGAAGCGAAATAAAACGGGTCTAGAAAAAGACCAAACCTTCGAGAAGATCGTGACGACCTACAGCTTCCGAAAATGTTTTCTGTTTTTCGTAGATTTCGTGTTATTCTGTCTCATCTCGCTGGTTTGATTCTTCGCTAGACCGGTTTCGGCCACTAACCGTCTTCAGTAGCGTTGGCAGTGGGCGCTTTTTGGGGTGTCCGTCTTCGCTTGTGTATTGCGGTAGACACAACGGGATGCCCTGAAAAGCATCCAAAGTGACTGACACCGCTACTGAAGAAGATGGTGGTGGAGCGGCGGAAAACGCCGCCTGTAGCAAAAGGGCGGACGTTTAAGAGGAGAGGTATTTCTTTTGTTTTGAGCCGTGACTGAGGGCGTGGAGCTGGCGATGAGGGATTACAGGGCGGGCAACGTGATATCACCGTTCGAGATGCACAGGCGAGTCGCAGAGCTGTACGACTGGGACGACATCACCGAGAGGACACTCACCGTCTACAAGACGGTCTCCCAAGAGCCGCCGTCCACACTCGGACAACATCTAAGAAAGTCAGTAGACCGCCCCAAATACACCAATCCAGACGCCTTGAGCTGGCTCAGCTGGTCGCATTTCCTTAGATTTTTATATTTAATAAGTAATAAATTAAACAATTTATTGCTCAATAAATATTTATTCTCGTTTGTTTCCAGTTATTTAAAGAGTGGAGTTTGGCCGTTTCTGCTCGTCATTTCGTTAATGCACCTGATGCTGACCGCACTCAACTGGCTTGTACCTGTTTACGTAAGTCTATTTCATTTACATTCATTTCATTTTATATATATATACGTATAATCTGGATACTGTACAATTCGTGTGTTTCTGAATTTCTTTATTTTAAAATTTCTCATTAATTTTCAGAGTATCGACGTGGCGAGGGATTTTGTCACTGAGAAGAAGAAAATCGGAGAGTGTGAGAATGAAAAAAATTCCATTTTAACTGAGACCAAATTGAATATATCATCATCAAGTTAATTTTATACAGTTTATTATAAAAAAAGCTTTAATATTATTTATTCCTGAATTTGTAAGGGGAGTCTATGATTATTTATTTATAAATAAGTTTGTTTGTTAAATTAAAACTGAGTACTATTTTATTTTAGCGAATATTTTTTTCTCTAATTCCCGATTGTGTTCAATTTTCCCCTTTAATCTGACTACCCGTGTGTTTACTTGAACAACCTGTGTAACACGAGACACGATATGGAAATGACTGTTCAGTCTGTAAATTTACTTTATATTGTTTTAGAACTTGATAATAATTCGATAATGCATTATAAGCTGACTCTTGGTGATGGTTTCTAAGAACAACGCTCACTCCTGCGTTTCTATTTTCAGAGTGTAATTGAATTGTAGACAAATACATTTACTTTCAGGAAATATTCAAGGTAATTGCCAGCTCCATAATATGTCCAGTACAGGATTAAGTGAAAAGTTTTCCCCATTTCATGGATTTTTCATGTCTATAATACAAACCTTTTATAGAAATTTATTATAATATTAGAAAGAATTATCTATTATAACTTTAACGGTTGTAATGTATATATTAGTAATTAGTAAGAAAATGCATTTTTCAAAGTAATAGGATAAAATGTTATCAAAATAAATTATCTTTAAATTTAAAAAAATGTATTTTCCTTTTCAATTTATACACTGCAAGTCTTAAAAGATTCATTTATACTCAAATTAATGAAAAATCGGCTTTAAAATTTCAACTATTCGGATTGGATAAAAATATCGTGCAGTGTTGCCAACCCGCCGAATTTTCCCGGTTCTTTTTAATCGAAACGCGATACGTTGAACACTTTGAAAACACTCGTTCGGTAGTAACAATGGAATGGGGACGAACACTATGTTAAATTGCGCATAGTTCTTTTATTTTAATCGATAGAAAATTAATTCATTACCGAAAAAATAGTGCTGTCAAAGACTGCGATGTTCTCTGGTAATCGTTTGAAACATTGGGACAGAAGGGTGCAACAGAGACACAAAACAACATTACATTGCGAGTGCATTTTATAAAAAAACCTTTATTTTATCTTTTTTCATTCCTCCAATTCGAAAACGTAAATATTTTACAAAAATGTTCGTTTATTTTTTTAAAATTTTTTAAATTATTTTCGATACAAAAGGTTACGCATCCGCTCATGCTCGTCTATTTACAATGGCGGGGGGATCGCTTGTTTCTTGCTCGTATTTTTCTCAAGCATCCTTTCCCGGGAAAAAAGAAAATCGCGAGTTGCAAGAAGATTTAAATTTACAACTCCAAGAGACGGTGCTTTTTCTCTTGAAAAGCCGGCGTTTCGAATTTTTTTTCTTCTTATATATTTAATACCGCTTAAAACAAAAAGAAAACTTTTCTAGGATTCGATTCTTTTCCCGTTCTACTACTCAGTCGATATTCGCGTGTTAATTTATATATATGTAATATATTTTAGCTCGAACAGTCGAATTTTTACAATTTTCATGATAATAGTAATAATAAAAGCTGAAAAAAACAGAGAAATTACAAACTATTACAATACCCTTATATATCCGATAGTTTTTGCGTCTTTATATAAAACAAACCCAGGTGCACGAGATAATTTTCAAAAGGTGTACACGAAGGCTCGTCGTGATGATGCCCAACACAAACTTTTGGTTTTTTTTTATAAATATTTTTTTAAAAATTATAAGTTTCTTTTTTTTGTCGAATTTTCACTCTAAAAGGCCTCACTCTAACACGAGGCCGGGTACGCAGCCGCAGTATCGCGTTGAATTTACACTGAATATTTATTTATTTTTAGCCTAAAATAGAAGAAAATAAACGTACACGAACGTAAATCACACTCATGCACAATTATACCGTAGTCCAACCGTTTTTTGTTGTTTCCTCCTTGAACAACAGAAACAACAAAAACAGTACAACATAGCCACACAATATCCCAATAGAGAGAATAAAAAAACAGATAATATACAAAATTCACTACTGTGTTCTCACGAAATAATATAAATATGAATGCAATATAAAACTAAGCATTCGACGTACAATTTAAGCAAAGCTCATATAACTGTAAGTAAGTAAGAAACAAATAATTTATTATACCTATACAAATATATATCTGTTTATAACATTTATACAATATCGATATTCTATATATATATATTTATTTATTTATAATAATATACGTTAACACTTATATTGTCTCTTCTTATTTTCTTTTACACGGCAAACTGTCAAATCGGAATCGTGTTTATATACATTTTTTTCGATAACAAAAACCCTCGACGTTTTTGTTTCAATTTCAATTATTAACACGTACAAGATGCTCGGACTAGAAAAGTATCCGGCTGTATCAATTAAACTGGAGGAAAACCGAAGGGGGAAAATTGTGAAAAACACTTTTCAGAGGGATATATATAACACCTATGCTCAGTATTTTCCGTATATATATATTGCAATTATATTGCGTGTATTGGAATTTCGCATTATACAGTTGGCAGGCATGGGCGTATTTCAATGGCGGCTGACATGAGAAAATTTCATGTAACTGATTGAGAATTTTTTTTATTGATCGATTTTGTTTTTCATATACGATGATAAATCGCGAAGCGCTCTCGTTTTTTGAGAAAACGGCAGCAGCATATCGGCACATGCAAGAAAATTACCGCGTTCAGGCCCCGGTTATTTATATAACATAAATATTAATACCGTAGATTTGGAGCGTTTCTGTCTGTCGCCGGTTTGGTCTTCTGCTAGACCGGTTTCGGCCGCTCGCCATCTTCAGTAGCGGTGTTAGTCACTGTTGGCACTTTGGATGTTTTCTGGGGCATCCTCACTGCACTGTCACTGGTCTTTCGCTAGACCTGTGGTGCACAGTACAAGTGACTGTGACAGTGCAGTGAGGATGCCCCAGAAAACATCCAAAGTGCCAACAGTGACTAACACCGCTACTGAAGATGGCGAGCAGCCGAAACCGGTCTAGCGAAAGACCAAACCGGCGAGAGGAGACAGAAACACAACAAATCTACGGTATTCCAACCCCTCGCAAACCACAAAACAGGTATTCTAATCTAATAAATATTAATATGCGTGTGTGTAAAGTTTTTCCGATTTCACAGTTCGCCGATGTACATATATAAAATATATATATAATATATATGTATGTATATTTTTATGTTTGTGATGATTTCGTTGACAATGACTAGAGTTTGCAAAAAAAAGGTAGTTATTACACGGTAACAACAGAGCGCGCTGGCCACATTAATATTTTTTAATTATTATTATTATATTATTTCTTTATTTTCTTCTCTTCGCCAATTAAATGTTATTCGAAATATTTACTACGTCAATTCAAGTAGACCGATCGAGAACGATAAATAATAATAATAATAATGGTAGTAAAAAAATATATAAAACTCGAAGATAACGAAATAAATAAAGCCCGCCATTTTGTATTCCTGTAACGCCGAACAGTTTTTCTGCTGCGCTACAAGTTTTTCAAAAAATTTTATTTTAAAAAAGTGTTTTTCTTCTTCAAAAACATGTATCAAATCGGCCAATGTGAAGTCAATAATCAGACGCACTATACACACCGTTATAAATGAAAATAAACTAGGAATACAACATATCGCAAATACTTTCAATACAGTTTTTTATAAATACTATCCTATCCTATAGTCGTTTCGCGATACTGAAATTGACGATATTAACGCGTTTAATTGCTATTTCACACTGCGCTCTCTGCGAAAATCAGTCAATGGCGTACAGCACAACAAGAGAGCCTACTTTACAGAGAAAACTTTTTCTGTTGTTTTGGTTTTTGTTTTTTTCTTACTTCGACCGATAGATACTTGACACGGTTGAATTTCTGAGAGGTGAATCGAAATGTTGAATAAGCGATGCGATTGGGATATATACACAGAAGAGTTTCTTCAGCCAAAGCCTAAAAAAAAAGGACAAAAAATTAGAATACTGTTCGATTCTACTGTAAAAATAAATGTAACGTAGTGTGCACACTATTTGTACACAGGTAAATATGAGATTGACGAATGGAATCAGATAACTAGACAGTTAACCCTCTACGGGTCCTTGTAACTTTCAGTTCACATTTCAATTTATACAAATTTTACCAAATAATTATAGCTTTTTTCCTCAGGTGGCGGATAAATCTTAATCCTTTAACATTGTCAAGACGACCGATATCAATATCAATTATTTTCATTCGCATATATAGGTTTATAATTGCCGATTTTTCGTTCCCCCAATTTTTTCGGATTTAAAATAAAAATTCGGCCCATACAGGGTTAACTAGAAAATAGCAGCTTTATGGACAAAAAAAAAGTTTTTCTCACAATAAAATTCAAATTTTGTTCCATTTATGTTCAAGTACATACAACAGACCGACTTGATAGGAGTGATACACGATTTTTCATGCCGTAAAATTCAAATGTTCCCATATTTATGTAAACTGTATACAACAAACGACTCGTTAAAGTATCACTGACTAAAAAACTTTAACGCATAAAAAAAATGATTTTTCATGCGATAAAATTTTTATTTCGTTCCATATTTATATAAGAATATATGGGACACAACTTGTTAAAATCGCTGACTTAGATAACAGCGCCTTTATAGGCAAAAGCAATGTTTTTTTTTCTCTTGCACGATATAATTCAAATATTGTTTTACGTTTATATAAAAAACATGTAAGAGAAAACACGTTAAAATATCAATAACAATCTTGTTTTATATATATATATATATATATATATATATATATATATATATATATATATATATATAAAACTGTTTTTTCAATACCAAGTTGGGTTAAAATTTACTGTAGGGGCCCCCGAGGTTATCGGGTGGGGTGTATTCGATATATCGATATATACGGGTGAATCGATGTCCTCAACCAGCGTCAGCCATATCTGTTGTCACATCTCGTACCTCTATAAAGGCGTCCGACGGGTTGTGCTTTTTATTTTGATCATTCCTTCGTAATTGGGCGGGTAATTTTTTTTAGTGTTATTATATTATTTTTTATATATTACTTTTCGTGTCATAATTACTTTCTTTCCCTTTACTAAAAACGGACCTTCACTCCTTTACCCGTCGGACGCCTTTATAGAGGTACGAGATGTGACAACAAATATGGCTGACCAAGTTAACGACATCGATTCACCCGTATATATATCGATATTTACTCGGGGGCCCCTACAGTAAATTTTAACCGGATATTCATGATAATTATATAAACAACAGCTTACCTCTTACTTCACCTCCCTCTATCTATCTCTCTTTCTCTCTCTCCCTCTCGAGGAGGGATATTACGCGAATGGGGCTATATATATTTTTTTTTTGGGCTGTTGACGTAGTCTCAGTATAGGTTGATCTTCTTAGTGATAGTTTTACGGCACATGTGGCACGTCCTAAGAGTGGCGCTGCACTTGTCGCACGCTCCGTGGCCGCACAAGAACGCCACGTTCTTCCTCCGCTCCATGCAGATCGAACAACAGTGGACCTCCTCGATTTCGGCTATCTTCGTTTCCAGGTATCTGACGCATTCGGCGCTCGGATGCCTCGGCTTGTACGGCACTATACGACCGTCTGTCGACACAGAAACAAGTATATTAGGGGGGGCTCCCACATAAGTTTCTTCCGCCCCTCGCTTGAATTACTCTAAAACTGTCTTCGTTTATATTCACATTCAACCTGATCTCTAATCCCCGTTTATGACGCATAAGTTTCAGTTGTCCCAGAGCTCTTTCAAAGTGTCTTTTAAAATGTTTCCTGCACCGTTCAATACGGAGAGCCTAAAGAAGCATTTGCGGCATGTTTATACGCCTTCATTGTTTTAAAAGAGGCCAATAGTGCAAAGGACACTGCAGACGAGATTTATGGCACCGTTTACGGGAGCGGCACTAGGACTATTAGGAGAGTCGGCAATTTAGCAATTTCTAGTTGAAAGCTGAAGAGGGCAGTGGAGACCGCACTGACTAGCCGCTAATCTGCGATATAGTGTCTGTCTGCCCCAGACAGTGGATGACGCCAACATTCCCGGCACAACGGTACATAACCATTTAATCAAGACTGGATATGGGAATCGATGATATTGGGTATTCACTTCGCTCCAGAAAAGGGAAAGAACTTATGGGACACCCTAACATATATAATATTATATACAATATCGGGCGCTATGTAACTCGTGCGAGCCATTTTAGGCCTAATTTTGCGTTGAAAAAGCCATTTTTCCCCTAAAAATGCGATTTTTAGACGCAAAATCGGCCAAAAAATGGCGTTTTTAGACGCAAAATCGGCCAAAAAATGGCGTTTTCAGACGCAATATCGGCCAAAAAATGGTTTTTAGACCCCAAAATGGCATTTTTAGACGAAAAATCGAACCAGAAATTAGGTTTTAAGGAAAAAAGGGGTTTTTACGCACAAAATTGGCACAATATGCGGTTTTTAGGCCGAAAAATTGTTTGTAGAAAAAGAATCGACCGAAAAAGGCTTTTCTTTGGCCCAAAAATGTGGGTTTTAGGTGCAAAATCGGGCAAAAAATATAGGTTTAAGGCCCAAAAATGGGCTTTTTACACGAAAAATCGGCCCAGAAATGAGGTTTTTAGGTCAAAAAATGGCGTTTTAGACGCAAAATCGGCCAAAAAATGGCGTTTTTAGACGCAAAATCGGCCAAAAATGGCGTTTTTAGACGCAAAATCGGTCAAAAAATGGCGTTTTTAGACGCAATATCGGCCAAAAAATGGTTTTTCTTTACTAAAAATCGGCCCAAAAATGGGTTTTTAGACGAAAAATAGGCTAACAAATGCGGTTTTTAGGCGCAAAATCGGCTAAAAATGAGGTTTGTAGACCCCAAAATGGGATTTTAGACGAAAAATCGAACCAGAAATAAGGTTTTAAAGAAAAAAAAGGGGTTTTTACGCACAAAATTGGCACAATATGCGGTTTTTAGGCCGAAAAATTGTATGTAGAAAAAAAATATGCCGAAAAAGGCTTTTCTTTGGCCCAAAAATGTGGGTTTTAGGCGCAAAATCGGGCAAAAAATATAGTTTTAAGGCCCAAAAATGGGCTTTTTAGGCCCAAAAATGGCGTTTTTAGACGAAAAATCTGTCCAAAAATGCAATTTTTAGGCGCAAAATCGACCAAAAAATATAGTTTTAAGGCCCAAAAATGGGCTTTTTAGGCGCAAAAATGGGGTTTTTAGACGAAAAATCGGCCCAGAAATTAGGTTTTTAGGCCCAAAAATGGCGTTTTGAGACAAAAAATCTGTCCAAAAATGCGATTTTTAGACGCAAAATCGGCCAAAAAATGGCGTTTTTAGACGCAAAGTCGGCCAAAAATGGCGTTTTTAGACGCAAAATCGGCCAAAAAATGCGGTTTTTAGGCGCAAAATAGGCCCAAAAATGAAGGGGCAAGCGTAACTCACTTTCGAACACTTGTGGACTGAATATGGGTAAAATCGGGGGACATTTTTGAAATTTCGAAAATTTTCGATTTTTCAGCTCTCCTTTCAGGGGCAAGTGTAACTCACTTTTGTACACTTGTGGACCGAATATGGGCAAAATCGGGGGACATTTTTGAAATTTCGAAAATTTTCGATTTTTCAGCTCTCCTTTCAGGGGCAAGTGTAACTCACTTTTGTACACTTGTGGACCGAATATGGGCAAAATCGGGGGACATTTTTGAAATTTCGAAAATTTTCGATTTTTCAGCTCTCCTTTCAGGGGCAAGTGTAACTCACTTTTGTACACTTGTGGACCGAATATGGGTAAAATCGGGGGACATTTTTGAAATTTCGAAAATTTTCGATTTTTCAGCTCTCCTTTCAGGGGCAAGTGTAACTCACTTTTGTACACTTGTGGACCGAATATGGGCAAAATCGGGGGACATTTTTGAAATTTCGAAAATTTTCGATTTTTCAGCTCTCCTTTCAGGGGCAAGTGTAACTCACTTTTGTACACTTGTGGACCGAATATGGGCAAAATCGGGGACATTTTGAAATTTCGAAAATTTTCGATTTTTCAGCTCTCCTTTCAGGGGCAAGTGTAACTCACTTTTGTACACTTGTGGACCGAATATGGGCAAAATCGGGGGACATTTTTGAAATTTCGAAAATTTTCGATTTTTCAGCTCTCCTTTCAGGGGCAAGTGTAACTCACTTTTGTACACTTGTGGACCGAATATGGGCAAAATCGGGGGACATTTTTGAAATTTCGAAAATTTTCGATTTTTCAGCTCTCCTTTCAGGGGCAAGTGTAACTCACTTTTGTACACTTGTGGACCGAATATGGGCAAAATCGGGGGACATTTTTGAAATTTCGAAAATTTTCGATTTTTCAGCTCTCCTTTCAGGGGCAAGTGTAACTCACTTTTGTACACTTGTGGACCGAATATGGGCAAAATCGGGGGACATTTTTGAAATTTCGAAAATTTTCGATTTTTCAGCTCTCCTTTCAGGGGCAAGTGTAACTCACTTTTGTACACTTGTGGACCGAATATGGGCAAAATCGGGGACATTTTTGAAATTTCGAAAATTTTCGATTTTTCAGCTCTCCTTTCAGGGGCAAGTGTAACTCACTTTTGTACACTTGTGGACCGAATATGGGACAAATCTGAGCGGAAATTTTTGTAATTTCGAAAATTTTCGATTTTTCAGCTCTCCTTTCAGGGGCAAGTGTAACTCACTTTTGTACACTTGTGGACCGAATATGGGCAAAATCGGGGCACATTTTTGAAATTTCGAAAATTTTCGATTTTTCAGCTCTCCTTTCAGGGGCAAGTGTAACTCACTTTTGTACACTTGTGGACCGAATATGGGCAAAATCGGGCGACATTTTTGAAATTTCGAAAATTTTCGATTTTTCAGCTCTCCTTTCAGGGGCAAGTGTAACTCACTTTTGTACACTTGTGGACCGAATATGGGCAAAATCGGGGACATTTTTGAAATTTCGAAAATTTTCGATTTTTCAGCTCTCCTTTCAGGGGCAAGTGTAACTCACTTTTGTACACTTGTGGACCGAATATGGGCAAAATCGGGGACATTTTGAAATTTCGAAAATTTTCGATTTTTCAGCTCTCCTTTCAGGGGCAAGTGTAACTCACTTTTGTACACTTGTGGACCGAATATGGGCAAAATCGGGCGACATTTTTGAAATTTCGAAAATTTTCGATTTTTCAGCTCTCCTTTCAGGGGCAAGTGTAACTCACTTTTGTACACTTGTGGACCGAATATGGGCAAAATCGGGCGACATTTTTGAAATTTCGAAAATTTTCGATTTTTCAGCTCTCCTTTCAGGGGCAAGTGTAACTCACTTTTGTACACTTGTGGACCGAATATGGGCAAAATCGGGGACATTTTGAAATTTCGAAAATTTTCGATTTTTCAGCTCTCCTTTCAGGGGCAAGTGTAACTCACTTTTGTACACTTGTGGACCGAATATGGGCAAAATCGGGGACATTTTGAAATTTCGAAAATTTTCGATTTTTCAGCTCTCCTTTCAGGGGCAAGTGTAACTCACTTTTGTACACTTGTGGACCGAATATGGGCAAAATCGGGGGACATTTTTGAAATTTCGAAAATTTTCGATTTTTCAGCTCTCCTTTCAGGGCAAAAACTCATTTTGGTGGACCGAATATGGGCAAAATCGGGGACATTTTTGAAATTTCGAAAATTTTCGATTTTTCAGCTCTCCTTTCAGGGGCAAGTGTAAGGGCCTAAAAACTCATTTGGGCCTAAAAACCAAAATTTTCGGCCTAAAAAGCTCATTTTTGGGCCTAAAGAGCTCATTTTTGGGCCTAAAAAGCTTATTTTTGGGCCTAAAACCGCATTTTGGAGCCAATTTTGCACCTAAAAACCCCATTTTTTTGGCTTAAATACCTCCTTTCTGGGCCTAAAGAGCTCATTTTTGGGCCTAAAAAGCTCATTTTTGGGTCTAAAGGGCTCATTTTTGGCCCTAAAAAGCTCATTTATGGGCCTAAAAAGATCATTTATGGCCCTAAAAACTGCATTTTTGAGCCAATTTCACACCTAAAACCCGCATTTTTGGCCCTAAAAAGCTCATTTATGGGCCTAAAAAGATCATTTATGGCCCTAAAAACTGCATTTTTGAGCCAATTTCACACCTAAAACCCGCATTTTTGGGCGTGAAAACCGCATTTTTGGGCGGATTTTGCACCTAAAAACCTCATTTTTGAGCCGATTTTGGGCCCAAAAACCGCCTTTTTGGGCGTAAAAACCGCATTTTTTTGGCTTAAATACCTCCTTTTTGGGCCTAAAAAGCTCATTTTTGGGCCTAAAGAGCACATTTTTGGGCCTAAAAAGCTCATTTATGGGCCTAAAAACTGTATTTTTGAGCCAATTTTACACCTAAAACCCGCATTTTTGGGCCTAAAAACCGCATTTTTGTGCCTAAAAACTGCATTTTTGGCCGGATTTTGCACCTAAAAACCTAATTTTTGAGCCGATTTTGGGCCTAAAAACCGCATTTTCGGCCTAAAAACAGCATTTTTGGGCCTAAAAACAGCATTTTTGGGCCTAAAAGCTCATTTTTGGGCCTAAAAAGCTCATTTATGGGCCTAAAAACTGTATTTTTGAGCCAATTTTGGGCCCAAAAACCGCCTTATTGGGCGTAAAAACCGCATTTTTTTGGCTTAAATACCTCCTTTTTGGGCCTAAAGAGCTCATTTTTGGGCCTAAAAAGCTCATTTTTGGGCCTAAAGAGCTCATTTTTGGGCCTAAAAAGCTCATTTATGGGCCTAAAAACTGCATTTTTGGGTCTAAAAACCGCATTTTTGGGCCTAAAAACCACATTTTTGGGACAATTTTGCGCCTAAAAACCGCATTTTTGGGGCAATTTTGCGCCTTAAAAACCGCATTTTTGGTCTTAAAAACCTTATTTTTGGGCGTAAAAAGCTCATTTTTGGACCTAAATAGCTCATTTTTGGGTCAAATTTGCGCCTAAAAACCGCATTTTTGGCCAATTTTGCACCTAAAACCCGCATTTTTGGGTCAATTTTGCGCCTAAAACCCACAAATCGGGGAAAATTTTTGTTTTTTCATAATTTTCGATTTTTCAACTTTACTTAGTATAATTGGACTGATTTTGCGTTGGAAATCCGTTTTTTGACCCAATTTTTGCTTTGAAAAGGCATTGTTTGACTTGATTTAGTTTAAAGGACTTTAAACATTGTTTACCCCGATTTGGCAGTGAAAAACCAATTTTTTGGTCCAATTTTGCGTAAAATTGCCATCCTTTGGCCCGAATTTTGCATTTAAAAAGCCATTTTTGACACCAATTTCTTGTTCTGAAAGCCATTTTGAGTTCAAACAATTTCTTGTTCAAAATGGCATTTGTGTGCCTAATTTTGCATTGAAAAAATTATTTTTGGCCCCATTTTTGTCCCCTTGTTTGTGTTTCATTTTCATTTTTGGCCCAAATTGTGCGTTCCAAAAGAAATTTTCTGACATCGATTTTGCATTTTTGGTCCTAATTGCGTTTAAAAAGCGATTTTGGCCTAAATTTTGCGTTTTAAAATCAATTTTTGACCCCAATTTTACATTCAAAAAGCCGTGGACGCAAATTTTGTTCCAATCCAAATACAATTTTTGTTTGTAGAAGCCATTTTCGTCGCCCGATTTTTTGTTGATAAAGCTATTTTCTGAGCCGGAAAATTTTTGAAAAAACAAATTTCCGATTTTTCAATTTTCCAGAATATAATATTAAAGTGGAGTTAAGCTTACCATTGGTGACCCTTCTGGCTATTATAGTGGAACACTTGAGGCACTTCTTCAGCCTGGACGTGCAGTCCTCGCAGGCCACCCTGTGCCCGCAAGGCTCCAACATTGTGTTGCTATCGCTCAACTCTGAGCATATCGAACACTCAACGGGCCTCCTGTCACTTGTCTTCTCCCTACAAAATACCAAACCATTTATTATCACCATTTTGCGGTGAAAAAGCCATACTTTGACACAATTTTGCGTATGAATAGCCATTTTCTGGCTGGATTTAGCATTTAAAAAGCTATTTTTTACCCTGGTTTTGCGTTTAAGAACCTATTTTCTGGCCTGATTGTGCATTTAAAAAGCTGTTTTTGGGCCTATTTTGCATTTAAGAAGCACTTTTTTGGCCTCATTTTGCGTTTAAAAAGCCGACTTTGCCCCAAAGTGTTTGCCCCAACTTTGAGTTGAAAAAGCAAATATTTGCCCCAATTTTTGGCTCCGATTTGGCCTTTAGAATGCCTTTTTTTAACCTGATTTTGCGGTGAAAAGTCATGTTTTGACCAATTTTGTGTTCAAAATGTAATTTTAACTAAAACCTTCGGATTGAAACACCTTTGTTTCAATTGATCCGTTGATATTACGGATGAAATAAACGGGGGAAGTATAAAATGATATATAAGATTGTTGACTGACTGCGGTTTCTGGGCAAGATATCTGTTGAGCAGGTCGGGTATCGGGGTGGATCCAACAAGGTCTATGGGCGTCCTCTCTTTCGGGTTGTTCTTTATCTCGAGTGAGCAACCCTCCTGAACAAGGTAACACGCTATTGCCACGGCAACACTGTTGTTTACGTTGCTCCCGCCGATCTCCTGCCAGATCTATACAAAAATAAAGAGATTTTAGAATACTTGTTTTGTGGTCTGCGTAGGGTTGGGATACTGTAAATTTTGTGTGTTTCTCTCTCCTCTCACCGGTTTGGTCTTTTGCTAGACCGGTTTCGACCGATCTTCAGTAGCGGTGTTAGTCACTTTTGGCACTTTGGATGTTTTTCGGGGGCATCCTCACTGTCACTTGTACAAACACCACAGTACAAATGACAGTGACGGTGCAGTGAGGATGCCCAAAAAACATCAAAAATGACTAACACCGCCAGTGAAGATGGCGAGCCTCCAAAACCGCTCTGGCAAAAGACCAAACCAGTGAGAGGAGAGAGAAACACACAAAATCTACGGTAAAGAGATTTTACTTGATAATTATCCATATATATGTATCCAGTATGGTTTTCTGTTATCTCTACAGTTTGGAGTGACACCACTCAAATCTGTCGCTACTTTACCCTGTCTCTGTTAAAGTTTTGTTTTGTTCTTCGCAAAACATAGCACTGTCCTACCGGAAGCCAGTAGAGTAAGTTCTGGTCGATATTAATGGACCAATACGCTCAGTAAGATGGGAGGATAAGGAGGCGCAACATAAACCTGAACTTACCCCGTACACGGTGGGCGCTTCGGGTTCTTCTATTTTGGTGGAAATGGACGCCCTCTTAATGAGCACCATGTGAAGACAGGTGTCGCCGTCTTCATCAACGGCATTCAGTTCAGCACCACAGCACACCAACAGCTCCACTACGGAGGCATGTCCCTGAAATTATGTATATTTATGAGATCTTATCTGGAGGCATACTCTACTGGAAAGAATTAGAGTTTGTAGACAACAAAAATTGGCTTTCGACATGGAGATTCAACCAATCGCAATCACACAATTGTGTGATGTGTGGGTGCGGTGTTTGTAACACTGCTACTGAAGACGGCGAGGAGCCGAAACCGGTCAACAGAAACACGAAATCTATGAAACGTCTTTTGTGTATTACCTGGGATGCTGCCAGCATAAGCGGTGTCTGTCGCCTGTTATTCGTTATGTTGATATTGGCGCGACCGGTGGTGATCAGCGTGTCAGCGACGACTCTGTGACCGTTCAGGCACGCCAAGTGCAGAGCCGCGAAACCGTCGTCCTTCTTTACGTCGACCAACTGACGAGACCTGCTGATCAGCTTCTCAGTAGCCCTAAAAGCAGGTTCGATATATTTGTATCCTTTTTTTTTTTAACAATACAAGAAACTCGATACTGTTCATTCAACATTGGCAGAGATTAACTTGGATCAACTTGGGAATAACTGCGGAAGAAGCAGTTAATGAAACTGCTGTAGAGTACGGATATTTCCACAGTTGGGGCCTCGGTGCGTACATAGAGGCTGGGGTCAGTGGTTCAAGTCCCAGGCGTGAATAACAAGCCAGGGGTGAATAACATCGATGTTAGCCAGCAAGTTACTCCGTTAATAGGGACACAGTGATCGACAATTCGCCCCTGCGCAATTACTAAGCGCATAACAGAAAGCATAATTGCGCTATACAAGTACCCACAAAAAAACCAGCACAATGCATTATGCTCTGTCTACTGCTAATGTTTAATTTTTTTTTCTCCTTTTATTTATTGTACAATCAACAAATAATAAACCGGTTTCGGCAACTCGCCACCCGTCTAGCAAGACGAAACCAGCGAGAGGAGACAAAAAACACACGAAACCTACAGTATTCCAACCCCTCGCAGACCACAAAATGGGTATACTAAACGATGATACTCTTGTTGTGTATCCTGCGGCTACAGA